>LPNX010477060.1:170275-197603 GCA_001517045.1 Pseudotsuga menziesii | reverse complement strand
CTCCTGGCACAAGTTCAATAGTGAAATCAATGTCCCTCTTTGGAGGAAGCCCTGGAATCTCATCAGGAAACACATCCTTGAATTCCTGTAACACCTGATGGTCCTCCAACCTCGGAGTTTCATCTCTCGTTTCCTCCAAAATATGAGCTGCATACAACTGGAAACCCTTCCTACAGAACTTCTTCAACTGCATTGCTGAAACTTGCCTCACTAAAATCACCTTTGGAATACCTTTCACAACTACTAGGTTTCCTTCTTCATTCATGCATTCGAAAGTCTTATTGTAACAATCAAGCTTCACTCTATGAGCTTCTAACCAATCCATTCCAATGAGAACATCATAGGAACCAAGCGGTAGAACATTCAGATCTACACAAGTGACCAATCCATTAATGACCAATGTACACTTCTCTACCACTTCGCTGACCTTCCTCTTAGTTCCAGTGGCTAGCTGGACTAACCAAGACTTTCTATGCTTTACTTTCTTAAAGGCACAATTCTCTACTACTCTAGGAGTAATGTAACTGTGAGTAGAACCTGGGTCAATCAAAATAGAAACAGATTGCTCATCAATCTTACCTGCTACTTCAACCACAGCTGACTGGTGATCTGCCTGATGGTCCTCCAGTGCCGCATAGATCCTAGGAACCGCCCTTGCTACTTGACCCACTGTTTATGCTTCTTGAACGTTGTAAGTTGGCCTTACACTCTCATTCTCGAGTGGACAGTTTCTACGCATGTGGGGTCCTCCACATTTCCAACATTGAAGTGGCCCTCTAATCTGTTGTGGATCTTTAGGATTTTCTCCTGTCACTCCAACTGGCTCACTCGCAGCTTGAGATGGCTGCTTTTGCTGATTCCTGAAGTTAGAAGGTTTGAAACCTTTCTTTCTTTGGTCAAACTTCTCGTTCTTCTTGTCCTTCCATGCCTTATGGTAATCAGGTTTACCCTTGCTTTGCTCATAGTAATACTTATCCTTTCTTATTGCTTCTTCAAGAGTTCTAGGCTCATAAAACTCAATTCTATCTTTGTAAGACTGAGGTAATCCACTCAGAAAACGCTGGACCTTCACTTTTTCATCTCTGATGTACCGGACATACCTCAATAGCTCCAAAAACTTATTGGCATACTCTTCCATGGTCTGCTGTCCCAGTCTCAGCTCATTGAACTCCTTGATCTTGTCATCATAATACCTGTCAGATAGATATTTCTGCTTAAAATACTTCTTGAACTACTTCCACTTAAGTCTCCTTTCACTGATCCTCTTCACTTGCTTGAAGTGTTCCCACCAAATGGATTCTCTTCCATTCAGATTGAATATGGCAACTCTTGCCTTCATGTTTCCTAAATAATCCTGCACTTGAAAGTACTTCTTAATACCAAGAAGCCAAGCTTCAGCCTCTTGTCCAGTCTTTACCTCACCATCAAATGTAGGAGGTTTAGCTTTCTTAAATTCATCTGGAGTGCGATCCCTATGGTGTCTCTTTCTTTTTCTTTTATAGGAAGGTGAACTTGAATCCCCGCTAGATTCCTCAGAATCAGATGACCCACTAGGAGTCCTTCTCCTTCCCCTAGTACTGCTCTTACTGCCTTCTGGCTTTGCTGTATCTCGTCCAGAATCTATTTTCTTATGCAAGTCTGTCAAACTCTGCAACATTGCAGCATTCAACTGATGCTGCTCTTCTTGGGCTTTAATCAAGCTTCTCATAGTAGCTGCAACATCTGACGGGGTCTCTTGGAATCTCCTTCCATTTGTCTCAATGTCATCATTCCTATTACGGACATTTTCTCCCATGGCACCTTCTGCTTGCTCGAAGGAATCCCGAGCATCATACCCATCATGGGTTCTCATACTGAACTGCAACTTACTTACCAAACTGCACTACCTGGAATACTTCCCTGGAAGGTGACTATAATTCTGCAAACGTGTTAATGACAACACAATTGTTAGATGCATAACATTGATATAAATCATAATCATTTACCTTTTCCGGAAATAATCATAAAATTACAAATTTGCTCAACATAGAATTTTCTTCCTCAAGGAGTGACTGTCTGAAGGGGACGACGGGGGTCAAGGGGGAAATCTAGCGCAATTGTAAATTGTTGATTTTCGCGCAATCTAGCGCATTAGATCACTACCAATTTCTCTTATTTTCAACCCTGATATTCCCCTGAAAAACAGTCAAAAATCCCACTGGAAAACAGTTAAAATCTGCTGGAAAAATCTCATGGAAAACTCAAATTTTCCCCATGCAAATCGGGTGTCGGCTGTCTCTCTGATCAGTTGTCAGAAGCCTTTCACATCGGGTGGTTTATCCATTCAGGCAACCACAACGGCGGCTCCCCTGGAAGTTCCAACCTTCCGCAACGTCGGACGCTCCTTCCCTTTCCTCTTCCGATCGGCGTATTTTCTCTTGCGGCGTCAGTAGTCTTCTTAATCGGCCGGCAAATGCCTCCAGATTCCGCAACGGTGGATTCTTGAAAGCTCTGAACCTTCCAACTTGGCACTTACGTCGGACGTCGGCTGACTTTTGGATCAGAAGTCAGATGACTTTGTCTTCCTCTAAATCGGCTCCCAGACCATTCTTCCTTCCGCAACGTCGGACAGAGAACTTCTCCAATTCATCCGCAACGGTGAATGCCCACTTCACCATCTCTTCCGATTTGGCACTTAGAATCACATCGGACGTCAGCAGACTCTCGAAACATCGGACGTCGGACCACTCTCCCTTCCGACGAACATTAAAACACTTAGAAAAATTTTCAATCTTTCTTTTACTGTGTCAGCTGTCGGCGGCCTTTCCAATTGGAAGCCAAATCGATTCGCCGTCCGCAACGATGGGAGGGAGACTTCACCAATCCATCCGCAATGGCGGATGGGAATATTGTGAAACCTTCCGCAACGGCGGAATTTCACTTCCTCCAATGGCCCGACCGTTCCATACTTAGCCGAATTTTCAACTTTTCTGTGGCGTCGGCGGTCGGGTGACTTTTGGGTCGGAAGAATGATTGCTTCAACGTCTGCAACGGTGGATGGGAAGATCATGAAACCTTCCGCAATGATGGATAGGGACTTCATGAAACCTTCCGAAACAGCAGACAGGAACTTCTCCAGTTCTTCCGACTGTTCACACTTAAACACAAATTTCCCAATTTCAAATTTTCACAGTCTTCCACTGGTTCGGCTAGGCAGAATGAAATACACCTCTGTCAGTTGGTTCTTCTTAGCCCATAGAGGCCCACTGCTACAACTCAGGAGCTCTGATACCATGCTGTCATGTCCCCATGCCTCCGACCGGCAAAGAGGGCGCGACTACACACTTTATCAGACCGGGCTAAGAGCCCATGGACATGTACAGGCTTAAAAATTGCCTAAAACAGAATGCTGAAAGAGAATTTAAACTAAAACGTGCACACATGAATGTTTATCATACATAGATACATTTTAATCATCATACACAGCGGAAACCAACAGCATTCAAACAAACATTCATTCAACATGTTCATTCCATTTTAATTAACAGTAAATATAGAACTACAGAGGTAAAATACACAAGATTACTTATCTTATAAAGAACTTCTTCCGCAACCAGCTATGTCGCTGCAACGTTCCACCCAATCATAGGCCAGCGTGCTCCTTAATCTCTCAACAGCGCTGCCACCCCCGAGCTGGGCATGATCCTCCAAGGAATAAGGGAACTAGCAGGCTTACACATAGCCAGGATACACAAAAACACATAGCCAAGCCAACCAAGTTGGGTTTATCAGGCCATTAAGGAGCTGATGAAGGCAATTTGCTAAGCTGGTGAGCTCATTACAGAACCAAGAACACCTACACTAGAACTAGCCTGACCTCTAAGACACCCATCCACACCCAACACAAGGAATCAGTCCCTTCTCTGCTACACAGTCCCTCAGGCCCTGCATTCCCTTCCAGTGCTATTCAGGGATGACAGAGAAGAAGGCCAGCCCTCTAGCTCTGTCTGTGTGGCTTCCATCCACCATGTTTATCAAGCAAATCTAAGCCAACATCTCTACTCCTCTCACAGTCCGAAGACCAACCATTGCACTCAGGCAACTAATTAACTATCATAGCTTAAGACAGGGGAAAACGGCTCCCAAGCAATCATACAACAAATCCCCAAACGTAACAGCAAAAACGGCTCACAACATGGGGGAAAACACACAGTCCTGAAGCTTATCAGTGAGCACAACTCACAGCAGGGGAAAATGCCCCAAATAGCCTGTGCATGAGACCAACGGTCAGTGAGACAGCCAAAAAACGTGAATGGCTCTTCACAGCCATGGTAAAAACACATGAAACTTCCAAAAACGTGAATGGAAAATGCACCAGCAGCTCCAAGAGCGTGAGGAAGACAACCCAATCCCCAGCACTACAAAAATGACCTCCCATCCATGGGAAAAATGAAGCCAGCAACCAAAAACGTGGAAATGAAAGACACAGGAAAAACTCCAGCTGCTCCCAAAAGCCCCAACGTGAAGTAGAATGGTGAGGAAAATGAAAAACGTGGATGCATGGCAGAATGGCATACTTTTTTGGGCATTTTCCTTGCCAAGGAAGTCAGAACATGTTTTTCAAAAATGGGTCTCTGCCCAATTCGAATTTTTGCCCATACTCTTCCCATTCCATGCAATAACTAACTCAACCACATTCTGGCAGAAATAAATGATTGGGGAAAAAGACAAGAAAGGTAGTTGACAGTTTGATGGGTTTTCTCATAGACATTTGGCTTTTCCCCATTGGCCCATAGGTTAAATATTTCACCCCCCCCCCTTATCCTTGGGAAATCATGCCCCATTCGATTTAGTTTCCGCGACCGTAGCTGGTTGTGTCCATTAATTAATTACGATGTATATTTACATGATGGCCAACATAATATATGTCGCATGCCCCGATATACCATCAGTGACAAATTTAAATCCAAAACATAGCATTACTGATCAATGGTGTGGCTTTGGCCTTTAGCTCCACACCAAGATCATTACAATATATATATACATCATATACATCTAATGCAACAGGGTCAAAACCGGGGCATTACATATTACAAATTAATTATCACAATAATCCTAATATCTTAATCCTTCTTTCATGGAGTTTGAGAAGGGGAGGAAGGGAGTAGAATACCTCTTGTGGCCTCGAAGTTTGATGGAGTTTCTTGATAGATGATCTTCCATCCCTTTGAATCATCTTTGCACCTACAAATATCACCAAAAAATTCATTCCTACTATCCTACCAAACTATATTTAAGAAATATAAGCTAGATCTAGTTGCCTACCAATTCTAACTCAAAGTAAAACTTGAAGGGAAAACATTGAACAAGAATTGGGAAGAAAACTGAATTGATTCATAATATATCCACATGAAGAAATAATTAAAACCCTTGAAGGTTCCTTCCTTCTCCATTTCCTAGACCTAGTCCTATACCATCCATGCCTTTGATGCCAAAAACCTTTGTAGTATAAAAGCCATTTCTAGCCCTCAATTCCTCCAGTTTGCCTTTACTCTCACTTTTGTCTCCTCTCATTCACCGCATATGTCTTTCTTATATAGCATTTGGGTTTGTCCACCCAATAACTAACCATGAATGTGGGATTAATATTTTCTTGGATTTTTATTATTTTCTTCAAAACCCACTTTACTTAGATTTAGGCATCAAACTTGATTTTTAATATTTCCAAGACATTTAATACACATTTTAGATTATTTTTCCATTGTATGAGTTATAGAAACTAGGCTTTGGCCCTTAAGTGGTCATGAACTTGGCCTCTTTAGAGAAACCTTCGTATTCAAACATTTATTCCTTTATGGAAGCAGTGGTCAAATGAGAGATTAAAGCTCTCAATTGTTCTAAAATTTCAATCTTCATGTTGTGGGAAAAATAGAAATATGTTTGCAGAACATCACTCTCAAGCGTGTTAATTTTATTGTTAATAGATGCCCCCTAATGTGTGAGGCACAAAGCTATGCTAAGGGTCAAAATACATTGATTTCATTCTGATACTCTTCATGCTAATACTCTTAAGTGATGAGGGAAGGATAGTAAAGGAGTAGGACCTTGAGCGCAGGAGTTTCAAAATCACCTGGAAGTCAAACAAGGAAATAACCTAAATATACAATAACTTACTAAGGTGGGTATACTCGTGCTCTAAATTAAACAAGCATGGAAATGAACAATACATAGTGGATCGATGTAAAATGAAAATATTACAAAAATGTATACATGCACTTTGATGAATGCAAAATATCCAGGTGTTCATGGTACATTGACATGGCAGTGTAATCTTGCGCAGCTCAGGCAATGCATCTGTTGGATTTGTTCCTCTATCTATCCCTAGAACCAAGTTCATTCCCTTCTTATCCACACAACAAACCTCGATATATCATACCGACTGAGCAGAGCTCAACCAGCAGCACCTGTGACACAAATGTTGTCTCACCCGAGATATCTTTGTTTTATGGGTAACTTCCAGAACCACGTTTCCGCAATTGTGTGGTAGGGTGTTTTAGTACCTTGGATCTGTGCTAAGGCTTCCAACGAAGATCAAGCAGTTGGATTACTTGTATGGACAATACTTCAACACTAAGTTGTGATCCAACCCTTCCTTATGTGGCTTAAGTAAATAAACAATGAACATATAGCATAATCATATTCATTAATATAATGCAATCATCATACATTTATCCATTTGCAAACACAATAATCAACCAGTCATTCAACAAAATATTCACACATATATCGAAGCTACTTCAACATTCACACATATACAAAACATATAACGTGGAAACCCAGTCGGGAAAAAACCACAAGGTTATCTTCATCTGGCATGAGGAAATAGATGCACCTTTTGTCTGCGCACAAAGCTGGAAACTCTATTTAAGATATTCTCTTATATATTTACAGACTTTTCCTCCCTCTCCTACTCTCTGATATTCTCTCTTTATCTTCCTACTTTCTTCTACTAGCGATCCACACACAACCTAGATAGACTCAACCTTCCCTACTCATCTACGCACTCAGCGATACAGAGTCATTAACTAGAATGCCTACCTCAAGTCTAGCTCAATCATCTTACCAAGAGTCTAGAGACTACTTAGATACTACATCGACTAACCCATATACATATTGGGTTCCTTATTTTATATCCCCATTATAGAATTGATACAACTCCCATACATGCTTGTTACAAACTCAACACTGACTTGTTACAAACTCTAACAGACTCATTACATACTCCTTTCATGTCGATATCTTATTCAACTTACTATATCCAACTAATCGGTTGTCTTTCCTATTCTAACAACACATAACGAGAGGAATTATTGTCCTGAATTACAAAAATGCCTTGATGCATGTGATTTTTGTCGGCTCCAGTCGAGATCATACCCATGATCGTTAAGGATTGTTGCTTTCTCAACATTATGCCTTACTGTCATTTTTCAACTGTTACGTTATTTGCACGCCTGCTTCTGTTGATATTCTACCATATCATCTCATATCCCATTCTTTCCTTCTGTCGTGTCTTACTCATATGGTGCAACTTCATCTTCCAACACCTTGTCTTTGTCTTCTTCTTATTTTTCACTTATTTTGTTGCAACATCCTTCCCTTTTTCCCTTTATGTTGCTCCCTCAGTCATATCTCCTTCCTCTTCTCCATACTTAGGAAGAATTCTACATGAATTATTCCCTAGTGTCCCTAGGCCCAATAGGACCCAAACACTCACATGTGGTTTATCTCGAGCCACGTGAATTATTTCTCCATGGACTGACTTGCGTTGATTTTGTTCTGAAAATACTCCACAATTTTCGCCAGTTTCTCTCTCACCATGCACACTTCTTCCTCTAATTTCTACATGTGCTCCACTATGTTGGAAATGATGTGTTCCCACATGACTCTTTTTACAGATGTCACTACTTCGCACACCTTATGATGTACAAGATGAATTTATGTTCCTTCTATGTTTGACTATATGTTCCTTCTATTTTTGTTGCTTAATATAGTCTTTATACTTCTAGTATTACTGCCATTTTTTCTTCTTATTGGATGTATTTACCACTCAAAGGAGTAAGAAAAAAGGGATGAGGGACTTATCGATATCGCTGATTTTCCTTGTTGGCATTTCTAGATTCATCTTCCAACTCATCCCAGGTTTTTCCTTTTTCCCTTCAAAATCTTCCTCAGCATTATCCGTGAATTAGTACGCAACATCCATGTAAGCCTCAGAGCTCGCACACTAATACATATGATCAAATTTGTGACAGTTTTTTGTTTTTATTTCCACGTTTCTTCTTCTTAATTGTGACAACAACAGTCGTGATGTTTTGTGGCACTTATTTCGTCTCTATAACGACGAACTTTATAAATCATCGATATAAAGACGAAAATAGGCCACCACGTGTCTTCTATACTATGGCCTTGAAATTGATTTTTTTATTATTTATTTTCTACATTTCATCACTATATCAACAGACTTGTCATCCCTATAAAGACGAAAATATGGCCAAAAACTGCTAGGCAAAAAAAATTTCCATGAAAAACCATGGAACACTTTTGACGAATGCTTATCTACCTATCGACGAAGTCCGAAATTTGAACAGAAATTTATTCCACACAAAACCATGGAAAACCAATCTCTATCAACGAAATCTGCAAGTTGAACAATAATTTTTCCATGAAACTACGTCTTTATAGTGACGGTGTTCGTGGAAAGCCACCCGGGGTTTCAACGGTTTTGTAATACCTGCGACGAAAGTTCGTCAATATCGGGATGAAACCAGGAGCTTTAAAAAATATATATAAACCGTGGAAAGGCACATTCCTTTCCATGGTTTTGGATCTTCAGTAAGTGCTTGTGATTGATGTGTAGTCTCATGGATTTTTTATGTCTATGGACAAGCGAATCCACAAATACACTTCAATAATTAGCAGTTGATAAATCAATACCTTGGATAACTTATCCCATTCAATTATTTCTAGTGGCATGATTATATGCCTAGATTAAATTTTGTAAGGGCTTATTCAAAACATATCATCTATTGTATATTGGTCTGATGTACACATTTCCATGTTGGTTTCTAATTACTTGCAATATTTCCATACTTATTCATCACCTCCAAATAGGGTCCTTACAAAATGGTCTTATTCACACCCTCTGTGCATATGAAAATTGTATGGTTTCATCTGGGTCCAATGTGCATCCTATGAAATTTAAATTTTTTTGTCAGGAAGATAGAAAGTTGATAGAAAAGAACAATGACAGAAAGAAAAACCAAGCAGAAAATAACAGAAAATGAAAATTACAATAAGTCTCTCTACCACCATTCAAGTGGACTATATCATATATGTTGCAGGTATTACAATGTTATCTGCAATGGAAAGTGTTAACACCATATTTGTCCTATAAAGGGAGTAGGTTCTAGGCTCTAGCTTCTATTGAGATGCATTATTTGCGATTACAAGATCTAGTTCCAAAATAAAATGTTAAATGGATTGATACAATCAATGGACTAGTTGATGCTACAAGGGATTTTACTAGTGAAGAATCAGGGTTTGAGAATTTATTAGTGTATATGTGAAAATATCCTCAAATTTGAGATCTGAATTAATAAATTAAATGCTGCTACAAACTTGGAATTGATATGTCTTTTCCAACCAGCAACCAAGATTTGTGACAGCATAATATTTTAACCTTTAGTTAGATTTGAAATAAGTTACACATGAGGCTAAAACTAGGGAATATCTAGGAATTTCACTTATTAATCTGAAGTTTTCAACCCTGCAAATCAACCTTTTAATTCTGTTTTAGACCAGATTTAATCAACTATACATAGCAAATTTCTAGAAGGTAATTCCCAGTCACAAACTAGGGAAAACCTACCATGCGATTTGATGTTTTAGGGATGAGTTTAATACATGTAAATGACAAAAATTTCAGATCTTATAAAATAGAAAATGAAAGATGAATTAAGATTTAAAATGGCATAAAAGATGTGATTAGTGCCTAACAAATCCAATTTAGGCAAATGGGATCAATTGTGGATCTCATGGAGGATTTAGTGATTAAAGAGTAGATAGGGTTGAAAGGTTCAAACCCAATCTTCTCCGTAATAACTAGATCCACTTCAGAAATATTCAATAGGAAAATCCTAAGCTATACATTAGATATTTGTAGCTTTAGAGATGGAGGATAAAGGATGATTGGTCTTACTAGGTTTTAAAACTTGAGGCTCCTCTTCCCCAGGAGAAGGTTGGAATAAGCTTGGATGACAAGAAAATCACCTCCATTTCCACCCAAAAAAGGCCTCTCGTGCAATATTTTGGTTTGGTAGAAAATAAACAAGAACAAAAAATTTCAAGTTTTTGGTAGAAAATGAAAAATAAAACACAATTTTGAATAGTAATTTAAAGAAGCGATGAAGAAATGGATCCAAAAGCTGAAAAAAAACCATTCTGATAGAGGGAAAGTAGTTAAAAAACAGAGGTGGGAAATGCACAGAGAGAACATAAGAGTGCTAAAAGCAGGGAATGGTCAACAAGAACACAACAAAGACAGTTAGTTTGATATTTTTGTGTTTCTATACAAACATTGGATAGGAAGCATGATGAAGAGGCTAGAAATGAAAATAGAAAATTTATATTATACAAAAGGTACAACCAAGTCATATAAAATATTAATGCCTAGGGAGAATGTAGGAAATGCAAGAACCCTTACCTTATCAATCGCCTTTTGTCGGGTCCATTGGCCCATACCACTTGCAAAGAGTTGTCCTAATAATAAGAAAACCACTATGTTGGCTGGAAATTAAATTTATAAATTAAATAAATAATCCATTCCTAGACCTATACACAAGTGGTCATTTTTCCAGGCATGGAACATATCAAAATACTCTATGAAATAAAAAAATGGGCATACAATTAAATCAGCTAATGTTGTCTGGAAAGTGTGTCCTTGGGGTAATTACACCAAGAGATGTGGTTCTGCGGTCACGTCCTTGGGGTAATTACACCAAGAGATGCGGTTCTGGAGTCACATTCCACATGTCCTATGAAGGAAATCAACAATCAATCTATCTAGCACACATTTTCCACCAGAATATCAACTCGCATTTAAATGCTATATTAAAATACCATTGCCTCACTAATGTGGGAAATTGTGTTTGTATTCGACAAGATTTCTTTAACCATTGTATTAAAACAAAAACAATGCACAAGTTTTAAAGTTTAAGACAAAAATATATTAAATACACATATAAATAGGGTTTTACTGGAAATTTGTGGACACTGTTAATACCACCATCTTGTCAAACCAATGTTTTAAAAACTAGCCGACTCTGAGTCTGAGTTGGCTGAGTTGACCCCCGGTCAAGCAAACTTGGCCTACAACTCAGCTCGGGTGGCCGATTTTATACTTAGCCAGCCGAGGTGGGTTTAAGTCACCCGAGTTAGGGTCCAAGTTGGCCAAGTCGGCTGAGTTGATCGAGTTTCAACCCAATTCAGCCGAGTCAGCTGTGGAAGACACCCACAAGAATGCAGACTCCAAAATAACATGTTTATTTTTTATTTTTAAGTTTTTTCTTATTCTAACCATAACCTGAGGCCATAAGATGACCCTCTCCCCCTCTATTTTCCTCACACTTATGCTGTAAGATGTTTGTGAGAATTTGGCATTATTGTTGTTTGGATTCATGGAGTCTTGGAGGAGCGTCCAATAGTGAATAGCAATCAACATGATTGGAGGATTTGGACTATTGGAGACCAGTTTTCTATTACCTAGATGTATGTTAGCTTCTAGTTAGCCATTGTTTCTTTTTTTCTCATTAAATTAATAGAATGCACTTTGAGGAGCTCATGGAATGCTTTTGTAGCACACATATAAATATGTTTTTGTTGACTTATAAAAAAAATAAAGAAACAGTTTAGGGGAGGAATTTCAGGGATGAACCTGCAAAGCTATGAGCATGGGCTTGTTGTGAGAATCATTGCATATGATGTTTCCATGTTTATTCGTTCTCCCATTGCATCTTCCACATAGACTTGGGGACCCCAGTGGATATTTCTTGACCCCTTTTCTATTATTTATTTCTCAGCTTTTCTCCTAACAGTGCTTACAAACTCGGTGATTGACATCTTTTCAATGACATCCTCCAACTGCAGAGTTAAATTCAAACCATTAAGAAGAAAAATCCTGAACATGAATTTGTTCTCCTCAAGTTCAAGCTTGGGTTTCTTCTTAGGAAGCACTCTAAGGTAGCCCTCATTTCTGCTTCTTTTCCTCCTAATAGAATATTCATCCATCTTGGACACAAGAAACGAGAAATTGTAGAGGTAATATTGTGTTCTTCTATTGCAATGCTTGCCTACACTTAGAATTTGCAACTACAGAGTTAAACATAGTAACTAGATTTGGCCCTAGGCCTAACCGCACCCGAATCGGATTCTTCCGAAACGGATTCTTAGATTGTTCCACCTCATTTTGACTAATATAAAGTTGTTTACATAGGATAATTAAGGTTAATTAGGGTTAGGGTTCCAAATCCCCAATTCCTAATTTTGGGATGAGGAAAATCCGTATCAGATTCTTTGGCCGATTCCGATCGCACCCACAGTTCGTGTAACCTTGGAGTTAAATTCAAACCATTAATAAGAAGACATACTAAGTTGATTTAGTGCTTATAGATGCAAATGTAAATGATATCAATTCAATGTATTCAATTCAAGATATATGGAATTAGTAGCACGGTCATCCAGTACCACTTTAGCATACAAGAGATCATTATCTGTGTAACCATATACAATTCAATTGCAATATTTAACCAACCAATAACCTTCCATTAAAGTATGAGTACTCATATAAATATAGCAGCAATAATACATTATGACAGTTCTAATTATGACAATTTTATAGCAGCAGAAGAAGACATACTAAGCATTAGAGGAATTTTGGGGTCTAAAATGGGCCTCCTAAGGAAAATAATAAAATAATAGCTAAAATAATAAAATAATAGTTAAAATAATAAAATAATATTGATTAATTTTGGAGGAAGAAAGAAAAAAACTACTTTTTGTGTTCGTATTTTTGACATATCTCCCTGTGTTTTTACTCAAATTTCAATCGAGAGAGCTCGTTGGATGCAGAATTTGATTCCGCATCCAACGCGTACCCACACTGCATACTTTTGATGAACCCCGCTACCCCAAAAACAAGAAATATCTGAAAAAACGTGATGATGATGTCATCATCACATTTTTTCAGGTATTTCTTGGTTTTGGGGTAGCAAGGTCCATCAAAAGTATGCAGTGTGGGTACTCATTGGATGCGGAATCAAATTCCACATCCAACGAGCTCTCCCAATCGAAATTTGAGTAAAAACACAATGAGATATGTCGAAAATACGAACAAAGAAAGTAGTTTTTTTTAATGACAAATATGTCAATTCAACCATTATGGTTGACTTATTTGATTGAAATCCTATTGGTTCTTGAATTTCAACTCACAAAAACTTATTTTGGCACGTTTTCTTATAAGGCCCATTTTAGACCCCAAATTTCCTCTAATTTGATTTAGTGCTTATAGATGCAAATGTAAATGATATCAAGTCAACATATTCAATTCAAGATATATGGAATTAGTATAAAGGTCATCCAGTATCACTTTAGCATACAAGAGATCATTAGCCGTGTAACCATATACAATTCAATTGCAGTATTTAACCAACAAATAACCTTCCATTCAATTATGAGGACTCATATAAATATAGCAGCAATAATACAGTATGACAGTTCTAATTGTAACAATTTTATAGTAGCAGTGAAGGTTACCAATGTAAGGTGTAAAAGAGTTTTAGTTTTGTGTTCAATGTAAACCACACCACTCCAAACCTTGAACATTATTCTTAGCAATATAGGGAAACCACCAAATGTATGTTCCAGACTTGTAGCTATGGAAATAATTTAAATTTTCAGACTTTATTTACCTCTCTTAAACAATATCACCATCCAACTAATAGTTAACCTTTGATTTAGTTCGGTGTTTACTGTGGTTGTAGGTAGGGACGACTGTCAAAGTTTGACAGTTTGCAGTTTATTGTAGACTATAGGCAGTAGGTGGAAGTGTGTTGATATAGGGTTGTTACAGCCTTGTTTTTGAAATGGTTGCTGAAATGGTAACAACCAACATAGATTGCTCTCAAATAGAATACCTGGTGGCCCTTTAAAGAAAAAACATGGCATGGAGTTATCTTGGCATCTAAGAGAATTTGGTTTTCAGGTCCACAGAGCACTAGTTATTGTATTATAATTAACACAATAGCCACTTACATATCTTATTAAAAACATTTATAGTCTAGCTTTGAACTGTCAATTCATGGGAATTTTGACATGATGCCAAAAAGGAATGAACAAAACTAGAAGCAAGCCCACATTTTGCAGACATGCCAACTAGATAAATACCCACAAAATTATATGAATAAAATCCATATTTTATGGTGAGGATATGAACTTTCTTACCCTGATCATAAGTTGTGATGTTTGCACAAATCAGAAGCACCATCGAGAAAGTAAAATCATCCAGCCTCATCCCCATCACCAACGCTTTCCAACACATCTTGAGAGCCTCTTCATCTTTCCCATTCACAGCATACCTTGCAATCATATAGCTCATAGTGATAAATTACCCCCCAAAGGTGAAATGACAACAAGTAAACATAGGCATGGCAGCATTAAAAAATATCATTCCCTTCTTTTGTTTCCTCGATAACTATTGGTTTTATTTCTCACATTGAATTTTCCAAGTTCACCTGGACAGCTCGTGCTTCATGCTTGGAAGGATATTTGAGCCATTTCATCTCCACCACATCCACAACAATGACAAAAACCATGAATAAAATAAAAACACAATAGGTAATCAAGAAAAACATAGAGGAAACAAACCTGAAGATCTAAACATTGCTTCCATTTTGGAGGTGGGGCAGGTGGTTCTAGAAGCATGGGCTCACATGTGAAGGGAATGGATGATGCACTAATAGGAAAAGTCCTTCGCTCGCCCTTCCTGTAAAAAAAACATCATCTCATATTCCATATCCTTGAGTGAAAGTTCAAAATTGAAAACCCCCAAATGGGAGCCTGGGCAGATCCTGCGCGGGTGTTTTTGAATGCTAATGAGCTAGTGTGCGGGTGTTTTTGAATTCTACATTTTTTTGTTTGTTTATTTTCATATTTTATATTTTGTGTTTTGTTTTGTTTTTTTATTTTGCATATTTATATTTTGTTTAGTTTATTTTGGGTTTTTTTTATTTGTATATTTTATATTTTGTTGCATTTTAAATTAATTATAGTTAAACAACTCTATGTTTTTAATTTAGTTGCATTGGTTGCATTGCTTATAGTTAGATCCTATACATAAGTCCCTTCAAGGATGAACACAATGATGATGATGATGATCATGACGACGATGAGGATGGAAAAGATGATGGTGATGAGGAAAAAGATGACAATGATCATCATCATCATTATCCTCATCATCATCCTTGTCATAGTCATCACCATCATCATCTTCCTGTTCATCAATATCATCATTATCATCGTCATAATCATCATCATCTTCATCGTCATCATCATCATCATGATCTTCTTCATCATCACCATCTTCCTTATCATCATCATCATAATCATCATCTTCATCATCAACGTCTTCGTTATCACCATCATCATCATATTCATCGTCATCATCATCAGCATCTTCATCATCAACATCATCATCATCCAATTCATCAACATCTCCATTATCATGATCATGATCATGATCATTTTCATTATCATTGTCATCATCTTCATCATCATCATCATCATCTTCATCATCTCAATTTTAGGGGGAGCTCAGTGAATAAATATGTCTACATCATAAGGGGAGTAACCAGTTGAGTGAATAAATAAGGATTGCTCCTAACACCCATTCCAAGGACTAATCTCACAATTCAGTATGATCCAAGGAAGTAGTAAAAAAAAAACAAATTTTTGGGCCCTATGAAGCCTCCTATTCTTATATTTTTGCACATGAAGAATCAAGACTTATGGACCTAGTCCGGTGTCTTAAAAGAGGAAAATCGAAACTAAGCAATTTGGTAGTTCCATAAATTGCATTCTTTATAGGAGTGAATAATCACTTGTAACCATTCTATTATAATGTTGGTGAAGCTCATAACAATTTAGTGAATACCAAGGTAAAGATCTTGTCATCACATCTTCATCATCATCATCTTCTTCATCAGCATATTCATCATCATCACCATTACCATCATCATCATCATCATCATCATCATCATCATCATCATCATCATCATTATCATCATCGTCGTCGTCGTCATTGTCATCATCATCATCATCATCGTTGTTGTCATCGTCATCATCATCGTCATCGTCGTCATCATCTCCCTCTTCCCAATCAACATCTTCATCATCATCATCATCATCATTTTCATCATTTCCCTCATCGTCATCTTCATCATATTCATCACCACCACCATCATCATCATCATCTTCATCATCATCAACATCTTCATCATCATCATCATCATCCTCGTCATGTTCATCCTCATCCTCATCCTCGTCCTTATCATCATCATCATGATCATCGTCATCATCATCTTCATCATCATCATCATCATTATCCTCATCCTAGTCATCGTCGTCATCATCATTGTCATCGTCATCATCGTCGTCGTCGTCGTCGTCGTCATCATCATCATCATCTTATTCTTCGTCATCATAATCGTCGTCGTCGTTGTCGTCGTCATTATGATGATGATGATGATGATGACGACGATGATGATTATGAAGACAATGATGATGGCGATGGTGACGACAATGAAGATGATGACATTGATGGTGATGATGATGATTGATGATGAAGATGATGAAGATGATGATGACGATGATGACGATGATGATGATGACGATGCATAAGAAGATGATGATGACAATGATGATGACGATTAAGATGACGATGATGATAATGATGAAGATGATGATATTGATGATGATGATGATGATGATGATGATGACGACGATAATGATGACGATAATGAAGATGATGACATTGATGGTGATAATGACGATGATGATGATGACGACGATAACGATGACGACAATGAAGATGATGACATTGATGGTGATGATGACGATGATGATGATGATGATGATGATGATGATGACCATGATGATGATGATAATGATGAAGATGATGATGATAATGATGAAGATGATGATCAATGAAGATGAAGATGATGATGATGTCGATGATGATCAATATGTTGATGTTAATGATGATGATGATGATGATGATGATGAAGATGGTGATGTTGTTGTTGATGATGATGAGAGTGATGATGATGAAGATGAAGATGGTGATGATGAAGATGGTGATGTTGATGATGAAGATGAAGACGGTGATGATGATGATGGTGATGGTGACGACAATGAAGATGATGACATTGATGGTGATGACGACGATGATGATGATGATGAGGATGATAATGATAATGATGAAGATGATGAATACGATTATGATCAACATGATGATGATGAAGATGAATATGATGATGATGTCGATGATGATGAAGATGTTGATCTTGATGATGATGATGATGATGGTGATGATGATGATGAAGATGATGATGATGAAGATGGTGATGTTGATGATGATGATGGTGACGATGATGATGATGAAGATGATGATGATGGAGATGATGATGATGATGATGATGATGATGATGATGATGTCAATGATGGTGAAGATGGTGATGTTGATGATGATGATGATGATGGTGATGATGATGACGATGAAGATGATGATGATGAAGAGGATGATGATAATGATGATCAAGATGGTGATGATGATGATGATGATGGTGATGTTGATGATGATGAAGATGATGATGGTGATGACGATGATGATGTTGATGATGATGATGAAGATGGTGATGTTGATGATGATGATGATGGTGATGATGATGACGATGAAGATGATGATGATGATGATGATGACGACGATGATGATGACAATGATGAAGATGATGATTATGATGATAATGATGATGATGATCTTGATGATGATGGTGATGATCATGATGTTGAAGATGAAGACCCAACCTTTCCTTCTTGGGAGGAGAAAAAAAGTAAGGGAATCCACCTCCTATTTGTTTTGTTTCACTATGAGGGAAACACCTCATAGCAAAGGATTTTAGGGTTACAATATTAGCAAAAATTGTCCCAAAAAACTTTGCTATAACCTTTGTTATTGATAGCATAGGTTATAAAGGATATTCAACATAATTGAAAAATTCTAGGTAGCCAAAGTTTGGAGTGGAGGTTTTCTTTTCCAGTGCTTTACGATATATAATTTGCATTAGTACATGTGTTTTATAATATATGCAGTGATGCATATAATACAATAATATGTATTGGTGTGTATTTAGTATTTTTAATGCACCACTGCATATATTGTAATGTCGGTGCACCAATGCATACATTGTTTGATATAGGCACCAGTAAGTATAACATAAAAAATAAACGATGCATACTTTTTATTGTAAGTGCATCAGAGCATATTTTTTATTATACATGAATGGATACATATAAAATGCATAAAATGAGATGGTGCATAATTGATATCAGAAACACATTGGTGCATATATCATGTAAAGAGAATCGATGTGTATATGTCCTAAAAAAAACATCGGTTAATACATTATGTAAAAGAGCACTAATGGGTAAAATACTTTGTTATCTTAGCTCAAGGAAATGTAAAAGATACACCAACTAGTTGAAATAATAGAATGTGTATGGTTCATCGATGAACTTTTCCACACTGCGGATATGCAAATGTTATTTATTATTTTTACAAATTTTCAATTACTCGTTAGAAAATCATTTTTTATAATAATATTTTTTTATGTTTATTTGTTGCAATTAGATATAAGAGCCGATTAAACTTTTGTTCATTGTAACCATGAAAATCATTCATATAATTAAATTTGAATTAATTATCTACAAATCATATATTTTTAAAGTAATATTTATTTTTATTTCTTAATTATTGTGCTTGGATAAGAACGTTGATTACACCTTTGTTCATAGTCACAATGTGCATCATTCATATATTTAATCAATAACATAAAATTTTGTGACATTAGAGAATACGATAGATGAAGAACCCATTTAATCGATAGATGTAGTGAAGCTATAGGTGTACCTTATAGGTGTGTGATAAAAATTATCTGAAGCTATCATCCTACAACTTGTTGAAGAGGCTATCTCACCATGGTATCAGTTTTCAAAGAATATGTTTGATGAAAAATATAATGGTAAGCCAAAACAGAGTTTCAGGCTATTTTGCACTATTCCAGTACTGGAAAAACTGTCTCAGTAGCCTTAGGGAAATGCCTGCCCTATCTCATAGGATGATGAGAAAAATAATATGAAAGTGTTAGGCTATAGCTTGTTGATGGGAGCATCTAACCATGGTCTCTGTTATCTTGTGGAGTGTTGTATGACAAATATATAAATCTACCAAAAGTAAGAAAAATATTATTTTGCATTTTAAGAACACAAGAAAATTGGTTGTGTTAGATTTAGGAAATTGAAAATTCATTTTGAAATGCTCGCACGGAGGAGTTATTTTGATGATAAAATTAATCAGGTAGCATAGTCATGTATCTTGGTGAATTGAATATCCATCCATACCTTCAGGTTGTCTTATGATGGTCTCATATGCAAAATATCAATCTGCCAAAAATAGGAAAAATAATATTTTGCATAGTGAGAACAAAAGAAAATTGGCCAAGGGTTAAAAACTGGAGTTTGAGAGGTCAGTTGGAAATGCTTGCCAAGGGCTGTTTTTGTGCAAGTAAATTTATCAAATGTCACAGATCCATTCTTTTGTAAGTTTTCCATCTGCTCCTGACTTCAGGTCTCCATAGAGTGTTCACACATTTGAAATAGGAGTCTGCTGTAACAAACATAAAATATATAAATAATAAAAATAATATTAATAGATAATTATTAATTAATTATAATTAATAATTATCAAAGAGTCATGACTGTAGATTGAAAAGTCACGAATGGACATATATAAGTCCAACCTTTGTAAATGTATCATCATCAATTCATATTCTATCATCAAATTATATATTATGGCTTATTTAATATTCCAGATCTTTTGGTAAATATTACTCTATGAACGAATAAATATTCGCTTCAGTGGTATCAGAGCTTTCGTTGCTCGATCTGACCTGTGGTCAACAAACTCAGACCTTGTCTGAAAAAAATACAGGTTTCCCTGAGTTACAGGTTTTTGACCTTTTTACCCTTCCGTTCAAATAAAATAAAGAAAAAAAAAAATATTTAAAATCCGCTATTCTACCACCCACATTAGCTTGCGCTCCATCTTTTCGCTGCCCCATCTCCTTCACCTCTGCATAGCTCCTCTCACCACCTACACATCCTCAGCACCTCCATCGCATCCCTCAACATCACCCCTTCAATCCCCTTTCCCCACGTGCATCTTCTTCCTCTACGTCTGCCCTCCCTTCAAACTTCTCCCTCACTACCTCCCCATCATCCCTCACACCAGCGCATTGATCCCCATATCTTCCCGGGCATTTCCCTTCCTCCGCCATCCATTCCCCATTCCCCATATCTTACCTGCATCCCCATCGATATTTCATCTTCCACATTCTTCCCACTCCGGCCTGTGCATCACTGCCAATAAGCCGCGCGCCTTTCTTTCATTGGCCCTTGCTCCTCCAACACACCTCTCCAACCACCACCGTAGCCGCAACTCCTCTCATCCTCCATCCACATCATCCTTCCCCTTCCACCTGCACTCCATATCGACCCGCTCCCCTGCTCCCACGCGCCCTGCTCTGCTGCCCTCCTGCTCCACTCCACTTCCCACGGGCTGCTCCCTCTTGCTCCAGCCACCCCCACATCGCCCTCCAGCTCCACCTCCCTTCCACGCAGCTCCCGCTCCGCACGCCCTTCACGTATCTGCTCGCTACAGCCAACATCCAAACCCCACGCTGCCTGCACCTATCTCCTCCAACAGGCTGAGCTTAACCAGCATGTACGTTCATGCTGGTTAAGCCAGCTGGCTAGGGTGGGTCCCCTTCAGGTCAAAGAGTTCATAGACAAAGTCACTCTGGGATGCCGAATTTTTTTGAAACTTCCGGCTGTACTGTAGCCAATCCCTGTAGCCCATCCCTCCAGCTGCTGTCGCTATCCTCCCAAGGGTCTCATCCACCAGCTGGGACACAATTTGAATTTTGAAATTCCTGCTCCATGATGGCCTTTTGATAGCCCCTCTGGTTAAGCTCAGCCAGATCGAATACGGCGGACTGGTACAAAACACTGTATCATCCTGCAACCGGGGTTTGTGCCTGGCGAACTCAGACGAAGGAGGTCTCAGGCTCGATTCTTGCGACAATCCCACCTTGTTTGAATTCAAGAGCCCGCAAAGCTCCATTACTCTTTCGGATAAATCTTCAATGTGCATCACCGCACAAGGGCCGGGCATGGCTGCGGCGCTCTCCACGCAATGTGCTGCTCCTAACACCTAGTGGAAGACAGATTCCAGTTCTAACCTTCAGGTTTCAGTCAGTCTGTGAACGGCACAAGCCAAATGCTGTGTTTAGATGGGAAATCGAGTCCCCAGGTTTTGACAAACGAGTGTATCTGCTTGAAGGATTCCAATTGCAGTACGGACCAAGATCCAGAGATGCAGTGGTTCAAGCTCATCACAACGAACAGAGGAGGTAGCTCCAGCTAATATGAGAACAAGGTTTGTAATTTGTTAAATAAATATAACCTGGGTGGAGAAGTCCTCCCAGGGATTATACACATAAAGTTTTCTTATATGAAACCCTTATTATTAGGGCACTGGTATTATCGTTATTTAAGGATATAATTGATGCAGGCAAAGCATATTACTTCCTGATATATTGCAAAATGATTATATTTTTTTCAAAGAAGAATACTAGGGACCCTCCCTAAGGGGCTTCTTTGTCAGCACCTAAACCCTAGAATCAGTTATTTTGATGAGAAACCTGCCCTCAACTGACAGGAATTGAACCCTAACCCTTTACCTCTGGTGGTCTTGACAATTGGGCCCAACCATCTGCCCTACTTGTTGGGGCTCAATTGCTAATAAAGAAAAATGATTATTATGATATTGGCATGTAAAGTAGAACTTTTTGGGCATTTTTACATATTGAAATTTGATGTTAATTTTTGGATTGAAATTTTATATTATGTTGAAATTGTATAAATTGAGTGTTCACAATTTTTGGAATGTCATAAAAATTAATTTAAACAATAAAAATTCAAATTTCAATAAATATTTTACACATTTTACATCGAATTACATTTTTCCATTTATTGTTAATTTCTTGTCATGAATTTAATTGGATGCCAACGTTTACTTATAAGGTAGATCTGAGTGGAATTCAGTGGTCCTGTTAGTTCTTCTCATCCTTTTTATGCCAACTTCAGTAGATAAACCATGGAAAAATACTGTTATATGAGGTAGATCTGAGTGGAATTCAGTGGTCCTGTTAGTTCTTCTCATCCTCTTTGATGCCAACTTCAGTAGATAAACCATGCGAAAATACTGTTATATGAGAGGACAAATTTCAAGTTCTGTTAAAAAATAATAATGACAATTGTGTTTAAATTATTGAAATGCTTTGAATTACAATATACGAGACAAGACACACTCCATGGGTTTTTAATAACAAAGTTTTAGTAAACTAGATGGATGGGTTTTAATAACGGAAATTCTTTTAATTACATTGTCTGATAGGAAAAAACGACATGGGTTTTGTATCGAAATTTTGGATGGAATACTGAATACTCACTGTACCTGATACTAACAAAATATTTTAAGAAATAGAGTATTATTATTTATATTGAATTTAGTGAAAATAAAAATGTAAAAGTTTTTTATAATTTAAAATATTAAAATTTTAATAATTTGAGTATTAATTTGAAAATTTACTCTCATACCTCTCTCTGAAAGAAATAAAAATGAACCAAAACCACGGGATGTTTGTTTTTCGTTTATGAAACAAAATATAAATGAACTAAAACCATGGGATGATTATTTTACCTTATCAAATTATTAGAGTGTGACGTAAAGTTTTGTTTATTTATGTATAGATTAATAATTGTCTTGAAAATGTCCAAGCGATGGTGTATAAATGTTTTGTAAATTAGAATTGGTTTTATAAAGATTAATTGTAATTTTTTAATTAATATTTTTTAAATCAAGGTAAATTTTTGTATAATTACTTTTATATAATATCATTTTTTTAATAAATTTTGATAAATATGAAAGTTTTAAAGAATTTTGAAGGAAAATTGAGCAAATCCAAAAGAGTTGAATTTTATAATTTATGACCTCAAAATTAAAAGCAATAGACTTTATCTTATTCTCCTCATAGAAGTGGGTCTTTCCCCCATTGGGAGCATTGCTATTACTATGTACTTGATGTACAAGCATAAGATAAATAACATGTGAAACTAGAGACTTCTTAAAATTACGTTAAACTCAAGTCAAAACCAACTAAACCTCAAGGGGTGTTGGTTTAAAGATATCATGGCTTGATTAAACCATTGGGGCATTAATCAATGTCAAAAATATTATTACTCATAAGTTTAAAGAGAAATTCTCGTGTGAGGAAAATTTAGAGGTTAAGAGAAAATTAAGATACAATAAGGAGGTCATTAATCCTAACTTGGAGGAACAAAAGTATTTTTCGGTAGTAACTAGCTCACAGAAGAAAATTAATATAGCCAAGATTAAAATGAACTCTTATGAACTCCATAGCTAAACAGGGCGTTGGTTTATTCCTAAAACTTCATGGGCAAAAAGAGTTTGCCATTTGTGTGAGTCTATGAGCATCGATGATGAAAATCACTTTCTCTTAAAGTGTCTTGCTTACACCAACATCAAATCTGTGTTTCAAAGTATTTGCTATAATACAAACATTTATAACCTCCTAACTTGCCAAAACTATAGTGAGCTTGGAAAGCTTTTTGACAAGCTTTTTGAGTAAAGGAACAAAATTTTAAAGTAAACCAAGTATTTTCCTTCTCAAAATCTGATAAATCAAAGTTGATTCAAGTGTATATTAATCATCATCATCATTACTTATCAATAAATTTTAAAAATTATGAAATTCAATATATAAAGTTTTGGTAAAATTTATTCTATATCATTTAATATGTTTTTAATATAATTAATATGATTTAATTTATTTTTAATATATTTAATATAATTTTAATTTTTTTAATTATTTTGATTTTATTAATCTTAATTGTGAAATATTGACAACCATAGTAAGATGCATTAATAACTATCATACTATGAATATGTCATAAAGTCTTTCACAAATATATAACTTATGATGTTATTTGTACATTATATTGCATTAGTTTTTCTTTTAAACAATTCTATAATATAATAATAAGGTTTTCACCATGTGACTTTAGTCTTATATTTTGGGTTGAGAGTTCTTTGCCTTTTTTCTAGTGTTTTAATTTATAAAAATATTTTATAAAAAGAACCATTGTTCTGAGTTAAACAATCACAGAGAAGATTACAAGATGAATATATACACATTTAAAGGTGGTTATAGGTTTTCATGGTTAGTAGGTAATTCTTAACCACTTATCAATATAATAAATGGGTGTAGATTATAATACCTATTGGTTAGTTGCAATGGTATGTTGGAAAAATAAAAACTTGACCATATAATGTATTCATAAAACTTTTTAGAATTAGGTGTAAAAAGATGAAAAGTAGAGAATTTTGGAATATATAACTTTTATTTATGAAAAACAAGTATAACTACTCCAAAATGTTTTTCTTTTAAGATTGATATGTTATTTTTTCTCTGACACATATTGGTCCATCTCTTTGGTATGTAAATTGTCAAAATTTGTGAAAAAAATATCTAATCATAGGTAACAGATACATCTTGTGCACTATTATTTTTCCAAAATTTTAAAAGTTGATTTTATATATATTTTAAATAAGGAAGTCAATTAATCCCTAAAATAGTATGGTCAACCATTGGTCCCCTCTATCATGGTCTTAACATAATCAATAATTTTTTTTAGTTTGTAGGTATTTTTGCCCTAAAATAGTATGGTCAACCATTGGTCCACTCTATCATGGTCTTAACATAATCAATAAATTTTTTTAGTTTGTAGGTATTTTTGTATTTTTGTGTGGTTCTTTTCCGTTTTCGAAAAAGAAACTGGCTTCATGTATATAGATAACCATTACTTGATGGGTTTTGCACACTTTTGAGCATTGTATACATGTTTTCTATATATTTTTTCAAACTGGCTTCTTGCTTGACATCATCAATTGTAACACCTAGTTCAACAATATTCAAGACTTCATGCTTTCTATTTGACATCATCATGTTTTGGCATTCATCAACACATGTTTCTTATTTGACACCAATGACAACACCAAAGTTCAACATGTTTCTTGTTTGACACCAATGACAACACCAAAGTTCAACATGCTTAGCATCTTTTGTTTGTTACTTACCTTGTTTGGTTCAAATATGTGCGTAGAATGTATACTTACCTTGTTTGGTACAAATGTGTGTATATGATGTATATTTACCTTGTTTAGTGACTTTTGACAATCTCACATAAGATCCCAAAGTGTTCCCAATTCCCACTAGGGTTTCTTCATTCTTGTATTGTTGTGGTAGTGAGTACAAGTGGATCCATACTAGAGATTTAGTGAAATATTCTTGATTAAGGATAGAATTTTCTTTCCAAAGATGAATTTAGAGACATGTCGAATTAAAGAAATATGGTATGTTTTCAAACACATGGTCCCTGTCTTCCAAGTTGGAGAAATAGATATAAAAAAAACATTTGGAGCCTAATTTCAAATCAATATGTCCTTTGGGCCTCCATCTGGTATTGATCCACCTTGTAAGGGATTTTTTTTCTGGCCATATATCCCCATAAATTTTCCTATGAGTGCATGGTCTTGCATGTATTGAATATAGTAACCAATATTTAGTGAATATACCTCATATTTGAAGATATAGGTGGATTTAGGGATGCAACCTCAAAATGGTTACTCTGTCTCTTTGCGTCATCATGTTCCTTCACCTTCTCTCCCTCGTTGTCACTTCCTTGATCTACATTTTCCTTTGGCTAGTGGTTCAAATGAATCTCTCTACCCCAACATGGCATCATAGGAGGGAGCCCCACTCCCTCTCAACTTCAATCCCATGCCCAAATCTTATTCGTAAATCTTGAAGATTCTCCAAACTCTAGATCAAGCATCTTGTATTCTCCACCATAACATTGAACATGACTCGTATATCAACATATCTTTTTATTATTATCAAAATTTGTTTTTGCAAATTAATTGCACCAAGAGGAGTGAGGTTCTCTACAACCCTGTATGAGGGAGATGCTGTCACGTAATTGGCATGTAATGTAACACTACCAAAAATAAAAAGTAATTAAAATATTCATTTGGGATCACAAAAAAAACAAATGAAAATGAATTAAAAAAATCAGTGTCCCCCTATCAAATAAAAAATTAAAACCATCATAGATCCATCTTAAACTAGGTGGTTATCAAGCATCGAGAGGGATCAAATTTCTCGAGATGTAAAAAATTAAGGTAAACAAATTGCACCTTAAAAAATTGGATCACGGTGGTCGATAGATCTGGGTTTAAAATGGATCGAAGCTAGTATATATCTTAATTTTGTTCATAAAATAACAACTTAACACATAAATAAATTGTATTATTTTTGATGTAATTAATAATTTTTTAGGAGCTTAGCCCTACTACTTTATATTTGTGAAGGTAGGATATCATTATTAAATATTTCAAATATTATAATTAAAAAAATTTAATTTTAAAATTATTAAAAAAATTATAAATTATAAAATGTTTTAGTTTAATTTAACAACAATCTTTAGTTTAATTTGTTTTTTTACACAATTTAATTATATTAAACAAAATTATTCATGGTGTAAAAATGTTGATTTTTCATTCCTTATATTTGAATTAATTCAAGACATGGTCTCAACAAAATTATGAAAAAAAAAACTTAGTTTAATAGGATTTTTTACAAGATTTTTTGTCCTTATGCTTGTAGTAAGAAAAAAATGGGATTTTTAAGAAGGGGAAAAAATGGAATTTTTAAGGAAGAGGAAGTTCAATACAGTAATTCATTATGCTATTAGAAAACAC
>LPNX010477060.1:148181-169954 GCA_001517045.1 Pseudotsuga menziesii | reverse complement strand
TAAGGGGAGGAAAGTAAAAGTTGTATTATGAATATGTGAGAAAACAACATTTGGAATGTGATAAATGATAATTGTATCATTTAAAAGAGAGAAGCATATTATTGTATCGTCTCGTTATACACATGATGATGATCAATTACTTGTTATATATGAAACAATAAAAAAGATGGTGGTGTCTAAATGAAGATCCATTGAAAGCATAAATTCAAGTTTTATGATCCCTTCATAAGTGTTCAAATGAGATGAAGTAATGCCAATAAGAAGGATGTTTTCATTAAAAATACAATAAGACTATGCTATTTATATCATTATAGAGGAAAAACATATTAAAAATGGATGCCCTTTATAAAAAAGAAAATCAAATATATATTATTGAAAGAGTATTTATGAATGAACGTTCCTATAATTAAATTTATTAAGATAAAATTTAAATGCCACGTTTCCCTCATGGGTGGGATTTGGTAGGAATCAACAAACCAAATTATTATTATTATTATTTTAAATATGAACAAATTGTTATATTCTCCTACTGACAATACCATATTGAAATTTGTCAAGACTACAACCATAGCAACCCCTGGATTCCTTTGTTGAGATACCTCACTAATAGAAAATTGAGAGGAGTGGATGAATGACGGCTTGTGTGAGTGGATGAAGGACCGCTAGTGTAATCAAATCGGGTAGGGAGAAAACAATGTATGTGCTTGCCAGGTTAAATATAATTAAATGTGTACATATAATTAAATGTGTACAGGGAATTATATTTATTAAATAATATGCACCATTACATACAGGGATTTATATTTATTAAATATGTAAATATAATTAATCGTTCAAATAATTGAATGTAAATTATTTTTTTATTTTGAAGTTATTTTATTATCAAATTTTCATATTTAGATAAGCTTAATTCTTATAATAATGATTTACCTTGATATGTAAATAATGAAAAATGCATTCACTATAATTTTGTGCAAATATTCATTTGCAGAAACCATATATTTTCACTATAGCCATCGTTTTAATTTTTAATTTTAATTAATGGCGGACAAAATATATTTATTACTTTTTACTTTTTAGAAGTAAAAAATAACGTTACAACATCTACATCATAATCGGCAAGTAAAAAGTAACATTACAACATCTCCCTCAGACTCGACAAACAACGTTACAACAACTCTATCATAATCGGCAATATTATTTATAGTCGAAATTTACAAGAGAAACGTTACATGATGAACGTTACAACATCTCCATCATAATTGGCAATATTATTTATAGCCGACATTTACAAGAGAAACGTTACAAGATCTTCCCGTGTAGAGTGCCTCTAGATGCAAAAATATAGAAGTATAACGAGGAATGAGGAACTTTCCCATATTGACATTATTTGAATAATTAATACCCAATACTACCCATGATAGATGGCAATAGATGGCATTGGGTGAGTTAGGAATAATTTATCTAATCATCCGTTCATGATAGATGGCATTGGGTGAATTAGGAATCATTCATGTAATCATCACTTTATGACAATATGGTTAGTGAAGTCAGTTTATAAATCAATGAGAGGAAAGAAGAGTGTGAGAATAAAGATATTTTAAATTTGTAATTTGATCTTAATATAGGAAGGTGATTTTGTTTAAAGTTATTTACTATTTGAGGAGAAACCATTTGTGAATTTAAAGTGAAAACTCTTGAAGAAGAAGTTACAGCAAATATGATATGATGTAGATTGTATTCTTTCATGTCATAATTAAAAGTAACAATGGTCTTTATAAGAGCTTACATAAAGATAATATAATAATAATTTGTATATGTGGAAGAAGATTTATAAAAGAATGGTATAATAATAATTTGCATATGTAGAAGAAGATTTATAGAAGAAAGAGGAAAATATACTATTTGAGCTTATTTTAAGTAGCATAATATTAAATTACTTGATCTTGATGCCGTGCAAATAACAAACTAACATGGATATTTTGTGTAGATGGTGTTGGAAAATATTTATACCTCATTCCTTAAGATAGTAATGAGGATTTTGGATTATCTCTCACACATTTTTGTAGTTATCACTTGTAAATTATTGATTATCCAATCAACAACTATAAATTATCAATACATAACTTACCAATTACTTATGCATCAATTACCAATAATTTTATATATATAATCCTGAAAAAGCATAGGCAACAGCATCAATTTCTAAAATAAAATCCTTATAAGAACAACCAAAACAACCAGTAAATGGAAATGTCAAATCTTTCCCAAAGGAATTGAGAAACCATCTCAATTCCGTCTAGAAACCTATATTTTATGTGAACCATCTGCATTATAAACAGTTTCAGATGCATCCGAGATTCGTTATGATTTGCTCCGCATAGATCGATGGCGAATAAGTTGGGCAGGACATGTGGAGAATCATGGATTTTCACTGTTGCATGCCAAGAAGAGTTCGCTGGTAAAATCGAGTGTTCGCTCCTGCAGAGCACTGAATGCTACTGTAGTCAGTTAATGCGCCCGTACATGTCAATGAATGAAGATGATCTAAGCCTGCTGTTAAAATCCAAGTTTTCTTCGTATTTGAGTTTGAAGATAAAATGTTCGTTGATGCGTGCAATTTCGGATATATTTTAAAATCTTTTTCGAAATCATACAGTTTTTATTGTTTAAATTGCATTGTAAAATAAACTCAGCACCTTTTAAACTTTCGGTATCCCAATTATATAATTTAAACAATCTACCAAAAAGCAAACCAAAATGGGGAAAGTTTATCATAAGGGTATCAAACGCATATGCAATATGCAGAAGCAATTGAGTTGTTAATATGTATATAGCAGTGTAGCATTTATGATTTATTGGTGGCTATTAAATTTGACGAAGACCACATATTGATAACAATATACTAAATGACCAGTGTCCAGTAATATTTAGCCTCCTGCAGGCCAGGTATATAGAGTGTCTTGAGATCTAACTGATATAACCATATTAAATGGTCTGCAGCAAGCTGGATAGTTTTTCGCAACAATATACATTGAACAAGCATATATTTAATGCTACTGAACCATGAAAAAATGTATTTAATATTTAATGAATAATGTGATAGATTTTAAAAAAATTCCTTTACGTAGTGTAAGAGACCGTTTAATACAGTGGATCATTGGTACAACCATTATGTTTGTCAATCAATTATTCCAGTGGCAATTACATTAGCCAAGTGAAACCTGAAACTTCTTTAAATTCGTCAGAAACTTACCTGCGTCAATTATTTAAATTCGTCTGAAACTTACAGGCATCAATTATATCTTTCAAATGATCCGTGTTGGAATTTGAGGATGTTTTGTTTGTTATTGGGTATTTTTTTTGTCAAACATTTATGAAGGTAAATAATTTTCTAAAACTTATTTTTGAAGTTTAGCCATTTCTATAAATTGGGAAAATAATTTTCTAAAACTTATTTTGAAGTTTAGCCATTTTTATCAGTGGTCATTAATTTTTTCTTCACCATTTTTTCAGTCAATTACTTTTAAATATTTTGGGACAATGTCACACTAGTCATTTCTATAAGACCTTCTTAGTTTTTCTAGAAGTTGAACTTTGAAACTGATTTCTAAACCCAAATTTTAATTGGAGGTAATATGGATGCTGGTAGGTGTATATTGCATAATGTCAGTAAGTGTCTTATACAGTTTGTGTTATATTTGATAAGTGATTTTAATGTTTTTTAATGAAAAAATGTAATCTTCAATCAAACAGAGTAACTTTTTTAATAAAAAGTTATGTAATTGGAGAAATAAACGCATAAAGAGTAAATAATAATAATAATAATAATCTAAATAATAGAAAAGAAATGAAATTCCAATCCTGCGTTCAATAACAATAATACCAGTGCCCTAATAGACATATAAGAAACCCTTAATCCTTGGGAGGACTCCTCAACCCAGGCTATATTTATTTAACAAAATCCAAACCTTGTTCTCATATTAGTTGGAGCTCCCCCCTCTGTTCGTTGTGATGAACTTGAACCACTGCATCTCTGGATCTTGGTCCGTAGTGCAATTGGAATCCTTCAAGCAGATACACTCGTTTGTCAAAACCTGAGGACACGATTTCCCGTCTACACACAGCATTTGGCTTGTGCGGTTCACGGAGAGAGTGACCGAAACCTGAAGGTTAGAACTGGACACTGTCTGCCACTGGGTGTTCGGAGCAGCACATTGTGTGGAGAGCTCCGCAGCCATGCCCGGCCCTTGTGCGCTGATACACATTGAAGATTTATCGGAAAGAGTAATGGCGCTTTGTGGGCTCTTGTGTTCAAACAAGGTGGGGCGATCGCAGGAATCTAGCCTGAGACCTCCATTGTCTGAGTTAGCCAGGCACAAACCGGTTGCAGGATGATATAGTGTTTTGTTCAAGGCTTCTTGGGAAGAAAAGGGCTCTGCAGACACCCACAAATTAAAACTACTCTGTCAGAGACAAGATTGCCACACTATGCTAAATTGTGTAGATGCACTTAGTATGACATTTGACAAATAGATTCAATATGGTAATTAATTACTTAATATGGTAATATGGTAATTAATTAATATCTTAAGAGATATGAATAAATCAAACCTTGGAATGGCTTCTGCAAGGACTGGAGCCTGGAAACAAAGGTGGGATTCCTGAGACCGTCCCAGCCGACATTAAAGATCCCGTAAGTCTCTTCGAAGTTGTGCTGCCCATTACGAATATAGTAACTCCCTTGCAGAGTCCAGAGCGCCCAGTCGAAATCCCCGTCGGCAGCAAAGGCAAAGAAGCAGTTGATGTATCTGTTGTCGCCCACATTCGTTCCTCGCTCATCAATACCAAACTCGCTGATGAACAGCGGCGCGGAAGGAGATAAAGTTTTTGCAACAAAAGCAATATGGTCATTTACCCGGTCTGTAACAGTTTTGCAGAGTTCGTTTGACGGTGTTCACTCCCAGGCATCCCCGTCGGTAAAAGAATACCAATGCATCTCATAAACGAGTTTGTTGGTAAACCCCAGACTCACAGGCGTGGACGCCAAGAACTTAAGATCCGTGTCGTAATTGAGCCCCGACATAATTACCAGCACGTTGGGATTGGCCTCGTGAACGGCCTATGCTCGTTGCTGCATGTATTTGTACCAGTCCGCCGTATTCGATCTGGCTGAGCTTAACCAGAGGGGCTATCAAAAGTCCGGTCATGGAGGGGGAATTTCAAAATTCAAATTGTGTCCCAGCTGGTGGATGAGACCCTTGGGAGGACAGCGACAGTAGCTGGACGGATGGAACGGATGGGCTACAGTACAGCCGGAAGTTTCAAAAAAATCCGGCATCTCAGAGTGACTTTGTTTATGAACTCTTTGACCTAAAGGGACCACCCTAGCCAGCTGGCTTAACCAGCATGAACGTACATGCTGGTTAAGCTCAGCCCCTCCAACATATATGCGCGTTGTTCCCGCTAGCCTATTCACAGTTCGCCCATTCACTTGTGCACTCCCCACAGCTCGCCATCCACCTGCACCTGCGCACTCCCCACAGCTCGTCCATCCACCTGCACCTGCGCAGATCTTGCCCTTCTCGCGGACTGCGCCTCCACGCTCGCCTTCGTTGACCTTCAATTCCACGACCTGCAACCGAAAACAAAAAGCAAAAAAAAATACAATATATTATAAATTACAATATAATATATTATTCCAATATATTGTAATATAATATATTTTTTAAAAAAATCAAATATTATAATTATTAAAATATAAACAATATTATAATATTTGTTTTAAAAAAGAAAAAAACTATATATAAATATTATATAGTTTATATTAAAAAAAAAAATCAATAGTATTAATTAAATAAATAATATTTATTATCTAAAAAAAAAGGACAATATCCAAAACAAATAAAAGGACGATCTTTTATTATCGAAGAAGTGGAAGAAAATCAAAGTAAAAATCTATAGTCTAGACGATCATTTATTGTCCAAGAAAACAGAGACCATGGAAACTGGTTTGCAAGCACAAATAGAGAAATTAGAAGCCAAATTAAAGTGCTATCGAAAAGAGAATGAAGAATTACGACACACAAATACGAAATCGGAAATATTGATTAAATTAAATTATATGGAAAAAGAGCGCAAGGAACAATTAATTTCTGCCCAGAACAATCATACAGAAAAATTGTATGCCCAAATTAAGAAATTAAAAGACGAAAGTGATTTCAATCAGAGACTAACAAATCAAGATATAAAGAAAGAAATAAGTAATTACGAAGTAGAAACAATCCGCTTGAACAAAATCATTAACAACAAGGATGAAGAACTGACGCACATACGACAAAAATTAACAAGTCAAGAATCAGTGGTCGACCAGCATCGACAACAGATAAAAGTTCTTCAACAACAAAATAGCGACTCTAAAAAAGAACAAAAGCTAGAGATCGCAAGGAGCAATAAAATAATATCCAACAGTTCTGAAGAAATTTTCAGATTAAGAAATCACAACAAAACCTTGATTACAAAAATAAAAAAATTGAAAAACAACAGCAAGAGGGAACAATCTGGTGAAGACCTCGAAGGAAAATTACTAGAAAAGCAAGAAGAAAACCAGTATTTAATTAATAGTAATCAGGAACTACATAACCAAATCAAGGAGCTAGAAATTGAAAAAAAATCGCAAGAGGGAAGAATCGAAAGGATTCCAATTCATGAACAATCTACTAGAGAAGCAAGAAGCACAATCCAGGAAAATGCATCCAAAATCGAAGAAGTGAAGACAGTTCCCGTCACAGTCCAAAGGAAAGAAGAACAAACGAAACCTATACCTTACAGACATCCTAATTATAATCGTCATTTTGACCAACGACAGGGTCAAAATGAATATTCACAGAAGACTTATGTGGATATGCGTAAATATCGACATACTAAACAACAATCGAGACAAATCGTTCCACGAAAAGATCTCAAAGGTCCAATAAAAATAGATCTAGGATGGACCACAACAGATGCTATGCGACAATTCTCTTGGGGAATCCGTAAATTGTACCGGCTCATATCTTCAAATGTCGCAAATACAAAGGAGAAAGAATCCCGAAATGACAGATTGAAATAAATCAGACATTAATTTCAAATACATCTTTGAGGACAAAGATTCCCTTAAGGGGAAGGCAATGTAACAAACATAAAATATATAAATAATAAAAATAATATTAATAGATAATTATTAATTAATTATAATTAATAATTATCAAAGAGTCATGACTGTAGATTGAAAAGTCACGAATGGACATATATAAGTCCAACCTTTGTAAATGTATCATCATCAATTCATATTCTATCATCAAATTATATATTATGGCTTATTTAATATTCCAGATCTTTTGGTAAATATTACTCTATGAACGAATAAATATTCGCTTCATCTGCCAAAATGGGAAGAAATATGTTTTGATGTTCAAAAGAGGTTGAGAAGCTATTTTGAAATGCTTGCTAGAGGTTGTGTGTGTGTCAATAGATTATATTATGATATGGTCTTGTTCATTGTTGAAATGGCTATCTATCCATGCTTGTAGGTTTCCTTGTGGTGATCACATGATGGAGAAATCAATCTGCCAAAGTAGAAGAAAAATTGTTTTGACAAGTTAAAAACAATTTTATCCAAGTGTTAAATTAAACAACTTGGAATCCTATTTTCAAACGATCTCCAGATAATGTGTGTGTATCAAAATGTTCAAAATGTGACATGGATTTGATCCTGGTTGAGATGGCTATCCAGACATACTTTCAATTTGCATTATGATGGTCATATATGCAAAATATGGACCTGCAAAGTTAGTGAAAAATAATAAACAGAGTTTATTAAATAAGATGCTACAGGAATGTATTTAGAAAAATAAACAGAAAATTAATAAAAAGAATCAAGACATATTTTTGAAGAGACACATCTTACTATTGGAGAGATGCAATGTTTAGATGAATTTTTAATTTATTATTTCATTAAAACAATAAATAACAAATAGAGATTTGAAGAGGTGTGTAAGCATGATGACATGTCAAGGTGTAATTAGAACAAGATATGAATGACAAAGATGACTAAGGACATGCATAATGACATTGACAAGCAAGCATGAGAAGCATGGAACATCTAGAGAGTATTTGACCCATTATGTGATCATTTGAAGATGATTTGGGAAAGACAAAGATGTTGGTGCAAAGATGAAAAGGAGATGGTGAAATGACAATAAACAAGCAAAATTGATGAAAGAGATGGATGCGGGCATGATAAAATAGTGGACAAGGAAAAGATTGTGGGCGTCTCTAGAAGATCATGCGGGCATGTTGAATGAGGACAATTGTAGGCATGATAGAAACTATTGCGGGCATAAGATGTTTCCTATTGCGGGAATCTTCTCAGCACCACCTTCGGACATCCCTTATTGCCACCTACGAGCATCCCGGTGTGAGATGCGGGAATAAGAAAGGACTCCATGCGGGAATTTGTGGGCATATTTGATGGCTCAAATGAGGAGTTGCATACATCTTTAAACCCTAGTTGCGGGCATCTGAATACATCACCTACTGGAACCTTGAAGATGGACAGTGTGGGCATACTTATTGGAAGATCAAAGACCCCCATATGGGCAGTTGAAGAAGGGTATGCAGGAATAAGAGAAGCCCAAGTATTGGCATAAAAAAATAAAATTAAAATGATGATGATGTGGGAAATTAAATAAATTTTGGTTAATGATGACAAAAATAAATTGGTGATGAGGTCGGCCTCCTAAGACATGGAAATAAAAAACTATTTATGGCCAAAAAAGGATGCACGCTTACTGACCCGCGCGTAAACAACCAAGAGTCGTTGAAAGATGGCATTGGTTTGGCAGGTGTGATTTCTACTAGTAGTTTAAAGGATTAATTGTATTAGTGTGTTGTAGGTGCATTCATTATATATGAGATTATGCTAAATATTTTGTGGGATTCCTATCCAAGTGACTCCTTTTCTTTATTTTCCTGCTCCGATCTATGTCCATAAAAAATTAGATCACCTGTCGTCATATATCCTTCCTTGCTCTACCATAAATCTAGTAATTTGAATATTTGCTTCTTGCATTTGAAGGCTTCTGCCAAAGGTAGTATGCTCAGTAAGTCAAAGTGATCATGCCAAATCTATAGAAATTACCTCAAATGGAAATATGTAAGTCAAAATAAGTTCATTTTATTTCCCATGATGAGGTCCCAACTCTACCCCCTTTCAAATAAGATTTAAATAAATAAGAATGTTAAATTAAAGATATCCATATATCATCGATATAGAGATGAAATTTCGTTGAAAATTAAAAAATGTCAATATTTCCATGTTTTTTCGCCATGATAAAAAAATCAAGTATTAATCCACGAATGTTCAAAACATGGAAATATTTCATGGAAAAATCTGCCCAAATGTATTGGTGGCAGTAATTTCTCAGTCCAACATCCTGTCAATGTTTCTGTTTGCTTTACTGCTAATGAGATATTTCATCCTCGATATGTAGTACCTCCCTCCACTCGATTGTGTCGGTTCAACTCATTTTTTGAATCGTCATCACCTCTTGTATTTTCAGTAGTTTATAGTGATGATGGTGATGATGTTTTCCTTTGTTTCTTCATCCCTTCGTTCAAACTGACAGTTCCTAGCAATGGATACTATTCATTGTGGCAATCAATTCCACAGTATTGTCTGGAGGCTTCAGTGGGATGTCCTATAGTATTTGAATTCTTGCCACTGCTTCTACATTCGTTCTTAGCTCCATCAAAATAGTATTTTTCTTATGGGTATAAGAAGGTTTCTCATTGGCATCATTACCAAGATGGTTGGAGATGCTTTTGCATGGAGGCCTGAAACTGGCTCAATTTCTAAGCGTCTCCCAACCTTCAGTGGAACATATCCATAAACATTTATCTTACTCATAATAGCCATTACAATTTCCTCAATAGAGCCCTTGGGGCCATTAGCACTAAAAATATTACTAGTCATACTTCTCCACAAGTTTTCGGTAACTTTGTGTCTTGCAACAATACTAGTTGTGGAATTATATGGACGCTAGCTGGCAATCAACTACCAGTAGAGGGTTTGTTCCAGCAATAAGTCTGTCAAATATTCATATGCATCATCATCGAGTATCATCATGACAAAACGAACCATCACGTGGGTCATCGGCCCAACTTATTATGTGGAGGAACCAGCTACGCCGCCCATTTTCTTTATGATGTCATGACACTAATGGAGAAAGTGACCCTCAAATTCCCTTGATGTCTGCTCAAATTTCCTTGGTGTCCACGGGTTTAATAATTGACAATTTTCACCGCAAGAATCCTTTCAAATAAATGTGCCAACGCCACATTTTTTTAGTGTCCTACTTCCCTTGCTATGCCGCATGTGAGAGTCGCTCTTTTCTCTTCTCATATCCTTCCTCATTATCATTTTTTTTATGTGTGGCATAGTAACAGTGATCAAAATAAGGCTTCAACCAGCTCCCATTAATGAGCCCCCTAGCTTCTGTGCCATCTAATTTTTCCAATTTCACTATTTCGCCATCAATGATTTCCTTAACCACATATGGACCTAACCAATGTGTCTTTAGCTTTCTTGGGTGCCTGAAAAATTTGGTGTCATACATAAGAACAAGGCCTCCAACTGAAAATTGCTTGTTCTTAATGTTTCCATCGTGACATACCTTCTACCTTTATTTTTCTACATTTGGTGAAATCCTGCAATGAAGCGTTCTTCTTCCAAATGGATTACTTGAAGTAATGTTTCTTCGGAATCTATCATTTCTATGAGCGTTGCCACTCTTAAACTTGGTACAATATATTACATAGGCATGACAACTTCCTATCCATATACTAACTTGAACAGTGTCTAGCTTGTTAATTTCTTACATGTTGTGTGATATGGCCATAGTACTACGGAAATTTTCGGGTCCCAATAATCTCTTCTTGTATTGCAGACTTTGGTTAGCACATTTTCCATAATCTTGTTGAATGCTTTGACTGCTCCATTTTCTTGTGGGTGATATGGAGTTGTTCTTCTATGTTGTATCTAAAATTCATCAGTTAGTTCTTCAATCAATTGATTAATAAAATGTGTACCTTGATCGTTAATCAATATCTTTGGGTACCCGAACCTTGTTACAACATTTTCAAATAAAAACTTTCCTACTATCGCAACAGTACAATCTTTTATGGGTGCAGCTTCTTCCCATCGATTTAGGTTATATGTTGCAATGATAATATACCTAGCTCTATGCACTTATTTGTTGGAATAATAGGTCCCACGGAGTCAACAAGCCATTTATCAAATTCTCGTAATGTGAGTTGTGGTACTCAGGTGGAATTTCATCTCTTCTAGATGACTTTCATGTTCCTTGGTCGACATCACAACTGCAATAGTACTCCTAAGAATCTTCACACCTAGTAGGCCACCATAACCTTGCCTGTAATATCTTGTGCATGACCACCTTTTCTGCATAGTGTCCTCCCGTGATACCAGCATGTGCTTCACTTAAAATAATGGGTCTCTCATGTTCGAAAACACAATGTCGAATTATCTCATCACGGCCTGGTTTATAAAAGTGGCAAGCAATTAATTAGAAATCCACATCGTGCATTACTAACTATTTCTTCTATGATGTTGTGAACACGGCCGATGCAAAACCAATAGTTTGGAATTGTATGATATGTTCATATTGATTATCAAAGGTGTTTATCACAAATAGTTGTACATTAGGGAGATTATCTTCCATACTATTAGGTTCTTCTCCACTCTCAATTCTTAATAGGTGTTCTGGTCCCAAGTTTAATTGGATCAATTTAACAACTATTTCAAATTCAAATTATTAGAAGAGGAGAAACCACTGATAGATATTTCCCCCCAACACTGGATTATTGACCAAATAATTCAGTGTGGAATGGTCAATGTACATTTTGAAATGTCCCCCCAGTAAGTAATTTATGAATTTTTGCAATGCATAGACCATTGCAAGTCCTTCCCTCCCGGTTGTAGTGTAATTATCCTGTACAGTTGATAGATTTCTACTAGTAAAATCAATGGGGTGATCAATATCTCCTTCTCCTAGTTGCATTAGCACTACTCCAAGCGCAACAGAGGATGCGTCGACATGAACATGAAATTCATTTTTCTAGTCTAGAAATACAAGTATGGGTGCAGTGTCCATGTTTCTTTTCAGCTTATCCAGACTCTCTTAGCATTCATATGTCCACTGAAACTTAGTGTCTTTTTTCAACAATCTCTCCATCAAGGAAGTCACTTGTGCATATCCTTTGATGAACTTTTTCTTAGTAGCCCGTATGACCGATCATTGCTCTTAACTACTTAACTGTGGTAGGTTGTGGTAAGTCCAGGATGATGGCAATTTTAGATGGATCAACCAAAATTCCATCATTAAATACCACGTGGCCTAACAGAGCCCCAAAAGGTGCACAAAAAATATACTTTCCCAAATTGAGAGAAATTTTGTACTAACGGCATCATTCCAACATCCTTCTAAGACTTTCAATGTGATATTTTATAATACTAAATATTGTCCAGTCATCAAAGTAAACTTCAAGAAATTTGTGCATAAAAAATTTAAATGCAACAACTACAATTCTAGAAAAGATTGCAGGAACATTCTTGAGTCCAAAGGGCATTTCCATGTATTGGTAGCATCCCCACTCTGTTGCAAAGGTATTCTTGTATCAGCCTTCTTTTGAAATTATTACCTGATGGTAGTCTGAGAATCCATCTGTAAATGAATACATTTCTTTTCCTCCAGCATTTTCCAATACTTCATCTATAAATGGAGTTAGAAATGGATCATGCAAACAAGTATCATTTATTTTCCTAAGATAAACACAAATCCTGACTTCTCTTGTCTTGTATTGTACTACGGTCAGGCTAATCCAATCTGATTCTTCAACTGGTTCTATTACACTTGCCTCTAACATTCGATCAAGATCAGCTTTAAATTTCTCTTTGTAGCACAAGTTTAATCTGTTTGACCAGTTTTGCATCAGGCCTCATGGGTATCTTCATTTCACCAAGGTCTCCAACTATGCCTTTCATTTCAGAAAACTTTGTAGGGAATAGATCATGAAACTCATGTAATAAGTCAGTGATCTTTCCCACGGTCTCTTCATCCCAGTAATTTCCAATATTAGCAAACTTTGGATTTCCAACCGAGCCAATATTTACTTTCTTAAGTTTGAGTGGTTTTAGAAACTGGTCAATGGTTATAGCAGCTCCCTCTACTGTACGTATACCTTTTTACTCAAGTATATTTATCTCAAGTGGGTAATCATCATTCAGTTCTCCCGTGATATTGTCACACTGCATCTAGTTGTGTATGGTCATGCTACATTGATGGAAATTTGTGTCTACAACCAAGATTTCTTCAAAGATCTTTTCCTTTATCACCTATAACAAAGCATCTACTGTTGGGTGTTCACTTGTGAACTCAAATTTTTGGGTGAAGCTTACAACTAATATTTTCCATTCAATAGTTCCTCGTCACAACTCTTCTGATGTGTCCCAACTTCTGGGTACCCTTTCCAAAGTGTGGATGAATCAATGAACCCATTCTTTTCGTGGATTCTCATGACAAATCCTTCGATAGTGCTCAATATGTTTCCTAGGATCTGTTAGTCCTCTATATTTCTAATCAAGGCAATTGATCTCTTAACCAAATACGATCTCCATTAATATCCTACATTGTGTCCATTCAGAGATATATTGTTTGTGTGTACAACACCATCTAGCAGGCGTAGATTTCTGCACATAGTCCAAAGCGGAAAATCATTGTGATTCTATGAATTTTTCTTCAAATTCTACCAAAAAAGATGTAAGGTTAGGTAATCCTTCATATCTAGTCATCATTCTCACTTCGTATCCTACCCTTCAGACAACTCTTGTGATTCTTGCACATCTTCGTATGGATACTTCATGTAATCTATTCTGGCAATTTCCCAAAGCATCGCCTGATTTGGACGTGCACGAGCTTACACTCTGCCAACTCAGGTTTCCATTAGTTGTTGGGTTAATATATTCTTATTTTGAAGACATGATGTTATACAGCTGATCTAGATAATTGTCTTTCCCTTCACTATATACAAGCTCAACATATCTCTGTCCTTCAAGTGAATCAATTGACGCAACCACTCTTATAATTTCATAATCATCGAAAGGCAAGATCCTTTTCTTGAAGTTTATAATAGTTTGGTTTTCTATTTCCCAATCAATTCCTCGAAGTGCAAGATATGGGTTTGTGTCATCTACAATGTCAATAAATTCAAAGTCATCATATGTTCTTAACCCATTGACCGCCATAAGTACTTGAGTTAGTCTACCGATTGGTAGAACCTTCAACTGGTTCGCAATCCTTAGTTGAGTAGGAGACCAGTCCAATCATGACTTATTCATGCTCTCCCATGTTTGTCTTGTCAATATATTGACATCTGATCCAAAATTTAATATGATATAATCCATATCATAATCTCCTATCTGTGGAGTCATTCACAGTTCTTGGCCTGTCTTTTGTTTTCTCCTGATATGATTAACTATTTTTTTAGGTCGCGGGTCTTCTATGGTATCTTCTATGAGTGATGTTAGTTCTACGACATCATATTTATCATTGATTAGTACTAAACAAATTTTGAAAAATTATTTAAGATTACTAATCTTTTTCATTGGAGACTTCCTGATTAGTTGTTCAAATCGTTGAGGCATATCCCTAACTTGTCCAGATGTCGACAGCTAATTAGTATCAACAAAGTCTAGTCTCACCTTCAAGAAGACTTCTTTCTCCTATTGGAACCCTGGCAGAGCTTTCTTTTGTGCCAGGTCTCACTTGCGGTTGTCCTTATTATTTATCTTGGTCTTCTCCTATCTCAACACCTCCTCTTATAACTACAACAATTTGGAGTTGTCTTGGTTCAGTAGAAATCATCTGAATATTCTGACTGGGATTCAGATTCAGATTCTGCAATGGGTTAGGGTTAACAATAGTTCTATCCTACCATTTCGCAATAAGTTGTGGACATTGTTCAATAGTGTGATAAAATGATTTACAATATGTACAATTTTTTGCATGACTTTGACAATCGCGGGAAAAAAGTCCTAGATTCCCACAATTATAACATACGACTTGGCCTCTTCCTCGACCAAATCCTCCTCCTTATTGTTTTCCTCGACCTCTAAAATTCCCACCCCCTTTTGTGGAGTGTATTGTTGTTGTTGAGGATATTTATTCTGCTAGTATTGTGGTTGAGGATATTGTTGTTGTTGATATTGTGTAGGATGATACTGAGGTTGCGCTCATTCAACTTGCATTTGCTCATTATTTTTCATTAAGTAGGTATCCATTGTCCTTTCTTGCAGTAGTTGAAGTGCTCTGCAGTATTTTTCATCGTGACCTACTGATTTACAAAATTTACAATATAGACTAGTGGGTTTGCTTACAATCTTCTGTAAGTACAGACATTCCTTGGAATTTTGGCCCCTAGTTTGGCATATTCTACACCAAGGCATTCCTTGGGTTTTTAATGAGTTCGACGCACCTACTGCGACATAGTTCATGAGTGCCATGAAATTATCTTTATGGTGTCCACCTGTTATACATCTTGTACACCATATTTCTTCCCAAAATTCCTTTCCTCTTTTAATGTCCTGGAGATGCACCATAAGATTGGTCAACTGCGACTGAATTTGCATCATTCCCAAGCCAGTGTCTGTAATCGGTGAGGCTTCTAATTTCATCTCTATTTCAAGATCCTCTATCTATGACATGAGTTTCTATTGCATCAATGGGTTTCATATATGTGGTAACAAGGCGGTAATAAACCATTCCTTGTGTTGCACATCCGACATTTGGAAACTCAATTTGGCCATTAATGTCTTAAATCTTTGGTCAAATTCCCAAACAGATTCTGTTGGTAGTTATTTAAACTCTTTTATTTTGGCGATGCACTGTTATTTAGACTTTGGCCTTTTAAATTCATCTATCAAAACCAGTTGAATCTAGTTGAGTGTTTTCGGGACAAATCCTGCTAGTAATATGGAAAATTTCATATACCATTCCAGTACATGACCTCGCAGAGTCATGATCATGTGTTCTTTCTTAATATTCTCATCCTAGATCTCTCCTATAGTCCAGAAAGCTTCACAAAGAAATAAATGTTGTTCTGGTTCTTCCAACCCATTTCCATTGAATATTGGTAGCTTAATGTTAGCTGCAGCCATTGTATTTCTTGCTGGTACAATCAGAACAAAATTTGGACTAGACATACTTCCTTGTCAGCTATTTACAATGTTAGTAGTACTTGTATTTAAGGAATTACTTGGAGGAAGGTCTCGTGATCTTACCTCTGGTACTCTAGGTGAGTTGTAAGCACGTTCTTGTTCTAGAGATTCAATCAACTCTTTTGAATCTTTGTCTCCTTCTGATATTAGCTGATATTCCTCTTCTTCATCACAATATCCTTCGTCTAAGTATGACGCAAACTCGTATCCTTCTTATTCTCGATGTGTGCTACAACTCCCTCATTCTAATAGATTTTTTTTGTTGTTTTCTAGACCTGAATCTTATTTCGCTTCTTAAAAATCGTGACTCTAGTTCAGTTCCATTATCTCCTAGGAACATCTCACTCTAGTGTTCTATTTAAACATAGCCACTCTTTGTTATTCAGTCTAGTTGCATTTTCATAATTCCTTTTTCACATAAAAGCATTTTTATCCATGTCTTTAAATATGACAGGTATCTACTGCATGGTCCTTGAAATTTTTTTTTTCTCTACCTCACTGTATGAGGTTATCATGTCAACAATGAACTCAGTAATATATCCTTCTAGGATACTGTCTACCAAAAAATCAATAGTCCTTGATATGAGGTTGCTTACTCTTTTAAATCACTCAATCAATTGAGGACTCCACTCTCTCGGTTCTCCTCCTTGAAAATTTCTTTATTGGGTTGCCAACTTACACAACCACTCATGCAACAAGATGGAAAAATCAGAAAACAAAATCTCATGAATGTCTGAATAAATGTACCAGCCCAACCACTCTGTTGGGTTTCACTGATATCCTTCATTTTCTTTTCATGAAAACTCTAACTCTTTGAAGTCCACCCATTCCTAGATATACAGTTTCGTGGGCTGCCACAACATATCCCTCACCACAACAATTTAGGGTCTCAACAACAAAACCATTTGTTGGATTTTTCCCTCTCTCTTTCCATGGAACTAGGTTCGGTCCCTTCTTCTCAGCACAACAATTATCGATATATCTGTGCAATGAAGTAGAGCTCAGATGACAGCACCTGTGACATAGATGTCATCTCACCTGAGATATCTCTGTTTTATGGGGAATTGCCAAAACCATGTTTCCACAGTTGTGTGTGAGGGTGTTTTAGTACCTTGGCTATGCACCAACGCTTCTAGCAAATATCGGGGAGGTGGATTACTTGTATGCATAGTACTTCAATGCTAAGTTGTGATCCAACCCTTCTTTATGTGACATAAGTAAATAAATAGTGAACATACAACATAATCATATTTATTAATATAATGTAGACTTCATACATTTATTCATTTGCAAAAACAATAATCAACCAGTCATTCAACACAATATTCACACATATATCTAAGATACTTCAACATTCACACATATACACAACATATAACGTGGAAACCCATCTAGGCGAAAACCATAAGGTGCTCTTCATTTGGCATGAAGAAATAGACGTACCTTTTTTCTATGCACAAAGATGCAGACTATGTTCAATATCTTCTCTTCTATCTTTACAGAATTTTCCTCCCTCTCATGCTCTTTGATCTTCTCTCTTTCTCTTCCTACTCTATTCCTACTAGTGATATGCACACAACCTAGATCAACTTAACCTTCCCTACTCGTCTACGCACTCAGCCGTAGAACCTCTACTCTGATGCACTCAGTGATACCAAGTCATTAACCAAAATGCCTACCTCAAGTCTATTTCAAGCATATTACCAAGAGTCTAGAGACTAATTAGATGCTACATAAACTAATCCAACTTGGGTTCATTCTTTTATATCCCCATTAAAGACTCGATACAGCTCCCATACATGCTTGTTACAGACTCAATACTGACTAGATACAAACTCTAACAGACTCATTACAGACTCATTTCCCATCTCTATCTCAGCTGACTTACTATATCCATCCAACATGTTGTATTTTCTATTATAGCAACACATAATGAGAGGCACTATCACCCTGACTTACAAAGATGCTTTCACGCGTGTTTCCATCAGCTCCAGTCGAGATCATACCCACAATCGTTAAGGTCTTTCGCTTTCTCAGTGTTATGCCTTACTATCAATTTCCTGTCGTTACGTTATTTTCACACCTACTTCTGCTGATATTCTTCCATATCATCTTGTATCTCTTTATGTCCTTCTGTCGTGGCTCACTCATCTGACACAACTTCCTCTTCCAATGCCTTCTCTTTCTCTTCTTCTTCTCTTTCACTTCTTCTATCGCAACATCCTTACCTTTTCCCTTTATGCTGCTCCCTCAATCACAGCTCCTTCCTCTTCTCCTTTATGTTGTTATCCATACTTATGCAGAATTCTACATGAATTATTCCCTACTGTCCCTAGGCCCAACAACATCGATGAGCGATACAACTGTCTTTCCCAATATATTAAAAAAACAATAGTATGATTATATATCATGAGAACAAATGAGCTTATGCCGAGCATAATTAAACACCATCTTATTACCGTTCATTGATATATATCGTTAATAGATGTGAGGAGGCCCATCGATAATGATGATGGAATCCAAGGTACTTGAGTACAAACTGAAAAGTGTGAATATATGTTCTGAAGTTGAACATTTTTAGAATCAAACAATTAGGGGTCATTGATGTATACCCACTGTCAATTGTGAGGAAGCCTGCCTCTAATGACTGCAAGATCCAAGGTACTCACTGAGGTTCCTAGATCCATTTCCTAGATGAATATTTGGTGTCGAGAGGAATGAATTCGTAAAAACGATAGAATTAATGCATCGAACATCAACTAACATGAAACTGAGATCAATAGGCTGGTATAATTTGGTAGAGATAGGAGATCCAACACCGCATATTGACACAAGGAAGGTCGACATGATTAGTCAGGAATATTTGACGAATGAGCAACATTGGTTTGACTTCCCATGAACACATAAAATGATGCATAGTGACACTTGGCAAATGAAGACTTGATTAACCAACCATTGTGAAATTCCCCAATTCCAGATGATTAACGAAATCTCCATAGGTGACAGGAAGGATAACATGTTGGTGGAGAATTGTTCAAATTATTGAAACAACTTCCTAAGGAAAATGTAAATGATGTACTTATAACTGATGTAGGGATATTTGGTGTGCTCAAGGGAAACAAGGACTGACTATTGCCATTTTCTCCATGATGAGTTGTGAATAGAGTCAATAATCTTCTTTTTTGGATTTTTGGATTTTTGTATTTTTAGTACTTTTTTTAATTATTATCTCGAAAAAATAATAAAAAATGCTATGCTACATGGGAGGGAACGAGTGTTTCATGGGTGTAATCTATTTTTCAAGAGCATGGGTCAGGCCAAGGCAAAGATACCTATTGTAAACAAGAGATGAGTTAGTTTTTCACACTCTTATGGATGTTCCCTCCATCGGTTGGCTATCTGAAGCAGGATTATGTGTCAACGGATGGTGAAATAAAATCAAGTAACTGCGGTTATCCAATTTGGTGTGATGAACAAGTAGGAAAGGGGCAATGTGGTTTGTTGCATACTAATTCTTGTGAAAAACACCAAAATCATAAATCACAATGAGTAATGGTCCATCAACTACCTGAATCAAATATTTCTCATATGTATAGGTCAACTTAAATAGCAGAAATATTTTATAGGAATATTGAGAAAAAAAGTGACTACAAAGGCATATACACAATATAAGCAATAAGCACAAATGTTCATGCAGATATTTTAGCACACGCTTACGTAAATTGATGTGAAACAGGGACCCCATCAAAAAATGGCCAAAACTGTATGGAAGAGAAATATGTGGTCTCAAACTCTAGGTCATGATGGGACTAATTGGGATCCCAGTCCTATGAAAATAACTCAACATGGGTACCAAATTGGAAATGGGGTGCTGACTAGGGTGTCCCATGTTTGGTAGGATCTTTGGTCAGAATGGTGGAAAATACATTTATGATGGGTTGACCTACCAATTTCCAATAGGTTTGGCCCTATGGTAATTTTGGGTGGAAAAAGGTTCAAATGAATCTTCATAGAGGAATAACCTAAACCTATATGCATGCATCCAAATATACTTGATAATATTGAGGAGCATACAAAGGATGCTCCTATACTTGGGTGGATTTAAACCAATTATTTTCCCATTGCCCCCACAAAAGATGTCCTTAGGTTGGTGCAACCAATCGCTTATGAATTTAAGGATAGTTTTATTTGATCTCACAACCAAAATGCACCAAGAACTGGATCATATTCCTCCATTTAGGGAATATTTTGATCCAAATATTCTGAAGCCATTTGAATATCTTGGTATGAAACTTCTACAACAAATAATGGTTATGGGAATGATAAATTTTCCCATGAGGGAATCATTTTTGAATGATCCTACCCCCATTTCTTGAACCTCGTTTATACCATCCCTAATGAAAGGAACATTCGATTGGACAAGAGTTTCAAGCATGCAGTAATCTAATTGGTCGATCATAACAATATTCCCCCAATGAGGGAACTGAATCACTCAAGACTCAAAACAAACCATCGCATGTATCCAAATACATCCTAATAGAAAATTTCAATCTATAGGCACATCTACTACCTCATTATCCACTATGAGTGTTTTTCCACCCCATTCAATAGGGCAGGATACAATAGGTCCATGAGGAGAGAACGAATGTCGATCAAATGATTTTCACATAGTATGGGATTGGACTAACAAGGGTGATCCTAACAATTGCCAAAATTTAAATGACGTGACATAAGTCGAGGCCCCTTCATCCACTATGGTTTGAAAAATATTCTTGTCATGAGATGTTACTTTAATCTGAAAAGAAACTTTGGAAGGAATCCTACATGTTAATTGGTCTGTGTCTAACGTGATCAAAGTTGTATCAGATTAAACTATTAAATTGAGCACATAGATCTGTGGACAAACACACAACTCACATGATAGATCACACAATTTACTCAGTTATTGAAGAATGAAACAGTGCAAAAATGGCTTGCAGCTGTGAATGCTTTTCATTAATCAAAGAGTTATTAGATAGATAATTACAATGAAGTACAATGGCTTTAATAGCCACAAGAAATTCGAATCCACATGAGGAAGTTTGAATTGATTAGACTCTACTTGACTATAGGTAACCAAGACCTTGTCTAAATCACTATCGGAGGACTCAATAGTTAACTGACCTTTTCTAAACCATAACTGGAGTTCATCGGAGCTCTAAAACATAACTCAAGTGTTGCATTCAGTGTTGACTAAGGTTAACTGACAGTGGTAGGTGAGAAATGCACCCCACATGTGTTCAGTCAATTAAACCTAGCGCTAACTGAATGTAGAGGACTAGAACTGAATGTAACTGACTCCTAACCTAGCTTGACTAGTCATTAACTAAAGTGAACTAACCTTGGTTGGTTTCGGCACTCCCAGTGGCTTCCTAAATTGTAGGGATTGGTCTAGAAG
>LPNX010477060.1:116406-148013 GCA_001517045.1 Pseudotsuga menziesii | reverse complement strand
GGAGGAATCTTCCTCTTTGGAAGAAGAATGATATGCTCAACTAAATCAGAAATATAGACAGCTGCCGGATGAAGACTGGACCCATGTAGAGGAACTGAAGTCAACTGAAAAGTGAGAAAAGGTTCTTGAGAATTCATAGAATGTGAGGAAAACTCAAGAAACTGATATGTTGCATCCATGAATAGCAAAAAATGAGTGTTAAGAATAGCCCCAAGTGTTAGGAGCAAGTGTCCAGGCGGATGCAGAAAATCTTCCTCTTTACTAGTTCTGTGAGGAGATGAGCATGTGATCAATGGTAGAGAAGCACTGGGACTGTTGAGAGTGAATTATTGAGCTCCATAGTCTGATATAGCTTCTGAAATATATAATTAATCACATAATAAAATATCAGCAACCTCATATGAGGAAACGAACACCAAATCCCTATCAGCAGTTTTGAAGAGAAAGTGCGGTACTTGATTTTTCACACCGGAATTGGTGAGAGCAGCTACAAGCATGACTGAAGGATTTTGGATTTTAAAATATGAACCAAATAATATCAGATCAGAAATTAAATCAGATCTAAATAGGTTCAAAACAGATCCAAAACTTTGAAATGGAATCAAATCCCTAGCAGCAGTTTTGTAGGAGACTTGTGGTACTTGTTTCTTCACACCGTTGATGAGAACAACTACAAGTGGTACTGAAAGATTATGAATTTGATATATTAAACCAAGAAATATCAGATCATATCTAAATAATATCATATCAGATCCAATAAGGTTAATATCAGATTCAAATAAATGGTTAACTGAGACGGTGGATGCACAGCTTTCTTCTTCTTCAAAATTCTGAATTTTGGTGCATGCAATCCTGCAGGAATTTGCTAGAAAATATAGATCATGGGGAGCAAATGGATCACTCTGGTAATCTGATATTTCTTCCAAAATATCGAAGGGATCACATATTTGCACACCAGAAGCAACATTAGAGGGATAAAATCAAATTTCTCTTCACTTTCGGAAGCAATTACTAGTAAATTTTGCACAGAATTTAAAGGAAAATCACTGGTGAATGTTTGCATGGAAGTGCAGCAGAATTTTTCTTCAATATCAGAGATTCTAATGTCTTCTTCTATTTCATCAATATGATAATATGAAATATCAGAGATCTCATGAACTTCCGGAGCATCAGGAGAAGGAGTCACTGCATGGAGACTGTCTTCAATTCGAATTGACTGTGTAGAAGCTTCTGCTTCTTCTTTATCTTGAACAACTTCATCAAAGAGAGTGGAGGCCGAGATTTTTGGATCAAGGATGCTTATGGTGCTGGATGTTCCAAAATCTCCATCACTTTTATTTAGCCAGTTAATCTTACTAAAACACTCTTTACTGAGCCCAATAGACACCCGACAGAGACCTTGTCTCATCAAAGATGAAATCATTTCGAAGTTGTACCTGCAAAACAAAAAAAATGATCCAGTAGGAGATATGAGGAGGAGAAGTTCCTTGTCCACCTAGGCTCTGATACCATATTAAATTGAGCACATAGATCTGTGGACAAACACACAACTCACATGATAGATCACACAATTTACTCAGTTATTGAAGAATGAAACAGTGCAAAAATGGCTTGCAGCTGTGAATGCTTTTCATTAATCAAAGAGTAATTAGATAGATAATTACAATGAAGTACAATGGCTTTAATAGCCACACGCAATTTGAATCCACATGAGGAAGTTCGAATTGATTAGACTCTACTTGACTGTAGGTAACCAAGACCTTGTCTAAATCACTATCGGAGGACTCATTAGTTAACTGACCTTGTCTAAACCATAACCGGAGTTCATAAGAGCTCTAAAACATAACTCAAGTGTTACATTCAGTGTTGACTAAGGTTAACTGACAATGGTAGGTGAGAAATGCGCCCCACATGTGTTCAGTCAAGTAAACCTAGCGCTAACTGAATGTAGAGTACTAGAACTGAATGTAACTGACTCCTAACTTAGCTTGACCAGTCATTAACTGAAGTGAACTGACCTTGGTTGGTTTCGGCACTCCCAGTGGCTTCCTAAATTGTAGGGATTGGTCTAGGAGGCTCCTAAACTGATGCAATCAAGTGCAATCAGTGGCAGTGAGCCTCAATTAGTGTTCCCCACACTTTAGTAACTGAAACATGTGCCCCAATTAGGTCAAGTGGACTCAATGGTGTTAATGACTATAAATAGACTGGATGGACTCCCGATTTACACATGACTCCCGATTTAGACATATGACCAAATTTGGACAAGGGAGGATTAATGATCCTAATAGGAACAACAGCTGTAGTTGAAGAAAATAGTTCCTTTATTTTTGCACAAAAATATTGCAATACCTCCATGGAGGACATGGCACATGGTGCTTGAGCTATTTCCTTAACAACATTTTTTGTTATGAGCATCTTGTTCATTAGGATTATGCATTGTTCGATGTAGAACACCTTTGGGGGGGTGTGGTAATATGTATATGGTTGGTTTCTCAATGGGAAGAGAACGACTTGGATGTGATTCTGATTGATCCAATGTACTGGGAGGGAGGGACATCATTAAACTGAGATATTTTTTGAGTGTTCACCTCATGATCACACATGAATACATTGTCATTGGGATCATTTCCCCCTTGTGAGGGTTTTGGCTGGTTTCCCCCTAGCGAAGGTACCAACACTATAGCAACCATTTGATGATGGTGTTGTAGAAAGGGTTGCATCAATACAGTGGGTTGTTGTTTCCCATAGTCTTGAGCCAGATTCAGTGCATCTACCATCCTAGGGTTAGTATTCTGGTTACTCTTGTATTTCTTCTTCTTTCCTCTAAGATCCATGCATTGAACTATGAGAATTTCATGAGTTTGGGAAGTATTAACACTCAGCTTACCCTTGTACATATTCTTATTTCCCCTAAGATACATGGATTGAACTATGAGGATTCCAGAAATCAGGGAAGGATTAGCGTGTTGTTTCATTTCCTACCCAACTATAGGTTGCGAAGTTTGAACATAAACTTATCCCATTCATTGGGTAATCTACTCAAGGTTGTTGATAGAACCCATCATACCATTGGCATGAGGTCCATGTGGTGGCCTAGCTCGATCAAACACAGGTTTTGTGGGTTGGTTCCATAAATATTGGTTACTTGCTAGAACCTCACCACTCCTTTGTGGAATGGGGTTCATGGGTGGATTTCTCCCCTGTGGGGTTAGACTCCAAGAAGATTGGATATTTCCTGGAATCTAACCACGCCATTGATGAATGGGTGGATTTCCCCCTTGCGAGGTTAGAATACAATGAGATTGATTATTTCCTATAATATGAACACACCATTGAGATGGTACTTAGATTTGATTAGCATTCCAAGGTGGGTTTTCCCCTTGCGAAGGTTGCCCCTAAGAAGATTGGGTACTTCTTAGAACATGATCAATGGGTGGATTGTTTCCTGATGCGGTTAGGTCTCAAAAATATTGGTTACTTCCTAAAACTTGACCACTTCATGGATTTCCTTATGATGGAGTTGGGTCCCAAGAACATCAGTTACTTCCTAGAACCCAACCATTCCATTGATTATGTCCTTGGTTTCTATTAGAATTCCAAGGTATGTTTCCCCCTTGTGGAGTTTGGATCCAAAAATATTGATTACCTCCTAGAAAATGACCACTACATTGTGAAACAGGGTTTATATTTGGATTTCCCCTAGTCATTATGTTAGTATAAATCAAAGGATGACCCTCTGGGGCATTTCTTCCCATCGGTGAAGGATAATTCCAATTGGCATTTGTATTCTAGGAAGCATTATTTCCAACAGGAATATTAGAATTCCATGGTAAAGGGTTCCCCCCAGAAGTAGAACCTAGACAACTATTGGGTGTGCCAACAGGATTTTGATAACCTCCCGCAACCATTTGAGGTTGCATTGATGTGGTCCCTTCAATTCCTGGCGAAGCCAAAGGGTCAAGTGTAATGTTTTGCATATTATTCAAACTTTCAAAAATGATTAACCAATGAATCACTTTCTATAAGTATGACATGGTTTAAAGGATGTGCTGAGGGTGGATTTACATGAGGAACTCTGAGATATTCTATTTTTTCAATTTCGATTAGAGTAAGATCGTCAACTCTATCTATGTTTCATCCATGATGTGAAAAATTATAAGAATTGCTTTGATGTTTTTCTTCTCTAGTAACATTTGATTGGGTTTACAAGTAGTTTAGTTTTCAATTCACAAAGATGTGGTTCATGTAGCTACGTACCTCCACAATTTAATGGGGCCCTCAACCCTGGATAACTTTCCTCATTGCCACCTTGACGGGTGGATCAAGATATTAATAATTATAAATTTTAATAAAAGGATTTGTTTATTAGAGTATATATCAAAATACAGTAAAGAAATCCTAAAGGAAACTAGACTCAATGAAAATCAAAGTCTCCACACATCTAAAAAGTCCTAAGATAATCAACAACAAAAATTCTTTCCAAAGAACCAAAGTTCAGTAAAAAGATGGATTTAGAGTGCGATCCAAAACCAACAAATCCTAAGGGACATCATGCCTCAAAAATTACTAAATAGTGAAGGTATGAGAAATAGTTACACTGTTCTTTAATAGTCAAAGGTGTAATTGTTATCTATTGGATACTCACCCTCCCAAGGAGCTGAAACAACCTTATGTTTTCCTTAGTTATTGCAAGTGTCCCCCACTCACAACAACTTGTGTGATTCCCTAGTAAAGGAAACTATGTTTACCACTTCACAATCGTGTTGGTTGTGGAGCATGATCTTCCAAATTTAGAGATGTTATTGTTCAACTATGTTTGTACCCAAAGTTTATTGTACACTCATACCGACTGGGGGGTTCGAGGGCGAAGCCCCTGAAGGAATTTTTTTGGGATGTTTGTTGGTCAATAGTTTGCGGATCCATGGTATTGGGTGACCCATAGTATTTTCCCATGGTATTTTCCCTATAAAATGAAAGCATTGTAATACAGTTGAATATTGTATTGTAGCATTGTAAACAATATTTGTGATTGTGGGAGATAGAGTGTAAGAGTGTGAAGACGAAGTGCAGTGGGGTTGTTGCAGGTTGTATCCCTTCATTTGTTGGAGGGTATAATAATAAAGGACTGGAAACATTAGAGGGAATTTCAACTCAAAATGGGCCTTTTAACTTTTATTCAAATTTCATGTCATCATGTGTTGGCCAATGAAATTGATTTAAATTTGAAATACCGTATAGGTCTTAAACACTTTTTTAATATAAATTTGGGGATAGGTATCATAAAAAAACTACTTTTTTTGTTTGTATTTTCGACATATCTCCTTGTGTTTTTCTCAAAATTCGATCAGAAGAGCTCATTGGATGCAGAATTAAATTCCACATCCAACGAGTACCCACTCGGCATACTTTTCATGGACCCCGCTACCCCAAAAACAAGAAATACCTGAAAAACGGAATGATGACATCATCATTCTGTTTTTTCAAGTATTTCTTGTTTTTGGGGTAGCGGGGTCCATCAAAAGTATGCCGAGTGGGTACTCATTTGATGCGAAATTTAATTCTACATCCAACGAGCTCTCCCAATCGAAATTTGAGTAAAAACACAGGGAGATATGTCGAAAATACAAACAAAAAAGTAGTTTTTTTCTTTTCTTCCTCCAAAATTAATAAATATTATTTTATTATTTGAACTATTATTTTATTAATTCATTTTAGGAGGCCCATTTTGAGTTGAAATTTCCTGTAATGTTTCTATCTGGATGTAGTCCATCTTGGGTGAACTACGTTATATCTATGTCTCTCTTGTAATGTGTTTAATGTGTTTGCACCATGTTTAATTATTTAACTCTATAATTTATATTTCTATGCAGTCCATTTTTCTAACAAATCGGTGGTCTGGAAAGACAGGCGTCAATATAGGATAAGTCACATAGACTGTATATTCCAAGAAAGTGATGTCACCCCGAGGAATTGTCACTTAATTGAAATAGTGTAATGTGCTCTTATCCTACCAAATAAGCAATATGGGGGGTACCACCCTTACTCATTCGGATTGAACTCGTGCTTAATGCATGTGTTAGAAGCACTTTTCTGACATGCACTCTTTGCTACTAATGGATTTGATCTCTCTTTAATCAATACTAATTTAAAATTTATGTGGCCGAAGAGGTTTTAACTCTACAATCTTATTCCAAGCCCCTATCATAATCTATGTTGGTGATATAAAAAATGAATCTTGATATATTTTAGATTAAGCGTTTATTTCAAGGTAGTTTTCTTAATTTCAAGTAGTGATGGTAAAACTAGTGGTGTTTGTAACTCAAAATATTGAACCAATCAAATGCATAATGATCACTACTTTTTTCTTTATTTCAATGAACTTCTATACTATGTAAGAGTAAGAGGTTCTTTGAGATCCTTCAAAAATGTGAATTGCAAAATAGAATCACTTTTACACATTTGAATAAAGAAGTTTTCAATTTTTTCAGGAAGGTTTCAAGAGGTCGGATTCAAACATAAGATGCGTTCAATTTCCTTCAACTATAAGTAATTGGAAATGGAAAATATTTGATTGTTCAATGAAGTTTACCATGTTTGTCACATGCCTTAATTTTGCAAAAACAATTTTATATTATTTGAGGAACACTATGTTAAATTTTATGCTAAGTTTTAATTGATGACTAGTGGGGTCAAGAATATTTAATGTAAATTCAGAATATTTTATTTATAAATAAATAAATGAGGAGACAACAGCTTAGGAGAGCTGTTAAAATAGTGTTTACTAGTCAAATTGGTAGAGGAGATTGGGTGGAGAGAAAAATTACATGTGGCAGCATCTTCAAACCACTTCTAGCTGTTGCAGGTGGCAAACCTCTCTATATTTGTGGTCATGATTCCCCAAGAAACTGGAATCAAAGCAGGTGGCTCAATTAATGAAAACTGACCCAAAAGACCTAGGAATCTCTATAAAATTTCCCATTGAAGAGAGTTGAGGCTGCTCATTCCAGAGAAGTGATCATTCAGGGTGAATGAATGTACTTCAGAGAAATTCGATGGAGGGGAATATGGAAAGTGTTTGGGGGATAACTGCTGAGAATGATCAATTTGTAGCTTTTAAGCTGAATATCATACTATCGAGAGAAGATTGTTTTACTGAGGTATTGAACTAGTCAGGTGATAGAGGGTTCTACAGTTGCATTCTCCACCCAGTTCTCAGCCAAGAAGACCAGGAACAGGCTCAAGGGTCCTGAGGAAGCATTGTTTGAGCACTCTCTAGGAGATTGGTAGGGAGGAACAACCTCCTCAAGCCATTGTCGTCTTGTCCTCAACAAGTTCTATGTTATTTTATTTTACTGTCTGAGTTAAATAAATCTTAGTTTATCTGCTAAATGAATGTTAAAGTTCAGAATTTGTGAAATGTTAGATTTAGTATTCTTATTTAATTATTTATAGCAATGAAAATGGTTTAGGGAAGTAATGAAATAGAAAGAAATTAAATTTCTAGGCTGTGTTTTTCCACACCTGGAAACCAGGTCGTACTCTAGCACAGTTAGAATGCTTTAAGTAAATGAAAGAATTCTTAAGAGAGTGATAATAGTAGATATGATTTTGTATCTATAGATAGCAGAGTAAATTCTATTTCAATGTTTAAAATGAAATGAAAAAGGAGTGTTATGGTTTGTTTGTATTTACTGTTTTACTTAGTTTAACTAAATGAAAATGCAGGTAAAAGAAATAGTAAATTACACTAGTATTACAGTAATATTATACTGATAGGAAATAAAAGCTTACAGGAGATAATAACTAATATTCAAGAAAGTATATAAACAAGTTAATAACTAAACAATATTTTCTTTTAAAATATTAACTTAATCTTAAACTATTACTTAATAAAAACCAGATTAGGGTTTCATTTATAAACCCTTTATTTATGTAAAATAAACAGAGTTCTAGAGTTAACATTCTATTCTCTACAGAGCTCCAAATAATTATAAAATTACATAGTAAATAAGAATAAATGTATTATAAATAACAAACGAAATAACTAAGAATTATATATAATTGTGCATTTAAAAATTTAAAAACTAGACAGATTTATACCTATGAAAACCTAAGGGTTGAAACCCCTTCAACTAATCTATTCAAATACAAATTAACCTGTAATAAGTTATAATCAGTTACATTGTTAACTGTGTAACGAACTTAACAAGAAGGATACAATCTATACATTAGACTAACCACGGTCTTTTCCTGAAAATAAATTACATTTTATAAATCTTTTAAACAGAAAAATAAACACATTATTTACAAGATAAAGAAACTAAAAAAACATTTAAGAGTAAAATGAGACAGAGCTCAAGATTAACAAATTATTTATTTATAAAAACCAACTCTATTATATTATCGAGTTGCAAGGCTAAGTCTTAACAAAAAAAACAAAATACATATCACGGCTCAAGGGTCGATATTACCCAACGTAAATAGCAAGGAGTTTAAAGTAAAACTAGGTAACAACATACTAAAACATTTTAAATAATGAATCAACCTAAAATAGGCTTCCAAGCATTGTAGTTTTTCCTTCCAACAACCCTAATCGCAAGTAGGGAAAACCCACATCGAAACCAGGGCTTACCGGTTGGAAGCCACGAGTTCACTGAATGCCAAAAAATGTATTTATTTTCCACTGAATTTTGAGCCATCGCAGGTTCCTGGAAAGAGCATAATTATGAGCTTTAGATTAAGACTCGTCTTCTAAGCATAAACCCTAGCTTAATTAATAACTTAACAAAAGAGATATCTTAACAAAGAATGAAGATAATTACCTGCGAGTAAGAAGAGAAGTAGAACAGTGAAGGAGCTATCACCGACTTAAGAGAAATACATAGAGGAGTATTCAAACCCTTACGCTGACCCTGGAGTGGAGACAGTATCAAACCAACTTAAAAACTCCACAAAGTCGTGATGAGCAACAAGTAAGACAAAGCTGAAAACATGTACAGGCCGCGAGCCAAACTTGTAAACAATTAACCACTCGCACAGTAAAGCTTACAACCAAGAAGATTCGAGACCTTAAGACTGAGTAATGAGACCACAGAGTAACAAACACAAGCTACAGAGCAAGCAAAGCAGATGAACGGCCTCTCATGGCCGCCAAGAAAACTACACAGAGTAGCCCACAAGCCGATGAAACCCTCGGTGTCAAATGACAAAGGGATAGGGTTTCCTGTCTTTTAAGTCACCAATGCATGGACGAGAGCAGACCATGTGCCCTCTAAATTATTTAACCATGTGAGGGTCTTTTCTATAGTCAACCTATGCTTTCAATTATCAATTTATCATTGCCTTGATCAATAACAAAACTATGCAATCAACTATAGAATAATTACATATTATTTTGAAGCACAAAACTATATCATTTGCAATCGATGGTATTAAGGCTTGATATATTTTGTCAATAATGAATCTATGTCGTTGAATATAGAATAAAAATGTTTAAACCTTGCCAATAAAACAATTACGAGGCTCGACCATAGTATAAACATTTACAAATAATGATTTGCATGCTTACCTTGCCAACAAAAGTTTTGATGGTTCTTATTATTATTTACAAAGTCAAATATATGAATGTTGGTGCTTGCTGTGTTCTTGCATAGTATAGGAATTTTTATTTATATTGTTGCACTTTGATGTCGACCTCAAGTTAGAAGTTCTAGGTAGTAAAGTCTACCATAGTAGTTATTATAAACTACAAATTATTATAGTGAGGCAACATTATAATAGTAATCTTACTATTGTGTAAACTATGCACAAGATTTATAAACTACAGAAATAACACTGATAGTGTATTTGCCTTTGAATCAAATTTATAGAAGTGGTGGTTAGGTAGTATTCCATCTTAAGATAATGTATCTAGTTACAAAGAACCAAACTTATAGTATGTCATGGAAATGTCGATGTAGTAAGACTACCATAGGATGTAAGTAACAATTATATTTGATACATTATAAAAGTGATGTGATATTTTATACTTTTACAATAATACTTGCAGTAAGGTAATAAGTTAGGAATCAAATTTTATAACTTGATGTTTAACAGTGCAAAAGGATTGAACATTTACATACAAACAACAGGTTAATAATTTTCATAGCTAATAAGGAAGAGACAAAATAGAAATATGTAATCTATTGGAAATCCTCACCTTTGATATTTATAGGAGTACATTCATGAATAAAATACAATACATTTGAGCATATCATTAGCAGTATGAGCATGTTACAATAAAAGTAATTGTATGTCAAAGAACTGGAGCTCTAAGCTCATAGTAGGATCATTTTGTTTAACTAAGTATGTCAAGGATACCAATATTTATGGATAAACATTGAATACTGTCTTAGAAAACAAAAATTATGGAAGAAAATTACTTTACCTCATCAGAGCTTTGCTTTTAAATAATCAGTTTATTTACTAGGATATTAACATGCAACAAAAATACTTCTTGCTACCTTACGAATTAAACTCCTACTTGATTGTTCGTTACCTGTTGAACATGTAAGAACCAACAGTCCATCTGTGTTAACATAATGCTAAGTAAGCCCCGAGTTTTCAAAGATAGATTTTCACCTACTTGCCAAAAAGTAAAATTATTAGTAAAGCTAAAAGGAATCTGGATGCAAATTATTCTTATATAACTTACGAAAATGGAAGTTGTATTAGTTATTGTATTTTAAAATTAATTAATACTGATTGATAGACTGTTTCATTTTCCGCTAACCACTAGCAGTTAGTGAACTGCGTATTCAGAAATTTTATGTTATTTAAAAAAAAATTAAATTTTTATGAAATTTTGTGGTTTTGACATGTGGTATCAGAGCTCAAGGTTTAAACACTATGCCTTGATGAAGCTCAACTTTCTTATATGAAATAGTGAATTTAAATCATTTTGCTGATGTTGTTTTTTTTTAATGTTATCAACAGATAAATTTGTTTTTGAGTTTAACAACAGGTATGAAAATACTGGAGGAATATGCAGAAGAGGAATCTCCCTATACTGAAGAAGAAAATTTACAAAGAGAACCTATACAAGAAGACATAACCACTAATTCCTCAGAAATTTTACAAATAGTAAAAGAATTAAAATCTGAAATGGAATCTATTAAAAAAGAAAATGAGAGGATTCTGAGAGCTCAGGAGGAGCTGAATCAGATCCTAATAGAAAGATTTCAAACTAAGGGTAGGGGTAAAAGAGCTGATTCAGAAGATATAAGTTACCAACATAAGAATAAGAAGACTAAACAAACTAAAAATGAAAGCAGCTCATCTTCTGAAGTATTTGGTGATCAACATAATTCTCATTCTACTAGTGATAGTAGCGAGGATAACCACCATACTAGAAAAAGAAAATATAAACCTTATGAAGAAATTTCTGGAGAGTTTAAGAAGATCAAACCACCAACATTTAATGGAGAAACTGAAAAATGGGGAGGAATCAAAATCCTGGTTATCCGGGATGAAGAAATACTTCTAGATTTATAACTATTCTAACCAATTAAAGGCTAGAATGGCTATCTATTATCTTTCAGGGAAAGCTGATATATGGTGGCAAGATTTGAAGAGAGTGAAAGGAATAACAGAGAAGAACATAAATTGGAGTACCTTCAAGAAGTACTTTAAAAAGACATTTTTATCTAAACATTACTATGAAGACAGGGCTAAAGAATTCTATGAGCTAAAACTAGGTACAATGACTATGAAAGATTTGAATAGTAAGTTTTTAAGTCTACTTAGGTATGTGCCATACCTTGTGGATGAAAAACCGAAGGTACAGAAGTTTCTTACTTGTTTACCTTATCACATAAAGGATAGTATTGAGTATGGAAATCCAAAAACTCTGGAATAAGCTATGAGGAAAGCCAATTTCTATTATGAACAGAATCGAAAAAATGAGAGTATGGCCAACTGGAAGGCCAACAAAAATAATAATTATGATCAAAACAAGAAAGAGTGTGTGCCCAATTGGAATTCTAAAAATACTAAGGTCATAATTTTTTCTAATAAGAATTTCCAAGGAAATAAGAATAATTCACAGAACAATCAGAACAATCAAAATAGTGAAGAGTCTGCTAATAATCACAGTAATTACACAAAGAACTTTGAACGAAAAGAACCCATAAAGTGTTGGGAGTGCAATGGTCTACATTATGCCTCAATTTGTCCTAATCGGGAAAAGACTGTTAGTAATGTCCATACAATACAGGAGGAGATGACTGTTGGATATTTAGCAAGGACTATGCCCAGGATTAATGTAGCTTTGGAAAATCGGCAAGCAGACTATCAAACTTCCATGGTGGAAGCAGAAGGTAAGATAAACCAAACACCCATAGCTATTTTAATTAATACAGGAGCTAGTTTAAGTTATATTTCACCTAATTTGGTAGAAAAATGTAAACTTTCTGTTGGAAATTTTGTAAGTTCTTGGTTGGTTCAGTTAGCTACTGGTGCAAAGAGGAAGGTAACTAGTTTTGTAAAGAATTGTGCAGTAATTATGGATCAACTTGAAACTTTTGTAAAGCTTAATGTACTACCTATAGGTTCATATGACATACTAATTGATATGGATTGGTTATAGAAGCATAAGATGATCTTAATCTGCTATGACAAAACCTTTACTTGTATAAATAATGATGGAAAACCAATAAGCGTAAAGGGAATCCCTAGGAAAACAACTGTAAGGCAGATTTCATCTCTGCAGCTTAAGAGAGTTGTTAGGAAAGGTTGTAAGGATTATGCAGTAACAGTAACCAATGAGGAAAATCTAAATAACATAAATAAATTAAAATTTGAGGATATACCAGTTTTAAAGGAGTATGCGGATGTATTTCCGGAAGAAATTCCAGGACTACCTCTGAAAAGGGAACTAGATTTTACCATTGAGCTAGTACCTGGTGCAGTACCCAACTCAAAGGCCCCTTATCAGATGAACATACTTGAAATTAATCATAATTAAGTCACAATTAAAAGAACTTATTGACAATAAATATATTCGACCCAATGTGTCTCCCTGGGGGGGCACTTGTCATCTTCGTTAAGAAAAAGGGTGGAACTCTATGACTTTGGATAGATTACTGTCAGTTGAATAAGATGACTATTAAAAATAGATACCCGTTACCTCGAATAGATGATCTATTTGATCAACTCCGTGGAGCTACAGTGCTTTCAAAAATTGATTTACGGTCTGGATATCACCAATTTAGAATTAAAGATGAAGACATCTTTTAAACAACTTTTAGGACTCGATATGGCCATTACAAGTTTTTCTTAATGCCATTCGGGCTTACTAACGCTCCAGCTATTTTTATGTGTCTAATGAACAATGTAATGAATAAATATCTGGATAAGTTTGTGGTCATGTTTATCGACGACATATTAATCTATTCAAAATATGAAGAACAACATAAAGAACATTTAAAAATTGTCTTGCAAGAGTTGCAAGATCACCAACTCTTTGCAAAGTTTAGTAAATGCGACTTCTTTAAAGATAAAATCCAGTACTTAGGTCATGTGGTGACTAAAGAAGGAATTTCAGTGGATCCCAAAAAGATAAAGGCGACTGAAGATTGGCCAGTTCTGAAAGATGTAACTGATGTCTGATCCTTCATGGGAATTACCAGTTATTACCAGCGGTTCATCGAATGGTTTTCGAGAATCGCAAACCCGATAACCTCTTTGCAGAAAAAGGGAAAGAAATTTGATTGGAATCAGAAGTGCGAGGATAGTTTTAAAAATTTAAAAACCTTATTAATCAGCACACCTATTTTAAGAATAGCTGGTCCAAATAAATATTTTATAGTGTGTACTGACACCTGCAATGATGGTTTAGGCAGAGTATTAACTCAAGAAGGGCATGTTATTGCTTATGGGTCTAGGAAATTAAAAATTCATGAAAAGAATTATGCAACTTATGAATTGGAATTAGCTGTTGTCATGCATGCTCTAAAGATGTGGTGTCATCATTTAATTGGAAGAAAATTTATTCTAATGACAGATAATAAAGGACTAAAATATCTGTTAGATCAACCTAACCTTAATGCTAGACAAGCTAGGTGGCTAGCTTTTCTAAGTGAATATGATTTTGAAATTTAGCACATTAAAGGGAAAGAAAATAAAGTTGTTGATGCATTAAGTAGAAATGCAAATCTGAACTTTAAAGTAGTTATCATCACTTATACAACAGATCTAGAAGAATATTTTAAAACAGGGTTAGAACAAGATGAAATTTACTAAAAATTACAAGCGAAAGCAAAAGAAAATCCAATAGAAAGTCTAAGTACAGGGTACAACTTGAATGAAAAAAGATTTTTACTGTATAAAGACAGAATGTATGTACCTGATGTACCTAAAGTTAAGTTATTAATTTTAGACGAAGTCCATAAAACTCCTTACTCAAGCCATCCGGGTTATCAGAAGACTATAATTATGTTAAGAAAAGAATATTTTTGGCCAAACATGAAGACTGAACTGGCAAAATATATCGCTAGATGTTTTGAATGTTAGCAAGTAAAAATTGAACATCAACATCCAGCTGGACTACTTCAGCCATTGCCCATTCCTAGCTGGAAATGGGAGATAATTAGTTTTGATTTTGTTACTAGACTGCCTAAAAATCAGAACTTAAATGATTATGTAATGGTAGCAGTTGAAAAATTGAGTAAAGCAGCCAATTTTATACCTATAAAAACTACCTATAAAGGTGCAAACATAGCTGATATATTTTTAAAACAAATTTTTCGACTACATGGGATACCAAAAGTTATAATCTCAGATCGAGACCCTAAATTTACAAGTAACTTTTGGAGATCTCTGTTTAAAGGATTAAATACTACACTAAATTTTAGTACCTCGTTCCATCCTCAAACTGATGGACAGACTGAAAGAGTAAATCAAGTACAGGAAGATTTACTAAGAATGTATGTAAAGGATCATCCAAGTAAATGGGAAGATTATTTACACGTGGTATAATTTACTTACAAGAATAATTATTAAGCTTCAGCCAGATTTAATCCTTTTGAAATTTTGTATGGAAGGAAATGTAACACTCCTATTTCTTGGAATAATCCGGTGGAAAGGTTAGTATTAGGTCCTGTATTATTGAAATAAATGGAAGAAATTGTAAAGCAGGTGCAAGGTAATCTCAAAATTGCTCAAGATCGACAGAAAAGTCAAGCAGACCTTAAAAGAACTCCAAAAGAGTTTCAGGTAGGTGAACATGTGTTCATTAAGGTGAGACCCAAAAGGAGCTCTCTGAGGTTGGGTAGTTGTGCCAAACTAGCACCTCATTATTGTGGTCCTTTTGAAATATTGTCCACGATTGGACATGTAGCCTATCAGTTAGCCTTACCACTGAATTTAAGAGTTCACAATGTTTTTCACATTTTTGTATTAAAGAAATATGTTCATGATGCTACTCATGTTGTTAACTGGAATGATGTACAGGTGGAACCCGAAGGAGATTTTCTGGTGGAACCGGACTGTATCCTCGAGCAGAGGGAGATCACACTTCGGAACCGCACCATTGGTCAGGTGAAGGTGTAATGGAAGCACCTTCATCCAAAAGAAGCCAGCTGGGAATTGGAAAGTCATATGCGAGATGCATATTAAATTCTGTCCCAGGGGATTTCTGAGGACGAGGAATAAATAACATCGAGGATGATGTTATAATTTAAGGGTGTGTGTATGTCACATGCCCCAATTTTGTAAAAACAATTTTATATTATTTGAGGAACATTATGTTAAATTTTATGCTAAGTTGTAATTGATGACCAATGGGGTCAAAAATATTTAATGTAAATTCAGAATATTTTATTTATAAATAAATAAATGAGGAGACAAAAACTTAGGATAGTTGTTAAAAGAGTGTTTACTGGTCAAATTAGTGGAGGAGACTGGGTGGAGAGAAAACTGACATGTGGCAGCATCCTGGAACCACTTCCAACTGTTGCAGGTGGAAACCTCCTTATATATGTGGTCATGATTCCCCAATAAAGTGGAATCAGAGCAGGTGGCTCAATTAATGAAAACTGACCCAGAAGACCTAGGCATCTCTATAAAATTTTCCATTGAAGAGAGCTGAGGCTGCTCATTCCAGAGAAGTGATCATTTAGGGTGAATGAATGTACTTTAGAGAAATTCAATGGAGGGGAATCTGAAAAGTGTTTGAGGGGATAACTGCTGAGAATGATCTAGTTGCATCTTTTAAGCTGAAGATCATACTGCTGAGAGCAGTTTTTTTACTAAGGTATTGAACTAGTCAGGTGGCAGAGAGTTCTACAGTTGCATTCTCCACCTAGTTCTCAGCCAAGAAGACCAGGAACAAGCTCAGAGCTCTTGAGGAATCATTTTTTGAGTGCTTTCTAGGATATTGGTAGGGAGGAATGACCTCCTCAAGCTGTTGTCATCTTGTCCTCAACAAGTTCTATGTTATTTTATTTTATTGTCTGAGTTAAATAAATCTTAGTTTATCTGCAACATGAATGTTAAAGTTCAGAATTTGTGAAATGTTAGATTTAGTATTCTTATTTAATTATTTATAGCAATGAAAATGGTTTAGGGAATTAATGAAATAGAAAGAAATCAAATTTATAGGCTGTGTTTTTCCACACCTGGAAACCAGGTCGTACTTTAGCACAGTTAGAATGCTTTAAGTAAATGATAGAATTCTTAAAATAATGAAAATAGTAGATATGATTTTGTATCTATAGATAGCAGAGTAAATTTTATTTCAATGTTTAAAATGCAATGAAAAAGCAGTGTTATGGTTTGTTTATATTTACTGTTTTACTTATTTTAACTAAATGAAAATGCAGGTAAAAAAAATAGTAAATTACACTAGTATTACAGTAATATTATACTGATAGGAAATAAAAGTTTAGAGGAGATAATAACTAATCTTCAAGAAAGTATATAAACAAGTTAATAACTAAATAGTATTTTCTTTTAAAATATTAACTTAATCTTAAACTATTACTTTATAAAAACCAGAATCGGGTTTCATTTATAAACCCTTTATTTATGTAAAATAAACAGAGTTTTAGAGTTAACATTCTATTCTATACAGAGCTGCAAATAATTATAAAATTACAGAGTAGTAAATAAGAATAAATGTATTATAAATAACAAACGAAATAACTAAGAATTAGATATAATTGTGCATTATAAAATTTAAAAACCAGACAGGTTTATACCTATGAAAACCTAAGGGTTGAAACCCATTCGACTAATCTATTCAAATACAAATTAACCTATACTAAGTAATAATCAGTTACATTGTTAACTCTATAACAAACTTAACAAGAAAGCTACAATCTATGAATTAGACTGACCACAATCTTTTCCTGAAAATAAATTACATTTTATAAATCTTTTAAAGACAAAAATAAACACATTATTTACAGGATAACGAAACGACAATTCACATTTAAGAGTAAAACGAGACAGAGCTCAAGATTAATGAATTCTTTCTTTATAAAAACCAACTATATTATATTATCGAGCCACAAGGCTAAGTCTTAACCAAAATAAAAAATAAAAAAATCACGGATGTTATCAACCCAAATGGCACTTCTCTGTCCGAGTGCCGACAATTCATTATGTTGGTACAAAAAAGGACATTTCAGGATTGAAGTTTGCCAAAACACTATAGATGGGCATGACATGAGATGCATTTACCTTTCAACCATCTTGCTACATTATTTTTCTAAGTGTAGATTGGCGTACGCGACTATCTTCATTGAAACCCGCGTACATATGCGACTATCCTTGTTGACAACTCACGTACTGTGCGTGACTATTCCCATTACAACCAGTGTACATATTTATACGCAAGTTTCCCTTAAAGCAACTCGCGTGTCATATGCGGGTTTCCAGTATCAATAGTTGCGTACATCTCCATTCGACATTAAAAAATATAAATCATTAACCATCTCAACTGTCTCAACCTCCTCAACCTTCAAAACTGCTCTATTTCCCAAAGTATAAATAGAGGCCTTGAGGAGGGCATTAATAGAATCAATTTTGGAGAGCAAAGTTATGCTGGTGGTATATCTTCAGAAGTCTTGGAGTAGCAGAACTAATATTCCTTTGGTTGCAGAGGAGTCCTTGTCTCAGGCGTTGGGTTGTATACTTATCTCATTCACTGATTGTTAATAAAGAGAATTCTTCTTCCAACATTGTGTTGAGTCTCTTTCATGTATTAGGGTTTGATGAATATATTTGATTAAGCACTATATATTTTGTTTATCTAACCTGTTATATATACATGCATAAAATTGTACTTGGAGAATTTTATCTTTGGAGGTGAAGGAGGTGCATCCCTGAAAGCTTTGGAGAGAAGCAGAGCGGAAGAAGATAAAGCTTGGATCAACCGTCAGTAATCGGGTGAGTTCGATATTTCTTCCTATTTCCCTTCTGTACTTAGTTAAAGATAATTGTATGCAATTTTTAGAAGTAAGTTGGTATCCCCAGAATCTAGGTTATAAGGGTGTTTATTCCTGAACAATAGAACTAGCGACTCCGCTAGGGAGCCTAGACTTCTATGCATTAAATCTATAGATCCATACCCATTATTTGCTTTGATTCAGTGTGTGGTGTCTTGTATTGGTTCATACTTGTAGTGGTGTTTGAAGACCTTTGTATTTTTTTTGTTTTTTGAAAAATTTAACTCCTGTATGCAGGTTTCTCTATTACACAGTCATGTACAGAGGTCTGTGTACATGAGTTTCTCTATTGCACAGTCTCATAGAGTACATAGGTTGCTCTGGTACACACTCACGTACAAGCCTGAGCAACAAAATTTTTGGGTTAGGGTTTTCTTGTCCTTGTCCCTCTGTGGATTTTGTTTTGCTTAGTGATCTTTAATTTTAACATTGCACTATAAGTTTGATGACCCTGTTAGCCATGATTTGTGCTTCCTAGTAAGCTCTTGAGTTTTTATTGTTTGGATTGTCTTTATGTTAGCAACTTGAAGTGTATTTTCCTGTTGGGTGAGAGATTCGAGTGCTGGTTGTCTGAATCAGTGATCAGGGTTCTAGACACCATTTTATCCTTTTCTATCTCTTGACCGAGTTTGGTTTGTCACTTGCCTTTGTTTGATTTCAGTGATTTCCATTCATTGTGTCTTCCCAAGCTAGGTTTTTCCAAGTCTTCCTTAGGTGGTTGATCTTTGGTTTTATGAATCTACTTTGCTTCATTTTTCTTACTTTATACAGTTAATTTATTCAAGCATACTCAAGAATTGTGCATTTAGGTGCATAGTAGTTTTTGAGGAATTTGAAAAGTGAAAAGAAAACATTAGAAGCTTTTGCATTTGATTTGCATATAATAGTTTTATTCTCATTTTTTAAATAAGATCTCAAAAATTACAAAAATATAGTCTTAGTTTTGTCTTTATTAGTTGCATTTTCATCAATTTATATTTACAAAAAAAATGAAAAGAGAAGCTTGTTTTAAGTAGTGATCATTTGCGTTGAAATTGATTTATACACCTACTATTTTTACATTTCTTATCGAGTCAATAACATCATAGTCTTTCACTCCACTTGCCTTCTGAGCAAAAAATAACCCTTAAAATGAACATTATAATTAAAATTTATTAGTAATTTTTTGTTTTATAGGGCCATACACCTACTAGCTTAGGCTAGACTTGTGGGATAGGAAGTGTAAACTTCCCATAAGTATTTAAATTTAGACATAGTGGGCCAATCGATAGGTAAATCCTTCTCTTTATCGATAGTATCTGGGAAGCTCCTCTCAAACGGGAGTCAAGCACGAGACCACGTGGAGGCATTGGACTGAGGAGATAACCTTCTGATTCTTTGTCGAAATGTAAACCAAGGTTTTTATGCATCTACGGATTCTATCCTAGACAGAGTTTCAGGCTCAGCTACCCTACCCATGTGTATGACTCAGGCTTGCGACTAACCTCCCAGACTGTTCGTATAGTTAAGGTAGCCTCTAGTCTCTTGACATCTAGGGTTCATGCATAGGTAAACCGAAAGGCTATTTCTAGTTCACCTTGGATGGGATTGGAAGGTAACTCTTATTGAAAGTGTAGGAAGGCAGTGGGTGATTCCTCCGCTTGTGCCTAAGAACCTCTTCAAGGATGCCAAGAAACTATCTTTCAGCTTTCTTCGGAAAAGCATATCTTTTACCCTTTCTGACTGTTGAGACTTTAGGAATTTTCGTAGTGATTTCTCTATGGTTTGTCTGTGTTTAGACAACCTTAGGGTTTGAAAATTCAAATTTACAATCATGGAGAACCAACCTATCAGAAGGTCATGAAGGTTGCAAAACCTTCCTCCTCTTATCACATTGGAACCTCCACCTCCCCCTCAAAGGCGGAGATTGGACACAGATGGTTCATTTGATCCAAAAGGAGTCAGTGAAGTTCCAGGTGAACTAGAACTTAGGGAAAACCGTCTTATTTTAAACACAGTTGAGATAGAAGACTTGCAGGCTGACAGGTTTGCAAGGAATTTTAATACACCTCTAACTGATTTAAATGATCCGATGATTGTTCAGGTTCATCCTTTTGATCCACCTATGATTGGTGTCCCTGTAGGTAGGATAATGTCTAATGCAGGAGAAATTTCATTTACCTTCACCTCAGCCACTCTAGCTAAAGGGGTGCTACCTCCCCACATGGACTTCACTTAGTGAACCTCTCACATAGCACGTGCGATCGTGGGATATTAAAGAATACCCTTAATTTCAAGAGATATTGACCCAAACTCTTTTTGTTGAACCCCCCCCCCAATACTTAAAACCCCCCCCCCGCCCCTTTTTATACCTCAATCCTTATAAACCGCCCTACCCACCCCCACCTTAAACCCCTCATCCCCCCAATACCTGCAAGTTCGATTTTTGATAATTTTAAAACCCACAATATGAACTAACATGATGGGATATTGGTCAACAAGTGAAGCCCTCATGTACCTCCCCTGGTTAGTACCCCTAGAACAAACATGCCTACTACACCCTTAACTCCAGTGAGCCGAGTGGTTCAACCACCGGCTCCCACAAGTCTAGCAGGTGCTTCTGGTGGAATGGTCACTGGGATTCCTAGTGTACCTACTGTACCTACCTCCTTCACACACACAGCCCAGAGTGGTCCTACAGGATCCTTAGATTTTGTCCAAGGATTTCCTTGGAATGAGGGGAACATTCCCCCATCCACTCCATACATAGGCCCTACACCCTCTTATGTAGGGGTGCAGTTTGGAAACACTAACCCTTATGGGAAATGTTTCCAAACCCTGGTTTTTGCTCTATTCATGAGCTATTCCTTTTTGATTTTTAGCAGAGGGATACCTGCTCTTGCATTTCAAACCCCAATTTCGACCGGGGCAGCCAGAACCTCTTATATTTCACCTTACACAAACAACCCCGTGGTTTATGGATGGAACCCTTTTCAAAGCAACCCATCCACTTCACAACCGGCAGTAGGGGGCAACCCCACCTACACATATGGGAATATGGGGGCAAGTCCCTCTAATCCCCAAACTAGTACTTTTAGTGCTTGGGTTATACCTAAGCTTCCTTTCTTGGAAATGTTAAACTTGCCAAATTTGTCTAAACTGATGAATGACCTAGTGAGGCATGATCCCTCCTGGTCACCTGTACCTACCAAGTTTCCCTCGGACATCCCAAAATTTGAAGGCAAAGTTGGTGAAGATCCTGGGGCTCATGCCACCATTTTTCATTTATGGTTCTCTTCCAACTCACTAAATGAAGATTTAGTTCGGTTGAGGCTATTTTAAAGAACCTTAACGAGTACTGCGGCAAAATGGTACATTGAGTTGCCTTCTGCTGCGTTCAATAGTTTTTGGGACTTGGCTAATGCTTTCCTTAGTCACTTCTAGCATCCTGTCCGATATGATTTTGGAACGGACTTGTTGTCTACCTTTCAGCAAAACAATGCCACCCATATCTCGGATCACATCCAAGAGTGGAGGAGGTGGAAGAGCCTTATTAAAGCCACTATTCCTCCTGAGTTCTTACTAGAATGGTTCCTTAAATCCCTATTGCCTTATATATCTAAGGATGCATATACTTCAGGAGTGACGAACAAGGAAGAAGCTATCCTCAGGGCCCAGCAACTTGACTTGATTTATTCTCAGTGTGGGATATTATAAGAGATTATCCCTAAGGCACCTAGGCCAACACATGATACAGAGAAACCTAAGCCCGGACCCCATGCCGATGGTGTGGTTGGTTCCGTGAATTCTCCCACTATAGAATATTTGGCCAAATAGCTCCATTAGCTATCCGTCAAACATTCTATGGTGGAGGTAGCAAAGGATTCCCCCTCACCCCAAAATGAAAATGTTTTTGCACAGACCTCTCAGAAGGGAAATCAACATCCTGGTGGGAAAAAGAAGAGAGGAAAGAAAGGGGAGAGAAATCAAAACAAGCAAAAACCCACAAATAATGTTGATGGGAGCAAGAAAGAAAAGAAGAAGGTGAAATTCCCATGTAAGTTGTGCCATGAAGATCACCTCACCCATCTTTGTCCCCTTATGGAACAAGCTCAAAAGCTGTTAAAAGCTCAACAACCGACTGTCCTGAAGAATCCATTCACTAGTACAAAATGAGGAATTAGCTACTAGGTGACTAAAAATTCTAGTCACCACAGGTTTTCCAAGTGATTTACTACTAAATATGAGCAATTTTGATTTATCCAACTATAAACAACTAAAATTAATGACTAATTTAGTCACCAGTTAACAAATATGACTAGATATTATGTGACATAGTTAAAAATGACTAAAATAAACGACTAATTTAGTCACGACATAAAAAATGACTAGCTAAAAGAATATGAATTAGTCATTTATGTTAGTCATTTTTAATTATGTCATGGAAAATTGCAAATTTGGCAATTAAGTGTAATTTTTGTAAGTTGTCTACCTTCTATTAGTAATATTAGTGCCATGCACCTCGATCTTCAGAGATCCAACAAAGCAATTGCATGAATTTTAAATTGACCATCTTTATCCCTGCTGCACCATTGAAGCAAACCCGGTTAAGCGCGTTCCAAAAGAAAATTGTGTTCCTACGTCAATTACGAATTAGGTACTAGAACCAGTACCATATATACCGTTACCTAGATAGAATTAGCATCATAGCCCTACATCCCCTCGAGAACCGACCATTCGAATGCACCTCCTCCACGTAGACTTACCAAATGCATCCAATGCATGTCCAAAAAAACACGTCAACTTCGTATTTCTAGGCTGAAGGTATCGTTCAATCCCTGCTCCCCTATTTTTGCACTCGATGCCCTATTTTTACAGAAAATAAGCCGGTTCAGGATCTTGCAGTGACTAGTCGGAGCGCTTCAAAGGTATGGTTCTTGCCGCTCCAATTGTGTTCATCACTCCAATCAATAACCAGTTGTTATGGTTTTTTACAAGTCTCAATGCTGCTGAAGTTACTGCTTCCACTTTATATTTGCAATTATCACCATCTCCAACCTATGCGCTCATAACCATATGCATTTTGAGCTTTCAACCTAGGAAAAGCATGAGCAGCCTCCTGTAATGCTACTATTTGCAAAGGTCACTGGTTTTTGCACATCGACATTCCTCACACGCTCCAAAGGAAAACTGAAGCAGACATTAGAAGAAATGATTAAACTTTGTAAGGAGGTTTACTTGTTTGGCAAGTTTTCTATAATGGAACAGAGATTGTGCCCCAAAAGTTTAAAAGATTCAAATCATCTCGGTGTTGGAATCTGATACCATATATGGATTCTTTGATGGGGCCGAGCAAGATGGAAATTGTGGTACTGGCATGATCCTCCGTATATATGACTCTCATAGTTTCAAGCTAAGGATGGGTGTTGGGAGTGGCACTAATACCTTTTCTGAACTTTTGGCCTTATGGGGGCTTTTATGGTTCGCAAAAAAAAAAAAAAATCTCTAGCTTTCTATTTTTGGCGAATCAAAGTTCATAATTGATTGGGCCAGAGGTCTCACCAATTTGCAGTCACTAAGTTATGATTATTGGTTGAAAAGGATTGGGCTCCTAAAGAATTGTTTTCTTTCTTTATCCTTCGGGCACCTGTACAGGGAGTTCAATTCTAACGCGAACAACCTATCAAATCTTGCGATAGGAGACTACCTTGGTATTCTTCATTTATGAAAGTACTCAATTAACAGAATCATGATTACTGAAGGTTGCTTTACCTTCTTCTAGTTTCTCCATTCTGGTTTTTCCTTGGACTGTTTTAGGTTGTATCTGCATGACAACTCTCCGGAGCCCTGCTATTTTTTGTCCCACAATTATTTTGTCTTTTCCACATTTTTGCTTTCTATAGGTTGATGGGTAGAATCCCTTTTGTTTATTTTTGGATATTGTAATGTTTTTCCCAAGGCTTCAATATTGTCTTTTATCCTACTTTGAAGGGCATTTTACATGAACAACTATGATGTAATTTTGATTCTTATGAATAACAAATTACATATTTTTTTACAATGAAAAAAACCCATTAATATAGAAATATTCCACCATGTTTCTTTCTATATTTAGAAAAACAATTTAAAAAGCTATATTTTAACAAAATATATAATCTAAATTTCAATAAATTATAACAAAAAATATAATTTATATTTCAATAAATAGAGATTCCATAATTTTTTCATTTACACCTTGGAAAAAACACAATTTAAAACAACCTATTTTGACAAATATATAATATATATTTTTATGTATAAAATTGTTTCTATTTTTCTTATTATCTTTGAAAATTTAATTTTTTTTGTTGACTAGTCAATTTTTCTTTATAAAACCAAATACCTTCAAAAATAAAAAATAAAAATAATCAAAAGTTAAAATTAACATTGTTTAATATTTCTATATATTATTAATATTACTAAAAAAATACTTAAAATCATTTTTAGTAATATAAATAAAACTAACCAAACACAATTATGTCTATACCAACATAACCTATATTTAAACCTTACCACGTTATAAATCCATAGTTCAAACGATGGCATTTTTTTATGTTATATGGTTATAACACATAAAGTTTGACATTGCCGCTTGCATACAATCTCTTCATGGCATGACCTTGGATAAAGATATGGTTAAGATTTATGATGTGACATATAATAATATAACAATTCACATTATATTGGTATGGTTTTAATGGATATAAACATATGTCTTTGTGATATGTTTTAAACATTGGTGCTTATGGTTTAGGCTCCACATTATACCATATTATACCATAAGGTTTAAATATAGTGTTATAACATATGATTTACATTATATTGGTATGGTTTTAATGGATATAAGCATATGCCTTTGTGATATGTTTTAAACATTGGTGCTTATGGTTTAGTCTCCACATTATACCATATTATACCATATGGTTTAAATATAGTGTTATAACATATAATTTACATGGAGTCATGGTGACCTTGGGTTTGGTTACTAGGCTTAATCCAAAAGCAAACAAAATCAAGAAGTATTAGGTATGCTTTTTCTTGGACATGGATTGCATCCACACATGCTGCTGCGAGTAGTGTCTCTCGTCAATGATAAGCTCTGTGAGTACATCTAATTCCACCTATATGCCTTGCCTTCGGACATCCTTGTTTTATTGCTTTAGACACCATCCAGCTATGGATATGTTGCACCTGCGTATTAGAAAGAAGGATACGATATGATGTTCCCATCCCTAAATTATATAGAAAAGGGAGGGGTTCTTTTCCTACATGACCAACTGGAATCCACACTGCTACGTATGGCACATGATCCCCTAGTAAACTGCTATAGAGCGCCTAACGCTTCCACATACCAGAAAGATATATCTGAGATAACGGTGGATGCCCTATTGCAGACCTGGGGTTTTTATGCAATGAAGTGAAGCTTCATTTATTTTTTGGTTTATTGAGGGAAATGACATCAGTGCAGATAAGCGGAGCTGATCCCGAGAATGGATTAGAGAATTTACAAAGTAGGGAAAGAACAAGCTGAGGCTGGGGTCGTGGTCACCGAAAATGAAACCCTTGCCCCATTATATGAATCACAACCCTACTCTAGTGTGTTGAATACTTAGGCTAAGAGGAATAGATTTACAAGTAATTTGTCTGAATCTAAGAAGATGCTTGAAGACACATCTAAGAAGAGTAAATGGATTTCGAATTCATGCAATTCTAAACATGGTGATGAGATTGGTTTCGGTGGACAAAAATTGAAACTATCAAATATTGGTATTGAGCTTCACGTTGGGTCTCCATTGCCTTCAAAATGGCATCAATGTTTAGACCTTCAGGTTTGTTTTGTGATTTTCTTGATTATCTATTGTGTTTTTCTTTTATTCATGTTTTTTTTCTTTGTTGTGGATGTGGTAGAGATGAAATGGCTAGATCATAATTCCCTTACAGTAATAGAGGATTGATACACCTGCATATGCACTAGAATAAGCCATAAGGATCAAATCTATTATTGGATATCCCGTGATTTTCACAAGTTGGAGTCCTGAAAATAGGTTAGACCTACCCAGGTTCATAATAATATTGCTATGTTTACAGATAAAACTCAGGAACTAGCAATTCCAAGGGTTGGTAGACCAAAAATGTTGTGTATAAGATTTCAGACCGAAGGTTAGAATATATAAGAATTTCCTCGCTTCAAGGTTCAAGGGAGGGACCTGGACTCTTTACTTTCCCTGTGGAACCCCTTCTAGAAACACTTACGAGAGGAGTTGTGCAAGTCTTTACCTGTTGTTGCACCTCTTTTTTTGTAGTAAAGTATAATGCTTTCCCAAATACTAAATCTGCACAATCTGCTTAATATTGTTATATTTGTAAGATTCATGAGCAGCCCCCAGGAATTGTAAGACTCATTGATAAAATTTGGGGATTACAACAATCTCATATGGAAATAAGCTTTCCATTACTCGGAGAATCCAACCTTTTAACAAACTAATTCAGAATATATACAAAAGGAGAAGGAAACTAAATATAGAATTAGAAAGTTAATTCCTAAATTTCTACTAACAATCTGACAGCTTCACAAGAGATCCTAAATGAATTCAACTACATTCTATCCTATTTCTAACTTAACTTTTCCATTGACAGCAAAGCTAACTCGATTCTTTCCAGAACTAGTTCACTAAATTGATTACCACTAACCTAAACATATGGAGATTCAATTAAGGGAAACCTGCTCCCTTTTGTCAAATTTAAAATCTTAATTTTTGAATGGCCACATTGCAATTTAAGAGTGATTCCCCTGCATCATTTATCCTTAGTAAAAGATCTAGAGTAACCTTGGTAAGTAACACTACAACTTTGGGAGAAGAGAGGTCTGTAGTGCTTTGGAACATAACCCAATTGTCAAAGAAAGAGCTAGTACTAATTTGCCAGGTGTGAGAGGTGTGAGTACCTCCTAAATGCATACTAATTTGCCATATGTGAGAGGAAGTGATGTTTTAATTTTGGTAAAAAATTAATGACGTATTTTTTATGTTTAGCTATTTCTATAAGTCGCTGTTAATTTTTTATTTATTTTTCTATAGGTTGAACTTTAATGAAAGTGGTTTCTAAACCCGAATTTTAATTGCAAGTAATATGGATATGATGGGTGTATATTGCATAATGTTAGAGGGTGTCATTTATGATTTGTGTTATATCAGGAAACCTACATCCATTTTTCAATAGTGCTCACAAGTGTTTGTCAATCCCAAGAGTTGATACACTTGATGTTTGTACTTCATGTATAAGTCAATGTGATCAGGTGGCGATGTTGTTAATCAATCCAAGTATGCGTAAAGAGTCGATGTCGATTCTCATTATGCTACTCCATGCAGTCGATCCGAGAGTTGATACAGGATTCGATGCCTTCTTATGAAAGAAAATATTCATTAGAATATTTTTGTTGAGGGGGATTCTTACAAACCTTGGTGACATGATCAGTTTTATCTCCGGGTGCCTATTTCATCAATTTTTCCTATATATCAATTTAATTGCTTAATTTTCCGTTTCGCCTTTGCGTTTTTTGCTGGGAGTTGATTATTTCAGGAAAACTCGAGCACCTTACATAATTTTATTTTTTAATAGAAAAATGGCAGAGCAAATTCGGAGATTAAAATTACGTGAAACGACGTGAGTTGCAACTATAATGAAATTTGTGGCCCAAGGGGACCGAAGCCTCTGAATTCATTATGAAGGATGGGTGGCTAGGATACACATCTTTGGTATATTCCCCAAATTTGTCAAGCATACATATTGAATGACAAAGATTTATTGTGAATGGGCGAAAACCTCAAATCAAATGAGTAACCAATTTTTCAAAATGTATTTTTGATGCAATTTTAATTACAGATAATATGAATGCTAAGAGGTGTATATTGCATATTGTTAATGTTCATGAGTATTAATTATTGATTTGTGTTATTTTTGGTAAGTAATTTTTTAGATTTTTGTTAAATATATAATAAAAACTAATTTTTTCATTGCTTAAATTATTTAATAAAAAATTTATTAATGAAAGAATTTTACTTTAAATTTATTAATGAAAGAATTCTACCTTAATAGTTGAAAAGGTAACTTTTTTTTATGTGAGGAAAGAAATAAAAATAAATTAAAAAAATACTTTGAAAAATAAAATTGAAATGATTGGGGCAAAAAGACAATTACCAATCCAATTCTTGCATCATTTTTTTCCTAATCCAATTCTTGCATCATTTTTTTCCTAATCCAATTCTGTTGCCTTCGTTTTTTCTTCATCCAATTCTTGCCACCTGAAAGGTCTGATTCAATCTTACAATTTTCAATTGGTCATCCTCAGGCAGATAATCCACGGAGGGCAGATAGTCCACTGAGGGACAATGTGAATCCGAAGAGAGTCTCTCTAGACGGCGGACCGCAGATCCACACTGTTCCACCTGTTCAGCAATCCAGGAAACGCGTTCCTCTTTCCAATTTGACAAATCAGGCATCCGCCAAATTTAAGCATGGCATTCCCCATAGCCAAGTGAAAGCATTTTCCAATTTTTGTCCAAATGGGTTTTCTTGGTTTTGGCATTTGTATTCAGAGAATGCAAGGGTTTTAGGTTTTTTTGGGGTATTTATTCTAATTTTATTGGGCAGTTTGATTTTGAAAATTTCTTTCTGAAATTGTAAAAAAATGATTACTTTGTCTTAAAGGATCTATTAGCCAATCAACATCTTCAAAATCCAGGGCTAGAGGGACTCCCAGCGGCACAAGAGACTCTGAAATTCAAAAGGGTCCTGCAAATTCCTCTATTCCCAGACACCCTGCAAAACCCGATAATGTTGGTCTAAGGTTCTGAGAAACAATGTGGCCTGCAGTATCTCTAGTTCCTCTAATCTGAACAACAGGATTTCATCTACAGGGGGGAAGATTTCAAATACAACTGCTTCTCATTCTTCAATTATTACAGAGGCTCTACCCATCGACGGCAATGCCTCAGATATTGTTTCAATGGAGAAGAAAACCTTGCAGAACCTGTACATATCAAAGCATCATTTAAATTCAAAACCATTCGAAGGTAATTTTATGAATAAACTATTTTTGCTTCATCGCTCGTGTGCTATGTGACCAGAATCCTGACCCGGGGGATCATTTCTTGTTTCTATTCCAATTCTTGTTCCCCCTCCTTGCGTGACCCTATATTTTTCCATTACTAATCAAATTTATATGTATAATATAGAGGGTGTTAGGGGATTTGTTTTTTATTCCCCAAATCCAGGGTTCATTTCTTGTTTATGTCCCATATCCCGCTCCTGTCCTGACCCTATTAAAGTGCATTACCAATCAAATTTATATCCATAATATGGAGGGGGTTGGGGGGAGTTCATGCTTCTTATTACCCCAAATCCATTAGACCCATTTGTTGTTCCATTCCTTGTTTCCCATTTCTGGAAACATAGTTCTCACAATTTGAAGGGTTTTTAAAAAAAAATTCACTATTCAATGTGAGCTGCAATTTCTTGTATGCTAACTGTTATAACAATGATACTTATTATAGTCCACCTATTTGAAGAAAGGACTCCAGTGGCAGCAGGGGTGCAAGAATCTAATATTGTTGACATCGACGCAGATAACAGAGATCCTCAGATGTGCACATTCTATGCCTCTGATATCTATGACTATCTTCACAACACTGAGGTACTTCCCACCCTTCATGTATTTCATATTTTTATAGGAATAAGATGGATCAACTATGCTATGTAATACAAGCAATTCATATGTAAGATATGACTATATTTACTAATGCAGTTCATAAGTGAGATATAATTATCACTGCTAGTTTTCTCTCAATAAATGATCAGTCTTTTAAGCACCTGCTAATGCCAATTACAACAAAGAAAACAAAACTGCTTAAGGATTCCCAGAAACACCTGCTAGTACATATTACAGCAAAGAACCAAGGCTGTGAAGATGCCTAGAAATAGGGCACAGCAGTTTGTTTTACAGGCGTCTTGATCTATGCTTGCTAAATCAAAAGCAGGATATATCAGTAGACAAAAAGATTCATGAATCATTACATAGCAAAGAAAACATTATAAGAAAGACTAATGTTTTACTCCATGAGCGAATGACTGTGCAGAGCATAATTACATATCATTTCACTCCTCCTTGCACATTGACTTTAGCAGCAAATGTTTTTTCTCTGTCTAGGTCTGCATCCTGTTGTGATTGAAGCCTTGCATCTTTTCTCTCAATGTTTTCCTCAATCACTGTCTTTTTGTCCCCAGCAATTTGAGTGCAAAAACAAGAAAAACAAAAACCTAGAAGAAGTTTACTAAAACTGTATTTGTAACTCCTTTGGCCAAATGTGGAACTTAATAAATGAAGTTATTACAAAATGTACTTAATTCTTGTTGTGGAACTTAATGGCAAATTTTATCATTTTTGTTGGCACTAGTGAACTTTTTTGGAATTGCATTATACTCGTGTTTGAACATGAAGTTGAACATGACCATGTGATTTAGCTTAGATGATGTCTTTGTACTCAGCTTTGATGGAAACTAGATGCTTTTTAGAATATATGTGATATGGTATACCTTGTTTTTTTAATGTTTTTGACAGAAATGAAGATCATACAATGGGCTCAGATAATGCCAAAGGCCAAAAGGACAACAAAAAATACTGCTTGTGCAACAAGGAACACCATTTGAGCCACACATTATTCTGAGAGTTTGAGTTTCCTACCGCCAGAAGATATCACACATCTACTTGAATAGATTTTAAAATTTTTATTTAGTATACAAAAAAGACATAAAAAACTTGTTGTTTACCATTGTGGCCAACTTGAATTTTGCTGTGCTAACTGTCCTTGAAGCCTTAGTGCAAACCTACCGCTTTCATTTCTGCATATTGCTTCAGACTACTAAGTTGGATTATCTTGGGTGGAAGCTTCCAATGGTCTTCATAAAGTCCGGTGTGTTGCGATCCTATGTTCAGGGTGACTCTGTGGTCCTTTTCAATCAACCACTTTATCTCACAAATGTTGAAATGAAAACCATCATTTTTTTGCTCCAATGCTTGAACACGATGAGAGAGGTGATTAT
>LPNX010477060.1:89659-109389 GCA_001517045.1 Pseudotsuga menziesii | reverse complement strand
TACATCCAATTATTCTTTTCTAAGAAGGCCTTATATTCAGTCCACCAATCTTTCAATTTTTTTACTAGATTGAATTCCTTGGCTCTGTACTCATCCAAAAAAAATTTGTTCAATAGCACTTGAATTTTCTTCAGCTTGAACATTATTTTGAATGAATAGGGTTGTAAATAAGATATGGAAACCCTACCTTCACTTATGACTGATCTCATTCCAAGATTAATGTGTCTAAATATCGATTTGACAACATCGTTATATGGTAATATTATTGGTTTGGCGGCAATCAAGTAGAGGATGTGCTTTCTGATATTTAAAAAAACCTCTAAGTCATCATGGTCCTTATGGAAGTCTTCATTGATGAACATTATATACATGTATTTGGGCACTCGAGGTCATCTTGGAATCCAATTAAATGATTTGTATCCATGAGCAACATTGGATCTGCATCTTTCCAAGGGTTGAGACTTTCTTCAACTTCCCATTTTAAGGTAGCTTCCCTATTCCTTGTGCTTTTGACATTTTAAATAATAAATATCCTACAATAAAAAATGAAAATACAAATATTAAATCTTGTAGACATAATTATGTCAATAGGTGAGTTATGAACATAAATCAAGTCTACCTCAAGTTTCGAGCTAAAACAAATGGACTTTGAGAAACAAGATAGCAGGTGAACAAACTTGGCTTCTCTAGCAAGTTTACAAAGATAATGGTGAATATTAATTGTGAAATACCTCCCTGAGCTGGTTAAGATTATTAATGACAACTATATATATGCACGGGTGGCAAAGTTTGGTGATAAGTCCTATATTTTGTTTTTGCAATAATTTATGGAGTTTGAGGATATGCCCTTATCTAAAATCCTTATGGCATGCTTAGGTGGCAAGCTGGGGTGCATAACTTTTGAAGAGAAATGTTTTGACCATGTCATTTGCACCAAGGGATTCACATGAAGCCCAAGTGCAGTTTTCTTTGGAGCGAGGCGTGCCTGCTATGATTGGTGTAATGGAGACACATTGGCTTCCTTACCCTTCCCATAGTAGGGATCGAAACGTCGAGATTTGTGAAATCATCCAACGCAGCTCCTTCTTATTTACAATTCTCCACTACGTAAATGACTACTTTCATAAATACTAGTTACTGGTAAGTTGTAATAGTAATAATTATGTAGTTTGTAGATTGATATCTATCATAAATTTGTTTGAATATCATCATTGTCAAGCAATAACAACTTCTTAAAGGGTGCTAGCTCAATGGTAGAGAGCCTGCCTAATTATAGGCAGGAGGTTGGTGGTTCGATTCCTCCATGCCCTATCATAAATTTGTGACTACAAAAACGACTAAATTCACATATATACGACTATTAGTAGCTAATTTCTCGTATCTTAGTCGTATTTAGCTTAGTCATTAATATGTTAAAATCTAGTTGTTTATTTAGTCATATATTTGGTCATTAATGGTTGCAATCAATGACTAAATCAGCAACTAAATCAATGATTAAATCAGTGACTAAATCAATGACTAAATCTGTGACTAAATCTGTGACTAAATCAATGACTAAATCATTAACTATCAATGACTAAAATAATGACTAAATCATTGACTATCAATGACTAAAGCATTGTCTATCAATGACTAAATCATTGTCTATCAATGACCAAATCAATGACTAAATCAGTGACTACTAAGTCAAGCTATTAATGACTAGTGAAATACGACTAGCTATAAGATAGTGGTAATTTGCTACTATTAGTCACCGACTCAAAAATAGTCATTTATAGCCTGATTTTAGTCATTTTTTTAGTCATTAATTTCTCATTTTCTACCAGTGATTTCCCCAAGGAAAAAATTCCGCTTCAGCTTCAAATGCAGCAAGGGGCACCCCAAATTCCCCTGACCCCAATTATATCAACATGGTTCAATCTCAAACTTTACTATAGACCATGAATAAGAACTATGAAAAAGAGACCTCAGAGAAGGGTAAGTCTATAGGTGAAACTTATAACCCTCTCACGATTGAGAAACCTGCTAAAATTATGCCCAAGATACCTTGCATAATCCTAATGCTAGGGATGCATCCAACTACTCTATAGTTGAAGACTTATCCCAGACACCTTGTGCAATGTCGGCTTTAGAGGTGTTACAGATTTGTCCCGCCCAGTGGGATGCACTCTTCGCAGCCTTAGGCAGTATGGACTCATCGAGTCTCATGGAAAAATTTCACTTGTCTAATGTCAAAATTCGCCTACCTTACCATGTAGCCTTATCGATAGATATCATCCATGGTGGAAAGACCATTGGAAGAGCAGTTTTTGATCAGGGTGCTTCTACATGTGTTATGTCCTTGTCATGTTGGAAAGCTCTTGGATCCCCAGAGTTCATCCCATCAAACACCCTACTTACTACTTTCGACAGAAGGTCATTCCGTCTGCATGGTATCCTACTGACTTTTGAAATTAAGCTAGCAGGGAAAGCAGTGTCTATTGAGGTGGAGGTGATTGATGCACCTTTGGACTATAATTTTCTCTTGGGAAGAAGCTGGACTTATGCCATGTCTGCTATTGCATCGGTCTTCTTTTGGGTGGTAGTGTTTCCACACGAAGGGAAGTTGGTTACTGTTGACCAACTCAATTTTACCCGAAAAGGCCGCATGGAATCTAATGAGTCCACTGTACCATTGGTTGAACAGGCCAAACCTATTATAGAGAGCTTAGGAGCTGGAATGTACGCATCATTGATGGGCACATTTGATCTTCCAGCTCCGATTAATTATATAGGTTCTACTAGTGTGGGGAAGTCCACAGCCACAGTTGTTGATACGACTAATCCTTGGGTTCTCCCTTCCCACCATGAACCTAAAGTGCCCTTATCGGTAGTGGAAGTAGCTTATCAAGCTATCACCCAAACCACTGTTGATCCCATTCCGGTCCCCCTCTCAGTCTTAGAGGAACTGGAAGAAGTCTATTTGCCTGCTTGGGCAGAAAACTCTTTGCATTCTACAGATTGCTTAGATATGGTCTTACCTTCGGATGAAGCCATTTTGGAAGCCATGTGTGGATGAGATAAGATCTGTGAAGATCTTCACCATCGATCATATTTTCTTCCAGAGTTAAGCAGGATAGAGAATCAAGAGTTCCATATGAGACTGGCATACGATGTCGATATGCCCATTAATCCCTTACCAAGGGAAGGAGTGTTTGCTGAGGGGAATATGGAAAATATTTATGATACCATCCCTATCAACATCTCTATAAATCGTGATGTTGTGAAAAATATACATATCAGCGCAAACTGCTCTACTGAGGAGATTTCCATTTATACCGCCTTGTTTAAGGAATTCTGTGACATTTTTTCCTGGTCATATGAGGAGATTCCAAGCATTCATCCATCTATAGTCGAGCACGAGATACGAACATACCCTGATGCTAAACCTATTCAAGAAAAGTAGAGACCTGTTAACCCGTGTAAAGCAGTGGTAGTGAAGGCTGAAGTGGGAAAACTATTGAAAGCCAGTTTTATTTATCCCATAGCTTTGACAGAATCGGTATCCAACCCTGTTCCTATTGATAAGAAGAAAGGGACCATACGCGTCTGTACTAAATTTAGAGATTTAAACAAAGCCTGTCCTAAGGAAAACTATCCCACGCCATTTATAGACCAAATTATTGATGCTTGTGTGGGAAGTGAATTTTTTTTTTTATGGATGGTTTCTCTGGATATAATCAAATTCAAATAAAACTGGAATACCAACATAAAATTGCTTTCATTTGTCCTTGGGGTACCTTCGCGTACCAAAAAATTCCCTTTGGATTGAAAAATGTTGGGGCAACCTTTCAACGGGCAATGAATTTTGCCTTTCATGATATTAAAGCCATTGTCGAACCCTACCTTGATGATCTTCTTACACATTCTCGTAAGAGGATTGACCATCTAGATCACTTGTGTTTGATATTTGAACAATACAGATACTATAAAATTTGCTTGAATCCCCACAAGTGTGTGTTCTGTGTCAAGTCAGGAAGACTGCTTAGATTCATTGTTTCTAACAGAGCCATTCAGGTGGATCTGTTAAAAGTTGAGGCCATTGTAAATCTGCCTCCTCCACGTTCTATCAGGAAGCTTAAGATCCTGCAGAGAAAGTCTAATTTTCTTCAATGTTTCATTGTAAACTATGCCAATATTACTAAGGGTTTCATGCACCTGCTAAAACAGGACACCCCATTTGTATGGGATGAAACTGCACAACTCGCATTCGAGGCATTGAAAAAAGCTTTGTTGTTAGCACCATTACTGCGTCCGCCAGATTACTCTAGGGATTTTATATTGTATCTGGCTACGTCTGAGTCGACCATAGGGGTAGTCCTAGTCTAGGAGGATGATAAGATCCAAGAGCATGTCATCTACTATCCTAGCCATGCTTTAGCCGGACCTGAACTCAGGTACTCCTACGTCGAGAAATTGGCCTTAGCAGTTGTTTATGCTGTTCAAAGGTTACATCATTACATCTTACTAAGGACTACAATGGTAGTGGTAGATGTTAATCATTTTCAATATGTTTTGTCCCAACGGATAGTTGGAGGCAAATTCAACAAATGAATAGTCATTCTCCAAGAGTTTGACTTGGATTTTCAATTCGCCAAATCCAAAAATCCTTAGTTTTTGCTGAGCTTATTGCGGAATTTCCAGTAGAAGAGGATGTAGCTATTGAAGAAGACTCATTCCCAGATGAGCACATCTATTTTATTTCCACCTCTGACCCCTGGTACAGAGATATACTTATCTATCTCCAAACTTTGAAGTGTCCTACAGCTTTCTCGCAGGAAGAACGACGTAAACTACACCTACATGCCAAGAACTACCTCATCATCGGAGATACTTTATACCGTAGAGGGGTAGATTATGTTTTGTTTCGATGTCTTACCCATGAGGAAACAGAGATTGTCCTGAATGATTCCCATAGTGGAGCATGTGGGGGTCATTTATCTGGGTTAGTAATGGCCCTGAAGATATTACGTGCGGGTTATTTCTGGCCCACAATCTTTAAAGATTGTGTGGAAGCAGTGAAGCAATGTCACCCTTGTCAGCTTTATACCAGAAAAATGCGGTCACATCCCGCTCCATTATTTCCCGTCATCTTACTGGACCCTTTCATGAAATGGGGGATTGATTACGTGACGTGCAACGTAGCCTCGGCTGGGGGGCACAAATATATCATTGTCCCTGTGGACTATTTTATGAAATGGGCAGAGGCAATGCCCACCTTTAAAGCTGACGAGGAAACTGCAGCTTTCTTCGTGTTCAATCAAATTATTGCACGATTCGGTATACCTAAGGTGATTGTCACTAACCATGGCAGTCATTTTCAAAATAGCATGATGACTGAACTGACCACTATGCTAGGATTTAGACAAGAACATTCATCTTCATTCTATCCTCAAGCAAATGGTCAGGTAGGATATTAATAAAAATTTGAATACTATCCTCAAATGTACTATTAATGCAGCTCATTCCAACTGGCATATCATGCTATATCCTGCACTTTTGTCATATCGAACTAATGTAAAAACTACTACAGGGTTTTCACCTTTTCAACTCATCCATGGAGTGGAAGTTGTTACCCCGATTGAATGTGAAATATCGTCTTTAAGAATTGCTATTCATGTGTTACCTGATATGACTGAGCTTAAAGAATGTCTATTACATTTTGAACACCTTGATGAACAGCGTAGAGATGCACTGACATCAAACCAAGCTCTTAAAAATATGGTCAAAAGCCAATATGATAAATCGGTCAAGCCTCAAATTTTCTCTGAGGGAAAACTTGTTTTTCTCTGGGACCAAGACAAAGAACCCCTGGGGGCAGGAAGGTTTAGGTCTATGTAGTTAGGACCTTAAATCGTGTTGAAAGTGTTAAACAAGGGTGCATATGAATTGATAGATTTCAATGGGAATAAGCTAGCTGAGCCTAGAAATGGGCTCTACCTAAAAAAGTACTATGCTTAGGCTTAGCACTTTTTCTTGTATTTTATTGTATGTATTTTTATGTACACTAGTTCATTGGTTTGTGTTTTTTATACCATCTGCTGGTTGTTTCATATGTCTTCCGAGAGGTTTGTAGGTTTCGTTGATGACGCCAGTCACCACACTTGTAATTTAACTTCGGCTGCATGGGTCACTTATTCACCCTCAAGACAGTTAGTTGCCTCAGGAGGTGCTTGCTTAGGTCCTGTTTCCAATAATGTGGCTAAATATAGGGTCATCATTGGGATTCTATGGGATGCTTTGTCACGTGGTATCACTCAGCTGAAATTCCAGCTGGACTCTCAACTGGTGGTTTCCTAACTCAATCGGGCTTATCAGGTACGGAAACCTATTCTATTACATCAATTTATGCAAGTTAGGTTATTGGAAAGACATTTTGAGTTCATTACATTCAATCACATTCCAAGGAATCAAAATTCATTAACTGATGCATACACTAATTACATCTTGGATTGGCATTTAACACATCTCACATAAAAAGTATACAGCAAACACATAAAAAAAAATTGTAAATAAACTGGAAAATATGTGTGTGTGTGTGTGTGTGTGTGTGTGTGTGTGTGTGAATATCTGTCCATATAGATAGGTCGAGTCTCTGATCCTCATATCTAGTCATAATTGTATCATATACAAAAAATATACAAAATACGGATCTAAGTCCATCAAAATGCCCCTAGGTCTAAGCTTGACCACCCTGGTCACCCTATACTCTGGCTTCTTCAGCCTCTTCAGCTTCAGCAGCCTCAACAGCATCTATGTACACCAGTACTGCTCTGGCTACCCGCCTCAAAAGGTGTATCCAGACAGGTGGTACACCAACCACGAACTCCTGCATGATGGCTGGGATGTGCTCAATCCATAGAGTAGGTACTCTCTAGGTAAGCCTGGCCAAATTCCCCTCAAGAACCCTAATCAAGCCCTGGTCTTCTCCCAAGATAGGACACACATACATGCATGGATGCCCTTTAGGGTGGATTGGTCCAATATCTGCATTTTTACATTTTAATAGGATTAGAACTCTTATACATATCTATATTTCTTTATATTTAAAATTCATAAAAATTTTAAAATTTTGAAAATAAAAATTACCTAACTCTCTCCATGCTGCTCTTGGAGGGAGGATGAGATCAGCATCACCACGAAAATCCATTCTAGCATATGGAAACTACTCCAAAGCTGGAAACTATTTCTCTCACCAAAAGTAGAAGTCATCATCATAGACACTTTGCACCGATCCACCACCTCCCTAGCGTAGAAAAATATCTCCCCATCTACTCAGCCTAGGCTAACGAGGAGAACGAACTGGTAGTGGCACTACAGGACTCAATCTCGGCACTCTCTCAAAGAAGAAGGCTACTAGTATGTTGGAATATCTAAAATTATTCCTCCTACCTCTTTTGCAATCAGAGAGCTATTTTCTCATAATCGGGATCACTCTCGAACACCAGTCATATAAGGCTCCCTGCATACAATCCACTTCTAGTCTCATCTGGTTCCGAGTTGCAAGGTGAAGTGATGACGACCCTGCAACCCTCACTATAGTACTTGTCACCACCTATAAAGCAAGGTCACATATGTGAACAATAGGGATGCAGCTACCCCTTTTTTGTGTGACTAGTGCGCAGTATATATCAATATAGTTCTGTACTTTTAGAGGGTCACCGCCTCTGCCAATGCCTTCCAATTTTACCGAAGCTCCCAGTCATGATAGACCGGAAATAAAATAGACATCCTTAGAAGTAATCTCCAAAGATTCACCTTGAAGATCAAACATGCCCAAGTCATGATCTCAATAATTTATTAAGAACTCTAAGAGGTGGACATTGGCCCACATAGGTAAAGTACAAAAAAAATTCAATAACCCACTTCGATGTAAAACATTCATGGTGGGGGCATCTTGAAGAGCTTCTTGGTCCATGTCTTCATGTTCTTGCTCCCTCCACTCAAGCACCATCTTTCAACCTAATAAACAAGCAATTTCAAACCTTAGTTTCATATAAAATTTTGGAATTTTGACCCTAAATATTCTTTTTTCCACCTCATGCAACGTACGTGACTGTCTTTTAAGGTAGGTCGCGTACTATACGCGACTGTCCTTCGGCCAACCCGCGTACAAAACTCATGTATGCAACTTTTAACATATCAAACCTGCGTACACAGCATTGCTTTTTGAAGGTGCCTAAAAATATGAAATTCGGGCTCAATTTTAATAATTGCTTGGATCAAATGAAAGAGAATGGAGTGTAGTATTACCTAACACTTGAAGATTTGCAAAATGGTCCACAGGATTGTTCACACCGAGAAATTGAAGGTAGAGGTATAAACTTGTCTTCTATGGTTAAAAATCCAAATGGTGAGTTTTATTTATGTTTTCAACTATGTATAGAAAATTTATTTTTCAAGGGGGGTTTTCCCTATAGTTCATAATTTATAAGACTAATACCATATTTTATTTTCCATGCGATAGGTTCATTATCATTTTTAAGGTGTTTTTGCTCATATAGGATGGTTTTTCATCATTTCACATGCATTCTACATTTATAACTACTCCATCTTGAATGTAGAATTAACATTTTGATCACGGCCTATGGTATTTTTAACCATTAGTTCCTTTTCTTTACCAATGTTCTTCCGTGGATAGGACCTTCCTCCTATGAGTATCCTCATTTAGAACCTATTTATTGTCTTTTGATACTCATATTGCAGCTGTCATTGGTTCAGGGGAATCTTTTTAGCTATTTTTTCATGCCAAATTGAGCCTCATATTGTCTCTTTTTACAAGCTATCCCTTTATAGGACTCCCCACCCTTATGGAGTTTCTTTAGGCCCAGGTCTAACTCCTTAAAATAGACTTGACTGCCAAGTAAACTTATCCATTCAAGATCGTTAAGAATACATGAATGGGCATCCACATTGGTGGTAGGTTATCTCTTTCTCGGACCATGTGGAATAATACAAGAAAGGATCACTCTCTTTTCTTCAGAATTGAGAAGATTATTCTCAGGTACAGGTCTGTCACTTTTATGGACCTGAGGGACTAAATTTACAGAAAAGGAACACCCGCTATGAGCTCAGTTTTCTCTTTTTCATGCTCTGGACCTAAACATAAAAAAGATTCCGAGTGTACTTTATGTCTTTATCATGCTCGTTAAACACTAAGAACAAAGCATCGAGTTTACTATTGTAAGCCCCATTTCTCGTACTCAAATGGATCTTTCCGAGTGATCTTGCTTTCCTTCACCCTCGTAAAACTCAAGCTATATGCTTCTCTCGAAGGAGTGTTGGGTAGGTGTTAATTTCGGACCTCCCTAACTAAGTACGAAAAGGGTTCACCTTTTCTTCTACGGAAGTTAAGAGAGTTCTTCTGGGGTATGTTTTATACTTTTCCAGCCTCAAGAGACTAAATTGGATGAAAAAGGACCCCCCTGGAGTCTTCTTTGGAATTTTCAGACTCTCTAAATATGAAAATACTGAGTGAGAATGTACTAGTTCGAGCTCATAAAATCAATGAATCAGTGACATTATCAAGCATTATTCCCTCTTCTCTTCAAGCTTGTTAAAAAATGACGAGAGATTCGAGTTGACTTTCTTAGACTAGTTAAAATTTAACAGGGAAGGTAAGGAAGAAGTTTTATTTTGGTTCTCAGTTAGTGGTACCATTTCATCCTTGAACAAAGCACTCTCTATTTTTTCTGATACTCATGTCTCAGTGTTCACTTTCAGTTCAACTATTACTTCGAGTTTCTTACTCCTCCTCTTGCCAGTTCTACCTGGGGAATCTGATCATGTCTCCTACATGACAGATAAGTTTAGTTGTTCTATCTGTAAAGTTAAAAAGATGCCTTGGGTCATCTCTATGTTGTGCTCACTGTTCAAGGACTTAACCTTGTGTCTGATCTATATCCTGATTCTATCATTGTCATATCTGTTACTACTTGTGTTTCCCTTTCTTTACCCAGTTCCTAGTCACTCTTGTGATCCATTGGAGGATCTATTTCCTTCCTTATCACAGTATGGTTTTGCATCAACACTTCCTGACGATGAAGACCTAGAGTTTTGACGATCGTACCTCAGGATTCACTTTCATGATTGGTGAAATCCTTTGCTTCAGTTGTCGATTATCATCTATTGATCGATAATCTATTGAATCCACTCCATGTTCGACTTCAATAACATCTATTCACATGGCTTGGATTGTACTGGTTCTTTGGGATTGTTTATGAAGACCTTAGTTTCACATTCATGGACTAAGTTGTGCAAGATTATGTTGTGGTTATTTACACAGCTTCCAGATCTTTGAAGACTCATCATTATTGTATATTGTGGCTTCGATTCACCTTTGTAATATACATGGTCTTGTACCCGTATTATATGATGTACTCAAATAATGTAAAGGAGCTAGTGTTCTAGTATATTGAACATAGCATCCTCAGATATGACTTTGTATATGACATTATTATGTATTTGTTTCAGGTACTACTTCTGCTCCATTGGACTTCTAAGTTCTCCAAAGATAATGATTATAATGTATTTCAGCCATCGCTTCCCTCTGACCTCACACATTAGGGGGCATCTGTTATTGACCCAAATGGCACTTCTCCATCCGAGTGTCGACAATTCATTATGTTGGTACACAAAAGGACATTTTGGGATTGAAGTTTTCCAAAACACTATAGATGGGCATGACATGAGATGCATTTACCTGTCAACCAGCTTGCTACATTATTTTTCTAAGTGTAGATTGGCGTACACGACTATCTTCATTGAAACCCATGTACATACGCGACTATCCTCATTGACAAATCGTGTACTGTACGCGACTATTCCCATTGCAACCCGCATGTATATCTATACGCGGGTTTCCCTTAAAGAAACCCTCATGTCATGCATGGGTTTCCAGTATCAATAGTCAAGTACATCTCCATTCGACATTAAAAAATATAAATCATGATTAATGGAGATTAGTTGAGCCCCAATCATTAACCATCTCAACTCTCTCAACCTCCTCAACCTTCTAAACTGCTCTATTTCCCAAAGTATAAATAGACGCCTTGGGGAGGGCATTAATAGAATCAATTTTGGAGAGCAAATTTATGTTGGTGGTATATCTTCAGAATTCTTGGAGCAGTAGAACTCAGAGTCCTTTGGTTGCAGAGGAGTCATTGTCTTAGGCATTGGGTTGTACACTTATCTCATTCACTGATTGTTAATAAAGAGAATTCTTCTTCCAACATTGTGTTGAGTCTCTTTCATGTATTAGGGTTTGATGAATATATTTGATTAAGCACTATATATGTTGTTTATCTAACCTGTTATATATACATGCATAAGATTGTACTTGGAGAATTTGCTCTTTGCAGGTGAAGGAGGTGCATCCTTGAAATCTTTGGAGAGAAGCAAAGAAGAAGAAGATAAAGCTTGGATCAACCGCCGGTAATCGAGTGAATCCAATATTTCTTCCTATTTCCCATCTGTACTTAGTTAAATATAATTGTCTGGAAGTTTTAGAAGTAAGTTGGTAACCCCAGACCCTAGGTTATAAGGGTGTTTATTCCTGAACAACAACAGCTCAAGGGCCGGTATTACCCAGCATAAATAGCAAGGGTTTTAAAGTAAAACTGGGTAACAACATACTAAAACATTTTAACTAACGAAGCAACTGAAAACAGACTTCCAAGCACTATAGTTTTTCCTTCCAACAACCCTCATCGCAAGTAGGGAAAACCCACATCGAAACCAGGGCTTACCAGTTGGAAGCCACGAGTTCACTGAATACCGAAAAATTTATTTCTTTTCCACTGAAGTTTGAGCTGTCATAGGTTCCTATAAAGAGCACAATTACAAGATTTAGAATAAGACTCGGTTTCTAAGCATAAACCCTAGCTTAATTAATAACTTAACAAAATAGATTTCTTAACAAAGAATGAAGATAATTACCTGCGACTAAGAAGAGAAGTCGAGTAGTGAAGGAGCTGTCACCGGCTTAAGAGAAATACAAAGAGGAGTATTCAAACCCCTACGCCGACCCTGGAGTGGAAACAGTATCAAACCAACTTAAAAACTCCACAAATTTGTGATGAGCAACAAGTAAGACAGAGGTGAAAACATGTACAGGCCGCGAGCCAAACTTTTAAACAATTAACCACTCACACATTAAAGCTTACAACCAAGAAGATTCGAGACCTTAAGACTGAGTAATGAGACCACACAGTAACAAGCACAAGCTACGGAGCAAGCAAAGTAGAGGAACAACCTCTCATGGCCTCTAGGAAAACTAAACAGAGTAGCCCGCAGGCCTACGAAACCCTCAGAGTCAAATGACAAAGGGATAGGGTTTCCTATCTTTTAAGTCGCCAATGCATGGATGAGCGCAGACCATGTGCCCTCTAAATTATTTAACCGTGCGAGGGTCTTGTCTATAGTCAACTTGCATTTTTAATTATCAATTTATCATTGCCTTGATCAATAACAAAACTATGCAATCGACTATAGAATAATTACATATTATTTTGAAGCACAAAACTATATCATTTGCAATCGATGGTATTAAGGCTTGATATATTTTGTCAATAATGAATCTATGTCATTGACTATAGAATAAAAATGTGTAAACATTGCCAATAAAACAATTACGAGGCTCAACCATAGTATAACCATTTACAAATAATGATTTGCATGCTTACCACGCCAACAAAAGTTTTGATGGTTCTTATTATTATTTACAAAGTCAAATATATGAATGTTGGTGCTTGCTGAGTTCTAACATAGTATAGGAATTTTTATTTACATTGTTTCACTTTGATGTCGACCTTAGGTTAGAAGTTCTAGGTAGTAAAGTCTACCATAGTAGTTATTATAAACCACAAATTATTATAGTGAGGCAACATTATAATAATAATCTTACTATTGTGTAAACTATGCACAAGATTTATAAACTATAGAAATAACACTGATAGTGTATTTTCCTTTGAATTGACTTTATAGAAGTGGTGGTTAGGTAGTATTCCATCTTAATATAATGTATCTAGTTACAAAGAACCAAACTTATAATATGTCATGGAAATGTCCAGGTAGTAGGACTACCATAGGATGTAAGTAACAATTATATTTTATACATTATAAAAGTGATGTGATATTTTATACTTTTACAATAATACTTGCAGTAAGGTAATAAATTAGGAATCAAAGTTTATAACTTGATGTTTAACAGCGCAAAAGGATTGCACATTTACATACAAACAACAGGTTATTAATTTTCATAGCTAATAAGGAAGAGACAAAATAGAAATATTTAATCTATTGGAAATCCTTACCTTTAATATTTATAGGAGTACATTCATGAATAAAAGACAGTACATTTGAGCATATCATTAGCAATATGAGCATGTTACAATAAAAGTAATTGTATGTCAAAGAATTGGAGCTCTAAGCTCACAGTAGGATCATTTTGTTTAACTAAGTATGTCAAGGATACCAATCTTTATGGCTAAACATTGAATACTGTCTTAGAAAACAAAAACTATGGAAGAAAATTACTTTACCTCATCAGAGCTTTGCTTTTAAATAATCAGTTTATTTACTAGCATATTAACATGCAACAGAAATACTTCTTGCTACCTTACGAATTAAACTCCTACTTGATTGTTCATTACCTGTTGAACCTGTAATAACTAGCAGTCCATTTGTGTTAGAATAATGCTAAGTAAGCCCCAAGTTTTCAAAGATAGATTTTCACCTACTTGCCAAAAAGTAAAATTATTAGTAAAGCTAAAAGCAATCTAGATGCAAGTCATTCTTATATAACTTATGAAAATGAAAGTTGTATTAGTTACTGTATTTTGAAACTAATTAATACTAATTGATAAACTGTTTCATTTTTCGCTAACCGCTAGCAGTTAGTGAACTGTGTCTTCAGACATTTTATGTTATCTAAAAAAAAATTAAATTTTTATGAAATTTTGGGGTTTTGACAATGTTTATAATAAGTCTCTCAAACTGATGTTTAAATGTAGGATTGTGATTCAATTTTGATTTTTCAATTGCATAGTGTTTTCTTTCTGAATGTTGAATTTATTGCTCCAAATTGATGGTTTCAATATCAATGGAAAATTCTACATGTCTTTCGAAATTCTAAAACTGACAAGCATTTACACTTGAGTTCCACTTTCTCTTCCACATGACCTCCCGAAAGAACAAGTTAAGAGGATACTCGTGGCTCGAAAATATGATTCAAAACTTCAAAAGATTCCTATTACACTTGAGATCCCTAATTATGATTCAAAGTACCACCCGAAAGTGCAAGTGAAGAGGATACACAGGGCTCTAAATTCTGCTAAAAAATAACTAGACTATTACACTTGAGATCCCTATTTCCCTTTCATAAGATCACCTGAAAATGCGAGTAAAGGGGATACATAGGGCTCGAATCACAATGTATCACAAGAAATTTTAGAATGACAAACAAACTCCTCTAATTGTGCTTCAAGAAATTCAAATTAATCTATCCAAAATAAACATTTACTTGTTCAAGCCATTTTCTTATGTTTTGGAGGAAAAACTATGGATTTATCTTAAGTGAGAGGTCCAAATTTTTGATTTTTATTTTTATTTTCTTTAAATGATGATTCTAACTGTGTGCTGTGATTTCATATTGTGTGTTAGGTCATCAAGTTCATGCAACCCAAAATTCATGGACTAAAGTTTCATAAATTGAAACAATGTGTCATGTACTTCATATTTTCGACAATTTTCTTATGCAAACAAGTGATTAAAGTGACCAAATCAGACAAAAATTCAGGCATTAATAGTGAAATAAAGGATCTAAATGGTAAATATGTCCTAAACATTCTTATATGAGCAACCTTTTAAAGAAAAAATAGAACAAAACTCAAAAAATTATTAATGGCAGTGATTTCCTAGCTCCCGATAAGTCTCTACCAATGGCAGTGATTTCCTAGCTCCCGATAAGTCATCTACAAGCCTGCAAAGTTGAAAATCATCCCTAAATATAGGCCTAAAACAATGATTTCCAATTCCTAGTTTTTTTTTGACAATTTTTAAGCTAGTAAAGACACAAATATTTAAAATCTTTAAAAAACCCTCAAAGCTTAGTCAAATTAGATGAAATTAGTCTCTAAAAACAAGTATAGGGATTCCTAAGCTTACCACATGAAAAAAATCATTGCTAATTTAGTCTCTAAATTAGTTCATTTATTTGAGACTTTGTAGCTAATTTAGCATAACCAACTTAAAGAAAGAGATGAAAGCTTCATATTCTAAAATACTGATGAACAAACTCACTTTCTATTTTTATTTTTGTGTGTGTGTGTTTTCTATGTATTAAGGGATGGAAATTTCCTAAATGATGAAATGTCATTATAATATTTTAAATAATGGTTCTTAAACATAATGTTAATTTGCGTGGAGGCAGCACAATAACATTGTAATCACATAGTCATTTATTTAAGACTTACTTAATTTAGCATGGCAAACTTTAATTTAAAACATTTTGTTCTAATTGTATATATTCACATTGATATAAATCTATCTTAAAATAAAAACATTAAATATTTAAATTTCATATTTATTTTTTTTCCATACTTTTAAATCTAAAATTAATTAAATTTATAATATTATTTAAATAATTTTTATTAAAATCTAAAATTATTTTAAAGAGAATATTAACTTTATTAAATTTTTTTAATATCATTTAAATAAATTTTATTAAAATCTAAAATTATTTTAAATAAAAAGAACTTTTTTAATATTATTTAAATAAATGTTATTAAAAATTAAAATTATTTTAAATGAAGAATTAACTTTTTTTTAACAAATTGATGAATTATAAATAGTGGCGCACAAAATTATTTTCGCTTGTGTTTTGTATATCTTAAAGGATAGGAATTTCTTAAATGATGGTACTTCATTATAATATTTGAAATAATGTTTTTAGAAAAAAATTATAATATTGATTTTTGTGTAGAAGTTTAACTTTTAAACACAATAATATTGTAATCATAATAAGTCAATTTAATTTAATTAATTTAGTATGATTAACTTTATTTTAAAATATTTTGTTTCAATATATTTGTTAGAATTCTAAAGTTTTGATGGCAACATGAATTCCATAAACAAGCTAAGAATCTACACACAATTAACCTTATTGGAAATTGCAGAGAATTAACATAAGGAGAAGAAGATGAATTAATGAACACACATTAATGAATGGTCAATAAATTATAATTGATTGGGCCGAGAGGTGCTTTCGACAACTCAAATGGGCTAGCTGTAATGCTCAAGTGACACATGTAGGCTTAATAAAAATAATAATAATAAAAAGTAAAAAAAAAAAACTTATAACATGTCAACTTATAATTAAAAAAATAAAAAATATTATACTCATATAAATATACAATTACATTAGGGAAATACTCACAATCTTACTTTTGAAGTAGTAAAATAATAATATTAAAATTCAATTGACTTTAGTAGTAAAAATAAAAATTATTAAACCAAGAACATATCAAATTTAATTTTAAATTAGCTAAATTGTAAAACACATTTAACTAATTATATATTGAATTTCAAATTAAATGCAAATACAATTAGCAAGAAACCACGGGCCAAGATCATCTCTCCTGCTCACTTTGGCACATACAATGAAATATTACAACCATATTTATAAGGTTTTTTAAATGCAAATACAACTACGAATAAACCACTGGCCACTAAAACCGTGTCCCTTAAACCACTTACATCCTTGCTCATTCCCAAGTCTAGGTTAACCCTAACATGTGAATGTTCATTTTTAGTTATAGAGAAAAACAAGCCATTCTCAAAAACATTTGGATAAATGCTTAAAATCTTCAATTGACAGTAAAATGTTTTTCAAATTCCAATTTATTGAAATCTAGATTTTAAAATTATATATGGACTATCTTACTCATTAACTAGTCTTAAAATTCATTATTAGTTTTAAAAAAAGACAAGTAAATCAAATTTTGGAAAACTATTTGATTATATGATTATTAATGTTAATGAGTTCATTCTTCTACTGATAAAAAGGGTTTGCACCTCAAGAGAACTTGATCCCTCTCTGCGCTTGGTAGAGCCATAATTAAGATGGATCTATACCAGTATTATTACAATGGTAATACATCTTTATAAAGGAGATTTGAGTTGATGGAAGACAACTCATTGCTAACTCATAAATTAGACTTACCTAATATGATAAACCCCCATAGGTGGCTAAAGCACTTCCCAAATCAGTCAAGGACCTTACGAATTAGCAAAAGCATGAGTGAGTTGTCAAGAGTGATGAAAAAACATGCTAATCCTGAAATATGGAGAGAAAGTCATGGAGGATGGGTTGGCAACAAAAGATATCAGTTTCTTGGTTAGCTAACTTTACCTTATCCACAGAAAAGATGAATAAAAGCAGAATATGCAGGCAGTTACTAATTCTGGGAGTCCATAAAGTGGTCAAGATCAACTCGAAATCATAAATAAATCATTTATGAGGTATCGATGTCATGTGTTGACTTTAAGGTGCAAGTGGATGTCAACTAATTAGCTAGTGAATAAGAATTTAATCAAATAATAATTAAATATTTTATCTTAAGTTATGAGTGGATTTAATAATATCCCAACAATATTCACATTGTTAAACATTTTTCTTGTTAAACATTTTGGTAGTGCTTATTCATATTTTTATAAATCCATTTTAAAATAAAAACATTAAATATTCAAAGATTTACTTTTAAATATCTTTTTTATCTATTTTCCATACTTAAATTAAAATTAATATTATATAATATCTACAAATCTAAAAATATATTCAATCAATAAAATTATGTCAATGTGCGAGGATTTTTTAAACAACTATCTGTGCCAATTAAAGAATCAAAATTAAAATTAATATTATATAATATCTACAGAATCTAAAAATATATTCAATCAATAAAATTATGTCATTGTGTGAGGATTTTTTAAACAATTATCTGTGCCAATTAAAGAATAAAAAAATTCTTAAGATAAACTTAAAGAAATTAGATCTTCTTGATGCTTAATAAATCTATGTTGATATAATCAAAATAAACTAATCACTACTCCATAACATAATCTATTTTTGTGATATATCCGATATAGTAGTCTATATGAAATAAAATTTTAAAATGGTGCAGTTGTTCTTTATTTAATAACACTTTTATGTCAAAATTTCATTCGAGAAATATAGAAGTCTCTTCGTGACGCTCTCGTACCTTTGGATGTAGTTTTGAAGTAAAGAGCCGAAATGGTATCCATGTTAATAACCACTCTTCCCCAAAACACTATTCAACCACTATTTCTACATAAACTTCAACTTTTGTCTTTTCTAAAACATTACCATAGGGCGGGGGACGGGTAACATTTTTAAGATGAAATTAGCATTTTGTCTTAATTTTTAGTTTAAATTGATTTTATATATTTAGAAATTTTTAAGAAAGTATTTAAGACAATTTTTAAATACAAAATTAGTATTTAAGACAATTTTTAAAGATAAAATTAAAAATTGTGTAACATATATTTTAAAAATGTTTGAGACGATTTTTAAGACAAAATTAGAAATTGTCTAAAACATATTTTAACATATTTTAGAAAAGTTTAATAAGATTTATTAAGAATATAAATTTCTACTTTATGTTTACTTTATGTTTTTTAGTTGTTGTTATTTTATGTTTTTATTATGTTTATATTGCAATTGGTCGAATTCAAACAGCGTTGACTTTGGGTATTAGTTGGTGCATATCGATGCATATTTAAAGGATTAAAATCTTTATTCCAAAGTTTAACTTTGTAACGTGAAAAATAGCAATTTTTAAATTTAATAAAATCGTATTTATTTGTGTTGCTATTGGGTAAGCAAGGATGATGTCATCCTCGAAGTTTGCTATCTGGATTTGGTTCGACACCTGGTAACAATGACATCATATGTAATTGATGTAACTTTTCACCTACCCGCTGTCCTGCCACCGCTGGTGGTTACCTAGAACGAAAGGCTCTGCCCGTTCAGGTAGGAATTGCTTTGCCAGTTATGTCCCCAATTGCGTGACATGGGCTGCCAACCAGTCCTCGACCCTTTTATCGAAACGGCGTGGACATCTCCAGCTCCTCCAACATTGGAGATAAGCACCAGGTTGAAGTATGAGTGACCATTCACGGTGAAACGAATTCCTCCCTTCCTCAAGCAGGGGACCCTGCATTGTCAACCTCTTAGAAATTTGTAGCGAGAGAGAAAGACTGAGGAATTTGCAATGCGAAGTTTGAATTCAATTTGTATAACCAAATGATAATTACCTTCTGTAGAGGATGGGGATGATCCCACTCCTGTATTTGGTGATCTTCTGATAAGCGGGCTCCGCCATATCGAAGTGTTGCAGGGGTGGGTTGCACCATCCACCGTTGTTACTAGGGAGAGTGTTGTTTGGTGGGCAGAATTTGGTGGCTGTGACCATCACAGTCCCGGGAAAACACCACTGGGGATCGTCATTGCGTTGCATTTCATAGCAGGCTCCACAGCTGAGCCCATCGTTGAAAAGCGCAGTGCTCAAAGCGGCAGTATTGGTTCCATAGCCTTGGCTGTAAAGATTGCCGTATCCACACGCCCCTCCTGCACCATTTTCACAGCCAGAAATTCAGGGTCCAAACAATCG
>LPNX010477060.1:42961-87028 GCA_001517045.1 Pseudotsuga menziesii | reverse complement strand
TAAATAATATAATTTAAATTTATTTATAATGATTAATAGAGAATTAACATCTTTCTCATATTTTTAATAAATTAAATCTTACTTTTGAAAAAATGATTTTTTATAAAATATATTACATTTAATATTAAAATTATAAATTACTGAATACTTAAATTAAATCTTCAAAAACTTATAAGCCATTACAACCCTAAGCTCCAGGTTTCTTTTTCTATATAAAAACAAAAATAAATTGTATTTTCCTAGATTAAGTTTGGAATACAATATCAAAATACACTTTAAATTCTCATTTTCTTTAAGTAATTGTTTCAATAAAGCTTGTAATATTATTTGAATTATGTTTACTTACTTTTTTAGTTTTTATTCTTTATTTCTATAATAATAATCTATTTTTAAGGTGTATGAGACCCCCTTGTTTGTGATACAAGGGACCCCCCTCTGGGCAGGGATTTAACTGCTAAAGTCTACAGAGGTGTACATACACTACCCCCCTCTGGATTTGAACCCGTGACCTCCTAAGAGGAAACACATGCTCTTAACCATTAGGCCCACACATGCTTTTAACATGCTCTAAATATTAAGTACAAAATGAATGTGAATGTGCAACATAAGATGGATAAAACATTATAAAAAATGCTATTTATTTTTTGAAGTTTCTAGATTTTGTTCTAAATAAAGATGACTAATGGCCACAAACAACTAGTGAGATTTTATAACCTCATAGTCATAGTCATAGTTATATATATAATAAAAGAGTAAAGAACCTTTATATTTAAATATAAAAAGCAACATTTTCAATAATTTTAATGTGTTCTTTAAAAAAATTTAACTTATTATGTTATTTGGTGGAGGGAGACTATAATTTTAACAACCATAGTATTAAGTGAAATTTTGAAGACAAATTGAAACATGAAGATTTCCTTATGAGGATAATAATAATGATTTAACACTAGCAATAACCATATATTAAAAATAGGCCCACATGTATATATTTGAATTATTACTAGTTAATCTAATATAACTACTATTAGAGTTAAAGTTAAGCTAATAGTTGTAAAATCAATTATTTTTTCTGGTCGGGGCTACCCTTCACTTGCAAGGTTTGACTTTCGCTACTTTGGCTAAGAAACCACGAACCTGCCTGGACCGCACCAACCCTCAACATTGTTGGATTTTTTATATCCGTTCTACATCTCACCGATAGTTGTAAAATCATTGAAGTTAAGCTAATGGTTGTATCTAATAGTAAATTTAAGTTCAAGTTAAAGTCATGATTGGAGTTGAAGTTAAGTTAAAGTTGTAATGTCATTAGAGTTAATTTAATAGTTGTATCTAGAAAACTGCCAAGGTGCTTGGTTATGATAATGAGAAGAGATGGCCTAGCTTTATACCGAAATACCCTTCTACCTAGGGGGTTCAGTCTTCCACCATGAAATGGCACTAGTTATCTCCGAGCAGGAAATGAGGATTCCCATGGGACGAAAGCTTTCTACTTTGCAACAAACAAAGTCATATGAAACCTGGTAAGCTAGGGTTTATAACCACTGCCATAAAATTTCATGCTTGCTTATAAGTTTGTTTAAACCTTTGTTATTAAAATCAATTGTTATCTAATGGCCTTTTTTTTCTTACTATTGGATATCTGCCATGACAACTTATTGTCTGCTCGTTAATATTCGGTGGTTACAGACTCGGTGTACAACCAACTCTGCTCGACGCATAATTAAACTTCCCTTGGCGAATAACAGAGGTATGCGACCACTGGCTTAGGGCTTTAGACCAGTTCAGGTTTACTCATGCTCTTAGTTCTTCTTTGAGAAACTCGCCCTGGAGGCTAAGTCTAACTGGGGTAGATTAGGTTTAATACATATATACATACGCCTTCCTTTATATCACAGGAAGAACAGGTGCTGAAAACACCTGAGACGTGGCCTCTATCAAACTACATGTCCTGTTAAAGAATTTGAATAATATGTTATAACTGAACTTATCTTTAAAATTAAGCTCAGCTGTCACTTAAGCTATACAGACGAGCGATGTTTGATCTCTTATTCTTGGAAAATCCATTATTCAAAATATTTAACTAAAAAATATTTTTTTTCAATTTAAAATAATTAAATTTATTTTAAATTTAAATTATAAATTTATAATAAAATATAAATAAACTATTCTCACAACAATGAGATTAATTTATAGTCTTATAAACTATTACTTCTCATTTCCTATTTATGTTAGTCTATAAAAAAAAACTTGCATATTTGTATAACATTATAAATTTATAATAAAATATAAATAAACTATTCTCACAACAATGATATTAATTTATAGTCTTATAAGCTATTATTTCTCATCTCCTATTTATGCTAGTCTATAAAGAAACTTGCATATTTTTATAACATGAGTGAAGAATATTACTAGAAGTATGTAAGGAAGCTTGAATATGCTTGTTTTATGCTACATTGCAATAACCTATATCGTATTTAAATGGACATTTTTTAATTCATTTTTGTTTTAATTTCTTTCAAATTGTAATTATATTTGTTTTATCATATATTTTTATAGCAAAATTATCCTATTTGTATATATTTTCAATCTCTTCTTAGGAGGCAGGTACTAAGCAACTTTGTTGCTTATTCCACTTGTTTTCTTATTAGAAACTGATATTTTAGATTTTATGAAGGAAAAAAAAATGGTTATGATTTTCTGGAAGAAAAAAATTTGACAAATGCCTTCTCAGGCTCAATAAACTCGACTTCCAATGGAGAGTAATTAAATCCAAAAGGAACTCGCGCCGAAAAACAATACTGGTATCTTCCCAAACCAAACCTTGCAAACTGAACAGGGCTTGCAAGAATCCTTATGATGTCCAGTCATGAGATCATTGCACGCACTCACAAATGACTACTCAAATTCAATTGCTTATTCTACTTGCTAGGTCTAGAGAAGTCGCGAGGTCGAATCTCGGGTGTCGCGGGAGAAACAACAATTCCTACATCATGTTGGGGTGAGGGTACTTCTAAAGAGATCCTTCACATATATGAAAATATTATGTCTTAGGTATTGTTTTTCAAAAAGAAAAAAGCATGCCTTGTTATTCATATATAGAATCAAAGGACATCATATCACTCTCCTGATATGCGGGTTACATCATACATCAGCAAAGAGTAATCGCCAGGGGGAAAGGCATAACATCAATGAGTGTGTTCCCATCAGTTGACTGTCTCATCATAAGAGGAGACCTATCAATAATATCCACATCTACTGAGCGTCAACAGGTGCTGAACAACAGTCCAAAAGAGTTCTCTCTATCAATACAAAATCAGGTATAAAACAGAAAGCAATCTCTAATTCATTCTCAGAAAAGCTGAAGAGTATCCTATGAGACCAAATGGTTCTCAAAAAATTCCTTATAACTACAAAAGCCCTGTGGAAGTGAGAGCGCAGTTTTAGAGAGGCGGTCAGCCAACCGATTGTGCTCTTAGTAGATGTGGGATAAAGACAGGTTCTGAAAGCTAACCAAGAGATTTTTTGTCTCCCTACACCAATGAGTGAGCTCTGGTGGGGAGATCGCAGTCGTTCCTCGTTCCCAGCTGATGATTACAAGTGAATCACCGAAGATGTGAGCGAGAGGGATGCCCATCATTTGGGAGGAGAGCAGAAGAGCCCACAAACTGAGCAATTCAGCCTTGGTGTTAGAGCCATATCCAACCCCCAGCGAGAACTCCAAGTAATGTGACTCATTTAAATAAATACAGTAACCTGCACCAGCAATCATACAGTTTGATGCACCGTCCATAAAACCACAAGGATAGAACATGATCGGGGCCCTGCCCATTTTCCTTTCACGACGCTTCTTCGTAACAGCACAAAAAGAAAAAGCTTTGACAGTAGATATTACTTGTTGGATTAAACTGAAAACAGTCATTTTTTCTCCTTCAAATATGGTCCGATTGCGTGCTTTCCAAAAAATCCACATCATATGAAGAGGTAGGGAAAGCATATACGAGTTTCTTGGCAGATTTGAAATCCAGTTTTTTATCATATCAGCAATCGAAACTGCTGGAGAAAAAGCTTTAATGTTAAGAAGATCGCAAACATGTACAACAACATGTACATGAAAATATTATGTCTTAGGTATTGTTACTTTGTAATCTACTACTTCTATTTTAATACTCCTCTTTAAATTATAACTACATTTACGTAACTTCAATAATAAAACAGAGAAGTTGTCAATATTGTGATTTCCCTTGCAATTTTGGCTTCTAATCTAGAGGTTCTTTATGTGAAGAATGGTTTTCATTTATTTTTTTGTATATCATGTTATAACTATATATCATGTTATAACTATACCTCGCCAATATTGTACCTTCAACATCAATCTGCCCATCAACTTCATATAATAACTGCATTCATGAAGGTTTTTGGCTGGCTTTCTTTCCACACACTCCTTCAATAGGTAGGGCGGGCTTTCATAGTAAGGTTCTGCAAGGCTTGATCTTTCTGGTATGAACGAAGCCAAAAGAAGCCCTCGAAAAAGTTGCTGAGGGTGACCCATCATGAATGAACACTAAATGACCAGGATAGAAATGACTGAGAGCTCCCTCCACCCAAAATCAAAATTTGGGCTTGTAATTATACTCAAATAAAACTATGGGGTTTCAGGCAACGAGCACAAGGTGTACAGTAAGGTTGTGCAAAGATCGATCTTTCTAGCACGAACGAAGCTGAAAGAATCCCTTGAAAAAGTCGTTGAGGGTGACCCATCATGAATGAACGTTAAATGACCGGGATAGAAATGCCCAGAAGCTCCCTCCACCCAAAATCGAAATTTGGGCTTGTAATTATACCAGAATAAAACTATGGGGTTTTAGGCAATGAGTTCAAGGTGTACAATAAGGTTCTGCAACGATTGATCTTTCCGGTACGAACGAAGCCGAAAGAAACCCTCGAAAAATTCGCTAAGGGTGACCCATCATGAATGAACGCTAAATGACTAGGATAGAAATGACAGGGAGCTCCCTCTTCCCGGAATCAAAATTTGGGCTTGTAATTATACCCGAATAAAAATATGTCGTTTTTAGGCAATGAGCACAAGGTGTACAGTAAGGTTCTGCAAGGCTCGATATTTCTGGTACGAACGAAGCCAAAAGAAGCCCTCAAAAAATTCAATGAGGGTGACCCATCATGAATGAAAGCTAAATGTCCAGGATAGAAATGACCGAGATCTCCCTCCACCCAGAATCAAAATTTGGGCTTGTAATTATACCCGAATAAAACTATGGGGTTTCAGGCAATGAGCACAATGTGTTTAGTAGATTTTCCCATGTTTTGAATGGAGTTTCCAGTGGACAATACACAGGAAGAAAGGATCCAAACAAATATTTATTGTATTCATACACAAAGTTTCATCCTCAAAACACAGTTTCAGCCGACGTCAAGGGAAATAACAAAAAGCATTATTTCTCCATGAAGAATGAGAAATATTGGACAGTGGGAAGGTGATGGAAATGTTCAAAGATTTTATGGTTTTCTATTTTATTTTTTAAATCCCATTACCTTCAAACATTTTTTTCACATTATAATATCAATTTTCATTTTGTGAGCAGCAATTACAGGAATTCATACATGGAGTTGAAGGCATTAAGATAAGTATAGATGTTTAATATGAGGACGATGCATATGAAGAGAGGTTATTGACGAATGGCCATTCCTATTTGTATTTTATTCCTCTCTTTCTAAATCCTGTAGTAACAACATTTACTAATTAGAGGAAATTTGAGGTCTAAAATGGGCATCCTAAGTAAGATATTAAAATAATAGTTAAAATAATAAAATAATAGTTATTAATTTTGGAGGAAGAATGAAAAAAAACACCTTTTGTGTTCGTGTTTTCGACATATCTCCCTGTGTTTTTACTCAAATTCTGAGCAGGAGAGCTCGTTGGATGCAAAATTTAATTATGCATCCAACGAGTACCCACACTGCATACTTTTGACGGACCTTGCTACCCCAAAAACAAGAAAAACGTGATGATGATGTCATCATCACGTTTTTCTTGTTTTTGGGGTATCAAGGTCCATCAAGAGTATGGAGTGTGGGTACTCATTGGATGCATAATTTTGGAGTGTGGGTACTCATTGGATGCGGAATTAAATTTCGCATCCAACAAGCTATCCCGCTTGAAATTTGAGTAAAAAGACAAGGAGATATGTCAAAAATACGAACAAAAAAAATAGTTTTCTTTTATGACAAATATGTCAATTCAACCATTATGGTTGACTCATTTTATTGAAATTCTATTGGTTCTTGAATTCCAACTCACAAAATTTATTGTTGGCGCGTTTTCTTATAAATCCCATTGAAATAGGTTTGAGTGCTCTCTTCTAAAGCATAAACCCTTATTTTGTTGGTACTATATTCCTAAACCACATCGATTGTCATTTTCCTTTGTCAAATTAAAAAAGAAATAATGACTGGTATTGTATAACATTTATTTATTATTGTGGCAGGTTTACAGAGAACAATAATTTTTGTGCCAGTAATTCCTCTGCAACTTATTTTTGGAGTTAATTTTTAGGCAATAAATTCCCCGTAAAATGTTAATAAGAAACGGGTGAAAGTCGTTATAATTTGAGTTTATAAGTTCACTAAAAATCTCTTTATTCGATTTTCTTCAAAAAATTTAGGAAGCACTGACTATTTATGCGTAAAGGACAATGTATCAAAACAATTCAACAATTCAAGAAACAAATAATTGCTCAAGAAAGAAAAAAATTGTACTCGGAATAACGTTAAGCTGGCATGTCTTAATGGCTTTAGTGTTATTGACGAGTATTATTGTATATTGGAAAAATCTAGGGACAAAATAGCGTTTCAATGAAGGTCAGCTATAACTTAAGTCTGTTCTAACGAGACATGCGGCAGAAGTTTTCTTACAAATCGGAATATGTTCAGAAGTTTGACTAAACTATCTCAATGAGAACTACAAATGAATGAGTGAAATGTGCTTCTTGTGTTTATTGCTTTAAAAATACACTAAAAATTACAAATATTCTTCTTGTATATGAAGTTGTAGGGTGTTAGCTCAATAGTAGAGCATCTGCATTATAAAATGCAAAAGATTAACTGTTCGATTCCACCATGCCCTATCATAAATATTTACATTCTATCACTATTACATAGAGGGGGTATTAATATGACAATATTTGAGACATTATTTTTGTAAGTTGTCTCAACTTAAGAAAAAAGAAAAATGGTGTATTGTCTTAAATATTGTCTTTACGTGAGTGTCTTAAATTATTGTCTTAAATTTAAGACAATATAAGACAATAGTTTAAGACTTCTGCTTAAAGACAATATTTAAGACAATACAAAATTTTTCTTTTATCTTAAGTTGAGACAATTTACACAAATATTGTCTCAAATATTGTCTTAATACCCCCCTCTATGTAGTAGTGAGCCTCACATGATTATGATTATACACCAACCTTGTCAGATTCATGTACTACGGTTGTGCTCATTATATCCTCCATACTTCCTTTGATATTGATAGAGAAATCCTCCTTTGATGAAGTGAACTCTGCCAAATCTACATGCAAATCCTCTTACATTAAAAGCATTTCATCTTTGAGTGTGATGTTTTAGAGAACATATTAAAAACATTTCATTTTAGAGTGTGAAGTTTTCCAGGACAGTTGAGATAGTTATACAACTAGCAACAACAACATTAAATTTATTAATGTGTCTGAATACGTCGATAGGCGTAAATTAGGAACATACTTTTTATATTAATGTTTTTTCCTATGGTATGTGCTTAAATTTACACCTGTCGACGTATTCAGATACATTAATAAATTTAATGTGGTTGTTTCTAGTAACGGGTGAGTGCATAGACATATCTACAAAGTATTAATGTCAAAACCTCGAATTTTCACAAAAATTTAAAATTTTGAGATAACATAAAATGCTAAATATACGATTTACTAACAGCTAATGTTTAGCGGAAAATGAAACAATCCAATGAATTAGTATTACACGTTTTTCAATTACGTTAACTAAGCAGTTTTCTTTTCGTAACATAAGGAATATTTATTTGCATACAGTTTTCTTTCAGTTTACTAATGAGTCTTCTTTATGGAAAGTAGGTGGAACCTAACTTTGAATCTTGGGATTACTTAGTATTTATGCTAACACTGAAAGATTACTGGTTCTTACAGGTTTACAGTTATGATCGAACAAGTAGACGTTTTAAATTCATAAAGTGTCAAGAAGTGTTTCTATTTGTAATTAATATGCTTAGTAAAATAAGCTGATAAATTCCAAGCAACTTCAATGAGGTAGAGTAGTTTATTTTCTCCAGTTTTTCTTGTAAGCATAATTCAAATAAATGAGTTCCTTTCTTTATCAAACTTAGCGACACCAATGGTACTTACTGCGTACTCTAAGCTCGTATTCTTTGTCGCATAGTAACTTCTATTTTAATATGCTTATCTTGCAAATGTTATACTTATTGTGCTATTGGTTTTTATACATGGAAGAGCTTCTTTCAATACCAATAGTAAGACTCTCATTAGAATATAAAATTGCATTTCATTTTTAACTTACTAGTTATGGTAAGTATCAACCTATTACTTATATGTACAAATCAGTTGCTCACTTAACCGGTTATTAGCTTCCTCGTCAAAGTCGTACTGTATGTACTATTGTATCATATACATTATCGTATTATTTACTTGAGTACCAAGCTGATCGATATTTACATTCTGTAGAGAAACTTCATGCCCGTAAACTCCTTGATATTATAAGCTTGATTGGTGTAAAATCATTGCATCCTTTCATATGGAATATTGTTTGCCTTGACTTCCTAATATAATTCCATCAATGTTATTCCAATGATTATGGACTTGATGTAAAGTTATTCCATTGTAATTTTTTTATTATTACTATAATACCATTCTTACATTAAGTTAATGTCTATAACAGCTATTGTGGTAGATCTTTCTATAATGATCAACATTCTATCCTATGCTAAGTACAAGTTATCTTGTATAATCACAAAATTATCTTACTAAATAAATAATCATGGTAAATTACTAGCAATTAACAAGTTGAGAAGCAACTAGTGTTTATGAAAGTCTAAACCAACATTGAACTTTGTAAAAGAATTCATGAATATATTCTTTTACTTTTCTATCCAACTTTAACATTTATCACTATTTGAATTGTTGGTTTAAAAAGGGTTATAAACATGCATATTCAACAATGTTTATAAACATATAAATCTACTTATAGTTTGAAAGGTTCTAAGCATGATTGTTTTTAGGGTTAACCAATGATTAAGTGATTACCACTTTTCACTAGGTCAAAGTTATCATAATATTGTTTTACCCAACGCCCAAAATCGGACTAACAAACATTATGATAAACTTATATATGAATTTTGATATGATAAAATATACACATACTTCGTAGATCATGCATAGTTTTGGTTAAAAATCATTGTTTAAATTATTGGAATTATTGAAACGCATGTGAACTATTGAAATCGACCCATGCATGGTTTGATTTATTTGAGGGCATGTGGTCACCACCTATTCCTGTATTGGACATATATAACTCTTATAACCCTAACTCCTTGTAATTTCCCACCGCGGTTCACGCTGGCCTTCAGGCTATTCTGCAAGGTTTTCATGGTGACCATCAAATTCGCATGATTCCGTCCTTTTTCTTAACGAAGATGACAGGTTCCCCCCAGGGAGACACACTAGGTCGAATATACTTTTTATCAATAAGTTATTTTAATTGAGACTTTAATTCATTAATTTCAAGTATGTTCATTCGATAAGGGGCCTTTGAGCTAGGTACTGCACCAGGTACCAGCTCAATGGTAAAATCCAGTTCCCTTTTCGGAGGTAGTCCTAGAATTTCTTCCAGAAATACATCAGCATATTCTCTTAAAACAGTTATGTCCTCCAATTTTAATTTATCTATCTTATTTAGATTCTCCTCATCAGTTATTATTACTACATAAGCTTTACAACCCTTCCTAATAGCTCTCTTAAGCTACAGAGTAGAAATCTGTCTTATGGTGGTTTTTCTAGGGATTACTTTTACACTTATTGGTTTTCCATCACTGTTTATACATGTAAAGGTTTTATCATAACAATTTAAAATTACTCTATGTTGTTCTAACCAATCCATACCGATGAGTAAGTCATAAGAACCAAGAGGTAATACATTAAGCTTTATAATAGTTTCAAATTGATCCATAACTATGACACATTATTTTACAAAACAAGTTACCTTCCTTTTAGCACAAGTGGCTATCTGAACTAACCAATAATTTTTAAATTTTTCAACAAGTAACTTACATTTTTCTACCATTTTAGGTGAAATATAACTGAGACTAGCTCCTTGATCAATTAAAATAGTTATAGCGGTTTGGTTTATCATACCTTCTACTTCCACCATGGAAGTTTGATATTCTACTTGTCGATTCTCCAAGGCTGCATTGATTCTAGGCATAGTCCTCGCTAATTCTCCAACAGTCATCTCTTCCTGTATGGTATGAATATTACTGACAGTCTTTTTCCGATTAGGATAGACTGAGGCATAGTGTGGGCCATTAAACTCCTAACACTTTATAGGTTCTTTGCGTTCAAATTTCTTGGTGTAATTACCATGGTTATTAACAAATTCTTTACCCTTGGAATTATTCTGATTGCTTGGTGAATTATTCTTATTTCCTTGGAAATTCTTGTCAGGAAAATTTCTGGCCTTATTGTTCTTAGAATTTCTGTCAGGCATAAATTCTTTCTTCTTTTGATCCAAGTGATTATTATTCTTCTTGTCCTTTCAGTTGGCCATGTTTTCCTTCTTCCGATTCTGTTCATAACAGAAGTTAGCTTTCCTCGTGGCTTCTTCCAAAGTCTTTGGATTGTCATACTCAATCCTGTCCTTAATATGATAAGGTAGAAAGCGGAGGAATTGTTGTACCTTTGGTTTCTCATCTACAAGGTATGGCACATACCTAAGCAGACTTAAAAACTTGTTGTTTAGATCTTTCATTGTCATTAATCCTAATTTAAGCTCATAAAATTCTTGTGCTCTCTCTTTATAGTATTGCTCAAACCAAAATTTCTTTTCAAATTACCTCTTGAAGGTACTCCAATTTTCATTCTTCTCTTTTATTCCCTTCACTATCTTCAAGTCCTGCTACCAAATGTCATCCCTTCCTGAGAGATTGTAGATAGTCATTCTAGCCTTTATTTGGTTAGAATAGTTATATATCTAGAAGTACTTCTTCATCCCAGATAACAAAAATTATGCTTCCTCCTCCTTCTCAGTCTCTCCATTGAATGTTGGTGGTTTTATCTTTTTGAATTCCCCAGAAATTTTCTCATAAGGTTTGTATTTCCTCTTTTTAGTATAATGGTTGTTATCACTACTATCACTAGTAGAATGGAAATTTCATTGTTCACCAAACACCTCTGAAGATGAGCTGCTTTCTTTTTTAGTATGTTTCATCTTTTTAAATTTATGTTGATGACTTGTATCTTCTGATTCAGTTCTTTTACGCTTACCCTCAGTTTGAAACCTTTCTGTTATGATCTAATTCAACTCCTCTTGAGCCCTCAAAATCCTTTCATTCTCTCATTATTTTACAGATTCCATTTAAGATTTTAGGTCTTTTACTGTTTGTAATAGTTCTGAGGAATTGGTGGTTAAATATTCTGGTATAGGATCTCTTGGTAAGTTTTTTGGTTCAATAAATGGAGATTCTTGCTATGCATATTCCTCCATCCTTTCCATACTTGTTTTTTAAACTTCAGAAACAATTTCTCTATTGAATAACATTTAAAAGAAAATACATCAGCAAAATAATTCAAAATCATTGTTTCGTAAAAGCTAGCTGAACTTCATCAAGACCTACTGTTTGAACCTTGTACTCTGATACCACATGTCAAAACCCTAAATTTTCACCAAAATTTAAAATTTTGAGATAACATAAAACGCTGAATATATGGTTTACTAACAACTAATGGTTAGCGAAAAATGAAACATTCCAACGAATTAGTATTACACATTTTTAAATTACATTAACTAAGTAGTTTCCTTTTCGTCACATAAGAAATATTTATTTGCATACAATTTTCTTTCAGTTTACTAACGAGTCTTCTTTATGGCAAGTAGGTGGAACCTAACTTTGAATCTTGGGCTTACTTAGCATCTATGCTAACGCAAAAACATTACTGGTTCATATAGGTTTACAAGTATGATCGAATAAGTAGACGTTTTAAATTCATAAAGTATCAAGAAGTGTTTCTATTTGCAATTAATATGCTTAGTAAAATAAGCTAATAAATTCCAAGCAACTTCAATGAGGTAAAGTAGTTTATTTTCTCCAGTTTTTCTTGTAAGCATAATTCAAATAAATGAGTTCCTTTCTTTATCAAACTTAGCGACACCAACGGTACTTACTATGTACTCTAAGCTCATATTCTTTGTCACATAGTAACTTCTATTTTAATATGCTTATCTTGCAAATGTTATACTATTGGTTTTTATACATGGAAGAGCTTCTATCAATACTGATAGTAAGAATCTCATTAGAATATAAAATTCGATTTCATCTTTAACTTACTAGTTATGGTAAGTATCAACCTATTACTTATATGTACAAATCAGTTGCTCACTTAATCAGTTATTAGCTTCCTCGTCAAATTCGTACTGCATATACTATTGTATCATATACATTATCGTATTATTTACTTGAGTACCAAGTTGATCGATATTTACATTCTGTAGGGAAACTTACTGCCCGTAAACTTCTTGATATTATAACCTTGATTAGTGTAAAATCACTACATCCTTTCATATGGAATATTGTTTGCCTTGATTTCCTAATCTAAGTCAATCAACGTGGTTCAATGATTATGGACTTGATGTAAGGTTATTCCATTGTAATTTTTTTATCATTACTATAATACCATTCTTACATTAAGTTAATGTCTATAATAGCTATTATGGTAGATCTTTCTATAATGATCAACATTCTATCCTATGCTAAGTACAACTTATCTTGTATAATCACAAAATTATCTTACTAAATAAATAATCATGGTAAATTACTAGCAATTGACAAGTTGAGAAGAAACTATTGTTTATGAAAGTATAAACCAACATTGAACTTTGTAAAAGAATTCATGAATATATTCTTTTACTATGCTATCCAACTTTAACATTTATCACTATTCAAATTGTTGGTTTAAAAAGGGTTATAAACATGCATATTCAACAATGTTTATAAATATATAAATCTACTTATAGTTTAAAAGGTTCTAAGCATGATTGTTTTTAGGGTTAACCAATGATTAAGTGATTACCAATTTTCACTAGGTCAACTTTATCATAAAATTGTTTTACCCAACGCCCAAAATTGGACTAACAAACATTATGATAAACTTCTATATGAATTTTTATGTGATAAAATATACACATACTTCGTAGATCATGCATAGTTTTGGTTAAAAATTATTGTTTAAATTATTGGAATGATTGAAACGTAGGAAAACTATTGAAATCGACCCATGCATGGTTTGATTTATTTGAAAGCATGTGGTCACCTCCTGTTCGCATATTAGAGATATATAACTCTTATAAACCTAACTCCTTGTCATTCTCCCTCTGTAATTCACGTTGGCCTTCGGACTGTTCTTCAAGGTTTTCATGGCAGCCGTGAGTGTTCTTCCTATTCCAACTTGCTCTGAGTCTTGGGTTAAATGTGTTGTAGTCTCCTGAGTTTACTCTTACTGCTAGCCCTCATAGCTGTGGGTTTCACCAAGTGAGGGTTCATTAGTTTTTTCACTTGGCTTGTGTCCTGGTTGTAGCTCCCTCTTGTCCTCCCCGTGGCCTGTCACTGCAGTGATAAGCTAAGCTTCCATTGTTGTTAGTTGTGCTTCTCCATCGTCGTAGGGTTTGGAGATTTGTGTGCATGCTCTGTTGTTGGTCACATTCCTGTTACTAGACTGTTCGTGATCTTTATCAAGGTAAATATTTAGTTTTGTATTCAGAATAGAATACTCATAATAAAATCGTGTTTATAGTAAGTTTTCATTAGTAAAAGAATTTTGAATCTAACACACAGTGTCATGCTCTTGCAGGAACCTATGACCACTCTTGCAAATAGTGAAGAAGATGCTACCGGCTGTCTTGCAGGGCTCATGGCTCTAAAATGTTAAGCCCTAGGTTCAACAAATGGGTTCTTCCCTTACTTGTAACAGGGTTATCGATGGGGAAACCCTGAGCTTAGAAACTTGTCCAGCTTTGCCGTTAGTTATGCAGTTTCTTTTTAAAGGTTGTTATTGGTTTTAATATGTCTTCAAACCCTCGCCAAGCCAATGGGTAGTCCTGACCATGAGCTGGTTGTTGTATTTGGTTTAAATTTTCAGCCGTATGGCTAGTTAATGTAATACACTGTTTTTTTTAAAAGCTTCTTTCGAGCTTGGACTCGTTTTGTAGTAATATTATTTTGTGACTCTTTATAAGTTAGGGTTTTACCGTAATTGACTATGAATGAAGATTATTACTGTTTAATATATTTTGTAATAGATTATTGTTAATATTTTAAGACTATCACTCAGTCATGGTGTAATTTATAAATTTTACTTCTTTGCTCAGGAAATACGAGCTAGGATTTTCCTAAATGAAACCCTTGTTTAAATAACTCTTTTTAATTTATTTTTAAAAGGTTCTATTACTTGTTAAATTGTTTTAAATTAATATTATTATAGGCGTGTATTGTAATATCTTAAATTGTATCTATACATATATTGCAATAAGGAATATAACCAGTCTATAATAGTTTAATTGTTTATTGATATAATGATCCAAATAAATGGATTATAGCTTAAATGATTTTTTATTTAAAATAATAAATTTAAATTAGGGTTTCAACCCTGTAGTTTACTTTTGCAGGTATAAACCTATTGATAAGAAAACGGGGGGAACCATGCGACTTTGCATAGATTACCGTCAGTTGAATAAGATGACCATTAAAAATCGATACCCGTTGCCCCGCATAGATGATCTGTTTGATCAACTATGTGGAGTCATGGTGTTTTCAAAAATAGATTTAAGGTCTAGATATCATCAAGTTAGGTTTAAAGATGAAGACATATTTAAAACGGCTTTTAGAACTCGATATGGCCATTACGAGTTTGTCATCATGCCATTCGGGCTTACTAATGCCACAGCTGTTTTTATGTGTTTAATGAATAACGTTATGGATAAGTATTTAGATAAGTTTGTAGTTGTGTTCATCGACGATATATTAATCTATTCAAAAACTGAAGAAGAACATAAAGAACATTTAAAAATTGTTTTGCAAGAGTTACGAGATCATCAACTCTTTGCAAAGTTTAGTAAATGTGATTTCTTCAAAGATAAGATTCAGTAATTATGTCATGTGGTGACTAAGGAAGGGATTTCAGTGGATCCCGAAAAGATAAAGGCGATCGAAGATTGGATGGTTCGTAAGGATGTAACTGATGTTCGATCCTTCATGGGAATTATCGGTTACTACCTGATGTTCATTGAAGGTTTTTCAAGAATTGCAGATCCAATAACTTCTTTGCAAAAGAAAGGAAAGAAGTTTGAATGGAACTAGAATGCGAGGAAAGCTTTAAAAAGTTAAAAAAAGTTATTAACCAGCGCACCTATTTTAAGAATAGTTGATCCAAATAAAGAATTTGTAGTATGCACTGACGCCTGCAATGATGGCTTAGGTGGTTTTTTGACTCAAGAATGGCATGTTATTGCCTATGAGTCTAGAAAATTAAAAATTCATGAAAAAAATTAAGCAACTTATGATCTGGAATTAGCTGCTATTATACATGCTCTAAAGATGTGGCGTCATTACCTAATTGGCAGAACATTTATTTTAATGACTGATAATAAAGGACTAAAGTATCTGTTAGATCAGCCTAATCTAAATGTTAGACAAGCTAGGTGGCTAGCTTTTCTAAATGACTATGATTTCAAAATTCAACACATTAAAGGTAAAGAAAATAAAGTTGTTGATGCATTAAGTAGGAATGCAAGGATTATTTTCACAGCAGTTATCAGTGCTTATACTATAGATCTGGATGAACAACTTAGAGCAGGGATAGAACAAGATGTAACTTACCAAAATTTACAAGCTAAAACTAAAGGAAATCCAATAGAAAGCTTAAGTAAAGGGTATAGTTTGAATGCAAAATAATTTTTACTGTATAAAGACAGAATGTATGTACCCAACAGAAAGCTTAAGTAAAGGGTATAGTTTGAATGCAAAATAATTTTTACTGTATAAAGACAGAATGTATGTACCTAATGTACCTAAAGTTAAATTGTTAATTTTGGATGAAATCCATAAAACTCCATACTCAAGTCATCCAGGCTATCAAAAGACTATAACTATGTTAAGAAAAGAATATTTTTGGCCAAATATGAAGACTGAATTAGAAGAATATATCGCTAGGTGTTTTGAATGTCAGCAAGTGAAAACTGAACATCAACACCCAGCTAGATTACTCCAGCCTTTACCCATTACTAGCTGGAAATGGGAGAGAATTAGTCTCAATTTTGTTACTGGACTGTCTGGAAATAAGAATTTAAATGATTCTATCATGGTAGTGGTCAATAAGTTAAGTAAATCAGCACACTTTATAGCTGTTAAAAATACATATAAAGCTGCAAACATAGCTAATATCATTCTAAAGCATATTTTTCGATTGCATGGAATACTGAAAGTCATAATCTCAGATAGAGATCCTAAATTTACAAGTAACTTTTGGAAATATCTGTTTAAAGGATTAAACACTACATTAAATTTTAGTACTTCGTTCCATCCTCAAACAGATGGAGAAACTGAAAGAGTAAACCAAGTACTGCAATATTTATTAACAATGTATGTGAAAGACCAACCAGGTAAATGGAAGGATTATTTGCATCTGGTAGAATTTGCTTATAATAATAATTATCAGGCATCAGCCAGATTTAGCCATTTCGAAATTCTGTATGGAAGGAAATGTAATACTCCTATCTCTTGGAGTAATCCAGTGGATAGATTAGTATTAGGTCCTAAACTGTTAAAGGAAATGAAAGAAATTGTAAAGCACGTACAAGGTAATCTGAAAGTTGCACAGGATTGACAGAAAAGTCAAGCAGACCTTAAAACAACTCCAAAGTAGTTTCAAGTAGGTGAACATGTATTCATCAAGGTGAGGCCCAAAAAGAGCTCTCTGAGATTGGGAAGTTGTGCAAAACTAGCACCTTGTTAATGTGGTCCATTTGAAATACTGTCTAGGATTGGACAAGTAGCTTATCAATTAGCATTATCACCAAATTTAAGAGTACATAATGTTTTTCACATTTCTATATTAAAGAGATATGTTCATAATGCTACTCATGTTGTTAACTGGAATGATGTACATGTGGAACCAGAAGGATATTTTCTGGTGGAACCAGACTGTATGCTTGGGCGGAGGGAGATCGCACTTTGGAACCGCACCATTGGATAGGTGAAGGTGCAATGGAAGCACCTTAGTCCAGAGGAAGCCACCTGGGAATTGAAAAGTAATATGCGAGATGCAAATCCAATTCTGTTCTAAGGGAATTTTGAGGATGAAGAATAAATAATAATGAGGACGATGTTATGTTCTAAGGGGGTGTGTATGTCACATGCCCCAATTTTGTAAAATCAATTTTATATTATTTGATATTATTTGGAGACAATATATAATTCTGAATATTTTTATTATAAATAAATAATGGTGGAGACAACAGCTTAGGAGAGTTTTTAAAAGAGTGTTTACTAGTCAAGTTGGTGGAGGAGACTAGGTAGAGAGCAAACAGAAATGTGGCAACATCCTCAAACCACTTCCAACTATTGCAGGTGGCAACCTCCCTACATTTGGGGTCATGATCCCCCAACAAAGTGGGATCAGAGCAAGTGGCTCAAATAATGACAACTGACCCAAAAGACCTTGGCAATCTTTATAAAATTTCCCATTGAAGAGAGCTGAGGCTGCTCATTCCAAAGAAGTGATCATTCAGGTGAATGTACTTCAGAGAAATTCAATGGAAGGGAATTGTGAAAGATTTTGAGGGGATAACTACAGAGTGATCTAGTGCAGCTTTTAGGCTGAAAGATCTTACTGCTGAGTGCAGGGTGTTTTACTGAGTCATTGGACTAATTTACTCTTTGCATGCTCAACCAGTTCTCAGCCAAGAAGACCAGGAACAGGCTCGGGGGTCCCGAAGAAGCATTGTTTAAGCACTCTCTAGGAGTTTGGTAGGGAGGAACGGCCTCCTAACATTGTTGTTTTCTATCCTAATCAGGTTCTACAATATTTTGTTTTATTGTGTTAGATAGTTAAATCTGAATCTGACTGTTAAATGAATCTTAAATATTTAGGTGTAAAATGTTAGAGTTAGTAATATTTTAGGTTATTAAAGACATGAATCTGGAATAGTAATGTGTTAAGATGGAAAATAATTCTAATCTTTGTTTTTCCACACCTGGAAGGACGAGGCCGTACTCCAGCACAGATAGAGTATTTACAGTAGATGAATAAAATGTTAAGAAACTGAATAGAATAGATGTGGTTCTGCATTTCATATTAGCAGAGTAATTTATTTTTGTATGTAGGTTACAATTAAAAAGTATAATGGCCTGGTTATCTATGTTCATTTTTTATGTAAATATACTGGAAAAGAATTAGCAGTAATCTAGTACAGGTAGAAGGATTAAAATGTTAAGAAAATACCTTAGTAGATAAGATGTTGTGTTTACAGATAGTAGATTATTTATTTTTATTCAAGTTAAAATATGTTGGAGGATAAATTGTGTTATGTTAGATATATTTCCTTTGTGTTTACTTAGTAACTAATTGCAATGCAGTAGAAGAATCATAGTCAAGCTATATTGTTTATACTCAGTTCAGTAAATAAATAAACTATTAATCGTATAGTTTATTTACTAATAATATCAACTAAACTAAGACTAACAATAACTATAAACCAAGAAGGGTTATATGAAAAGTATTTAAGTTAAAAAAAACAAACTAGTTACACAACCTATGCTTATCTTTTCAAATAACTCTAGTAAAATTCTTTTTATCATTTCAATAGATAAAAATAATAAGAATATGATAATAATTAATATGAAAAATAAATCTATATCTATGTAAGGAACTGTTCTATAATCATCAACAGGTTTATACCTGCAAAAGTAAACTACATGGTCGAAACCCTAATTTAAATTTATTATTTTAAATAAAAAAACATTTAAGCTATAATCCATTTATTTCGATCATTATATCGATAAACAATTAAACTATTATAGACTGGTTAGAGTCCTTATTGCAATATATGTACAGATACAATTTAAGATAATACAATACACACCTGTAATAATATTAATTTAAAACAATTTAACAAGTAACGGAACCTGTTAAAAATAAATTAAAAAGAGTTATTTAAACAAGGGTTTCATCCAGGAAAATCCTAGCTCGTATTTCCTGAGCAAACAAGTAAAATTTATAAATTACACCATGACTAAGTGATAGTCTTAAAATATTAACAATAATCTATTACAAAATATATTAAACAGTAATAATCTTATGTGTATATTTTATCACATCAAGATTCATATTATTCAACTGACGGGGTAATCTATGCAAAGTCACATGGTTTCGTCCTTTTTCCTAACGAAGATGACAGATGCTCCCTAGGGAGACACACTAGGTCGAATATACTTTTTATCAATAAGTTATTTTAATAGAGACTTTAATTCATTAATTTCAAGTATGTTCATTCGATAAGGGGCCTTTGAGCTAGGTACTGCACCAGGTACCAGCTCAATGGTAAAATCCAGTTCCCTTTTCGGAGGTAGTCCCGAAATTTCTTCCAGAAATACATCAGCATATTCTCTTAAAACAGGTATGTCCTCCAATTTTAATTTATCTATCTTATTTAGATTCTCCTCATCAGTTATTGTTACTACATAAGCTTTACAACCCTTCCTAACAACTCTCTTAAGCTGCAGAGCAAAAATATGCCTTATGGTGGTTTTTCTAGGGATAACTTTTACACTTATTGGTTTTCCATCACTGTTTATAAATGTAAAGGTTTTCTCATAACAATTTAAAATTACTCTATGTTGTTCTAACCAATCCATACCGATGAGTAAGTCATAATAACCAAGAGGTAATACATTAACCTTTATAACAGTTTCAAATTGATCCATAACTACAACACATTCTTTTACAAAACAAGTTACCTTCCTTTTAGCACCAGTGGCTATCTGAACTAACCAAGAATTTTTAAATTTTTCAACAGGTAACTTACATTTTTCTACCATTTTAGGTGAAATATAATTGAGACTAGCTCCTGGATCAATTAAAATAGTTATAGCGGTTTGGTTTATCATATCTTCTACTTCCACGATGGAAGTTTGATATTCTACTTGTTGATTCTCCAAGGCTGCATTGATTCTGGGCATAGTCCTCACTAATTCTCCAATAGTCATCTCTTCTTGTATGGTATGAATATTACTGACAGTCTTTTTTCGATTAGGATAGACTGTGGCATAGTGTGGGCTATTACACTCCCAGCACTTTATAGGTTCTTTGCGTTCAAATTTCTTGGTGTAATTACCATGGTTATTATCAAATTCTTTACCCTTGGAATTATTCTGATTGCTTGGTGAATTATTCTTATTTCCTTGGAAATTCTTGTTAGGAAAATTTTTGGCCTTATTGTTCTTAGAATTTCTGTCAGGCATAAATTCTTTCTTCTTTTGATCCAAGTGATTATTATTCTTCTTGGCCTTCCAGTTGGCCATGTTTTCCTTCTTCTGATTCTATTCATAACAGAAGTTAGCTTTCCTCATGGCTTCTTCCAAAGTCTTCATATTGTCATACTCAATCTTGTCCTTAATATGATAAGGTAAAAAGCGGAGGAATTGTTGTACCTTTGGTTTCTCATCTACAAGGTATGGCACATACCTAAGTAGACTTAAAAACTTGTTGTTTAGATCTTTCATTGTCATTGATCCTAATTTAAGCTCATAAAATTCTTGTGCTCTCTCTTCATAGTATTGCTCAAACAAAAATTTCTTTTTAAAGTACCTCTTGAAGGTACTCCAATTTCCATTCTTCTTTTTTATTCCCTTCACTCTCTTCAAGTCCTGCTACCAAACATCATCCCTTCCTGAGAGATTGTAGATAGCCATTCTACCCTTTATTTGGTTAGAATAGTTATATATCGAGAAGTACTTCTTCATCCCAGATAACCAAAATTCCGCTTCCTCCTTCTTCTTAGTCTCTCCATTGAATGTTGGTGGTTTTATCTTTTTGAATTCCCCAGAAATTTTCTCATAAGGTTTGTATTTCCTCTTTTTAATATAATGGTTGTTATCACCACTATCACTAGTAGAATGGAAATTGCATTGTTCACCAAACAACTCTGAAGATGAACTGCTTTCCTTTTTAGTATGTTTCATCTTTTTAAATTTATGTTGATGACTTGTATCTTCTGATTCAGTTCTTTTACCCCTACCCTCAGTTTGAAACCTTTCTGTTAGTATCTAATTCAACTCCTCTTGAGCCCTCAAAATCCTTTCATTCTCTCATTATTTTACAGATTCCATTTCAAATTTTAGGTCTTTTACTGTTTGTAATAGTTATGAGGAATTGGTGGTTAAATCTTCTAGCATAGGATCTCTTGGTAAGTTTTCTGGTTCAGTAAATGGAGATTCTTTCTCTGCATATTCCTCCATCCTTTCCATACCTGTTTTTCAAACTTCAGAAACAATTTCTCTATTGAATAACATTTAAAAGAAAATACATCAGCAAAATAATTCAAAATCATTGTTTCATAAAAGCTAGCTAGGATTCATCAAGGCCTAGTGTTTGAACCTTGTGGTCTGATACCACATGTCAAAACCCCAAATTTTCACAAAAATTTAAAATTTTGAGATAACATAAAATGTTGAATATACGGTTTACTAACAGCTAATGGTTAGCGAAAAATGAAACAGTCCAATGAATTAGTATTACACATTTTTAAATTACGTTAACTAAGTAGTTTCCTTTTCGTAACATAAGAAATATTTATTTTTATACAGTTTTCTTTCAGTTTACTAACGAGTCTTCTTTATGGCAAGTAGGTGGAACCTAACTTTGAATCTTGGGCTTACTTAGAATCTATGCTAACGCAGAAAGATTACTGGTTCATACAAGTTTACAGCTATGATCGAACAAGTAGACATTTTAAATTCATAAAGTATCAAGAAGTGTTTCTATTTGCAATTAATATGCTTAGTAAAATAAGCTAATAAATTCCAGGCAACTTCAATGAGGTAAAGTAGTTTATTTTCTCCAGTTTTTCTTGTAAGCATAATTCAAATAAATGAGTTCCTTTCTTTATCAAACTTAGCGACACCAATGGTACTTACTGCGTACTCTAAGCTCATATTCTTTGTCGCATAGTAACTCCTATTTTAATATGCTTATCTTGCAAATGTTATACTATTGGTTTTTATACATGGAATATAATGTTAGTAAGACTCTCATTAGAATATAAAATTCGATTTCATTTTTAACTTACTAGTTATGGTAAGTATCAACCTATTACTTATATGTACAAATCAGTTGCTCACTTAATCAGTTATTAGCTTCCTCATCAAAGTTGTAATGCGTGCACTATTGTATCATATACATTATAGTATTATTTACTTGAATACCGAGCTGATCGATATTTACATTCTGTAGGGAAACTTACTTCCCGTAAACTTCTTGATATTATAAGCTTGATTAGTGTAAAATCACTACATCCTTTCATATGGAATATTGTTTGCCTTGAATTCCTAATCTAAGTCAATCAATGTGGCTCCAATGATTATGGACTTGATGTAAGGTTATTTCATTGTAACTTTTTTATTATTACTATAATACCATTCTTACATTAAGTTAATGTCTATAATAGCTATTATGGTAGATCTTTCTATAATGATCAACATTCTATCTTATGCTAAGTACAACTTATCTTGTATAATCACAAAATTATCTTACTAAATAAATAATCATGGTAAATTACTAGCAATTGACAAGTTGAGAAGCAACTACTGTTTATGAAAGTCTAAACCAACATTGAACTTTGTAAAAGAATTCATGAATATATTCTTTTACTATGCTATCCAACTTTAACATTTATCGCTATTCAAATTGTTGGTTTAAAAAGGGTTATAAACATGCATATTCAACAATGTTTATAAACATATAAATCTACTTATAGTTTGAAAGGTTCTAAGCATGATTGTTTTTAGGGTTAACCAATGATTAAGTGATTACCACTTTTCACTAGGTCAACGTTATCATAAAATTGTTTTACCCAATGCCCAAAATTGGACGAACAAACATTATGATAAACTTATATATGAATTTCGATGTGATAAAATATACACATACTTTGTAGATCGTGCATAAATTTGGTTAAAAATTATTGTTTAAATTATTGAAATGATTGAAATGCAGGCAAACTATTGAAATCGACCCATGCATGGTTTGATTTATTTGAAAGCATGTGGTCACCTCCTGTTCATGTATTGGAGATATATAACTCTTATAACCCTAACTCCTTTTCATTCTCCCTCCGCAGTTCACGCTGGCCTTCAGGCTGTTCTTCAAGGTTTTCATGGCAGCCGTGAGTGTTCTTCCTATTCCAACTTGCTCTGAGTCTTGGGTTAAATGTGCTGTAGTCTCCTGAGTTTAGTCTTACTGCTAGCCCTCGTAGCTGTGGGTTTCACCTAGTGAGGGTTCTTCAGTTGTTGCACTTGGCTTGTGGCTTGTTTGTAGCTCCCTCTTGTCCTCCCCGTGGATTGCCACTACAGTGATAAGCTAAGCTTACATTGTTGTTAGTTGTGCTTCGCCATCGTCGTAGGGTTTGGAGATTTGTGTGCACGCTTTGTTGTTGGTGATAGTCCTGTTACTAGACTATTCATTATCTTTATCAAGGTAAATATCTAGTTTTGTATTCAGAATAGAATACTCATGTTAAAATCATGTTTATAGTAAGTTTTCATTCGTAAAAGAATTTTGAATCTAACACACACTGTCATGCTCTTGCAGGAACCTATAACCACTCTTGCGAATAGTGAAGAAGATGCTGTCGGCTGTCTTCCAGGGCTCATGGCTCCAAACTGTTAAGCCCTGGGTTCAACAAATGGGTTCTTCCCTTACTTTTAACAGGGTTATTGATGGGGAAACCTTGAGCTTGTAATCTTGTCCAGCTTCGCCATTAGCTATGCAGTTTCTTTTTAAAGGTTGTTATTGGTTTTAATATGTCTTCAAACCCTCTCCAAGTCAATGGGTAGTCCCGACCGTGAGCTGGGTGTTGTATTTGGTTTAAATTTTCAGCCTTATGGCTAGTTAATGCAATACACTGTTTTTTTTTTAAAAGCCTCTTTCGAGCTTGGACTCGTTTTGTAGTAATATTATTTTGTGACTCTGTATAAGTTAGGGTTTTACCCTAATCGACTGTGAATGAAGATTATTGCTGTTTAATATATTTTGTAATAGATTATTGTTAATATTTTAAGACTATCACTCAGTCATGGTGTAATTTATAAATTTTACTTGTTTTCTCAGGAAATACGAGCTAGGATTTTCCTAAATGAAACCCTTGTTTAAATAACTCTTTTTAATTTATTTTTAAGAGATTCGGTTTCTTGTTAAATTGTTTTAAATTAATATTATTACAGGTGTGTATTGTAATATCTTAAAGTGTATATGTACATATATTGCAATAAGGACTATAACCAGTCTATAATAGTTTAAGTGTTTATTGATATAATGATCCAAATAAATGGATTATAGCTTAAATGCTTTTTTATTTAAAATAATAAATTTAAATTAGGGTTTCAACCCTATAGTTTACTTTTGCAGGTATAAACCTATTGATAAGAAAAAGTGGGGAACCATGTGACTTTGGATAGATTACCGTCAATTGAATAAGATGACCATTAAAAATCGATACCCGTTGCCCTACATAAATGATCTATTTGATCAACTATGTGGAGTCAAGGTGTTTTCGAAAATAGATTTAAGGTCTAGATATCGTCAACTTAGGATTAAATATGAAGACATCTTTAAAACGGATTTTAGAACTCAATATGGCCATTGGATGATTCCATGAAGATGGGTAACACTTTTTGGTCAAATTTGGCGATGAAAACCTGATTTTTTACTCATGTGCTAGATAGAAGCCCTCAAAACGCATATATTCCATGTGAATTTTGACTTGCAGTAAAAAAACAAATTGTAGAATATTATGTTGGCTTCATAGTGATATTTTTTTTAAAATATTCCGATGTCATTTAATGTGTGAATTTTTGCATTTAATGAACTGTGTGACCTTAAAAATTTGAAGAAGCAAATAAGTGGCTCGTGTCCACGTAGAATAATTCAATCTTGCATTAATAATTTAAAAAAAATAAATATATGAGCATGATCTACATAAAATGCAGTGTGATGTGCATATTTTTTTGTTAATTATTTTTTCATTATACAATTATTTATTATTTTTTGAAAGTGACCACATTCGATTTCAGCATCGTTTTAAACACATATTTGTCCACGTAAAGGAATTTTTTCTATTTTTTCAAAAATTGAAAAACCAAAGATACTGTTTTGAAGAGGACATGTCGATATGTGATGTGTGCAGTTTTAAGAATTTTTTGGTTGTGTATTTTTAACTCTGCGGATTTTTCTTTGAGCTGCTTCGAAGTTACAGTGTGGTTTTCTAAGTATAAGTTTTAGAAGTAATTAAAAAATAAATTGCATATGAATGCCAAAATGCGTGTATGATACCTCAATGGATAGAAGATTAGTTGGTGAATTTATGGGTATCAACTCCACTCAGTTATGTGCTAGGAATGGCAGGGTTTACACCTCTGCAAGGCACAGGAAATTTTTCATTTGTTTGAATGAGGGCTAAGTCTGTTTTTTTAAGCCCTCGACTGAGGTATTTAAATACCTCGGTCGAGGTATTAACAAGACCTAGACCGAGGGTTTGTAAAGCCCTAAATACCTCGGTCGAGGTATTTAAATACCTCGACCGAGGTATTTAGATACCTCGATCGAGGGCTTGATAAAACCTCGGTCGAGGTATTAAGACCTTGGTCAAGGGCTTAACAAGCCCTCGACCAAGGTGCATTTTTCTGTTTTTGCCGAAATGCGCTTGCCAAAAAGTGTTACCCAGGTCCTCGGATTCACCCCATTACGAGTTTGTCGTCATGCCATTCGGGCTTACTAATGCCCCAGCTGTTTTTATGTGTTTAATGAATAACGTTATAGATAAGTATTTAGATAATTTTGTAGTTGTGTTCATTGACGATATATTAATCTATTCAAAAACTGAAGAAGAACATAAAGAATATTTAAAAATTATTTTGCAAGAGTTACGAGATCATCAACTCTTTGCAAAGTTTAGTAAATGTGATTTCTTCAAAGATAAGATTCAGTACTTACGTCATGTAGTGACTAAGAAAGGGATTTCAGTGGATCCCAAAAAGATAAAGGCGATTGAAGATTGGATGGTTCGTAAGGATGTAACTGATGTTCGATCCTTCATGGGAATTACCAGTTACTACTGGAGGTTCATTGAAGGTTTTTCAAGAATCGTGGATCCAATAACTTATTTACAAAAGAAAGGAAAGAAGTTTGATTGGAACCAGAATGCGAGGAAAGCTTTAAAAAGTTAAAAACTTTATTAACAAGCGCACCTATTTTAAAAATAGCTGATCCAAATAAAGAATTTGTAGTGTGCACTGACGCCTAAAATGATGTCTTAGGCGGTGTTTTGACTCAAGAAGGGCATGTTATTGCCTACGAGTCTAGAAAATTAAAAATTCATGAAAAAAACTATGCAACTTATGATCTGGAATTAGCTGTTGTTATACATGCCCTAAACATGTGGCGTCATTACCTAATTGGCAGAACATTTATTTTAATGACTAATAATAAAGGACTAAAGTATCTATTAGATCAACCTAATCTAAATGTTAGACAAGCTAGGTGGCTAGCTTTTCTAAGTGAGTATGATTTCGAAATTCAACACATTAAAGGTAAAGAAAATAAAGTTGTTGATGCATTAAGTAGGAATGCAAGGATGATTTTCACAGCAGTTATCAGCACTTATACTATAGATCTGGATGAACAACTTAGAGCAAGGATAGAACAAGATGTAACTTACCAAAATTTACAAGCTAAAACTAAAGGAAATCCAACAGAAAGCTTAAGTAAAGGGTATAGTTTGAATGCAAAAGAATTTTTACTGTATAAAGACAGAATGTATCTACCTAATGTACCTAAAGTTAAATTGTTAATTTTGGATGAAATTCATAAAACTTCATACTTAGGTCATCCAGGCTATCAAAAGACTATAACTATGTTAAGAAAAGAATATTTTTGGCCAAATATGAAGACTGAATTAGAAGAATATATCGCTAGGTGTTTTGAATGTCAGCAGGTGAAAACTGAACATCATCACCCAACTAGATTACTTCAGCCATTACCCATTTCTAGCTAGAAATGGGAGACAATTAGTCTCGATTTTGTTACTGGACTGTCTGGAAATCAGAATTTAAATGATTCTATCATGGTAGTGGTCAATAAGTTAAGTAAATCAGCTCACTTTATACCTGTTAAAACTACATATAAAGCTGCAAACATAGTTGATATCTTTCTAAAAGAGATTTTTCGACTGCATGGAATACTGAAAGTCATAATCTTAGATAGAGATCCTAAATTTACAAGTAACTTTTGCAGATATCTGTTTAAAGGATTAAACACTACATTAAATTTTAGTACTTCATTCCATCCTCAAACAGATGGACAAACTGAAAGAGTAAACCAAGTACTGGAAGATTTATTAAGAATGTATGTGAAAGACGAGCCAGGTAAATGGAAGGATTATTTGCATCTGGTAGAATTTGCTTATAATAATAATTATCAGGCATCAGCCAGATTTAGTCCCTTTGAAATATTGTATGGAAGGAAATGTAATACTCCTATCTCTTGGAGTAATACAGTGGATAGATTAGTATTAGGTCCTGAACTGTTAAAGGAAATGAAAGAAATTGTAAAGCAGGTACAAGGTAATCTGAAAGTTGGACAGGATCGACAGAAAAGTCAAGCAGACCTTAAAATAACTCCAAAGGAGTTTCAGGTAGGTGAACATGTGTTCATCAAGGCGAGGCCCAAAAAGAGCTCTCTAAGATTGAGAAATTGTGCAAAACTAGCACCTCGTTACTGTGGTCCATTTGAAATACTGTCTAGGATTGGACAAGTAGCTTATCAATTAGCATCATCACCAAATTTAAGAGTACATAATATTTTTCACATTTCTATATTAAAGAGATATGTTCATGATGCTACTCATGTTGTTAACTGGAATGATGTACAGGTGGAACCAGTAGGATATTTTCTGGTGGAACCAGACTGTATCCTCGGGAAGAGGGAGATCACACTTTGGAACTGCACCATTGGACAGGTGAAGGTGCAATGGATGCACCTTAGTCCACAGGAAGCCACCTGAGAATTGAAAAGTAATATGCGAGATGCATATCCAATTCTGTTCTAGGGGAATTATGAGGATGAAGAATAAATAACAACGAGGATGATGTTATGTTCTAAGGGGGTGTGTATGTCAAATGCCCCAATTTTGTAAAAACAATTTTATATTATTTGAAGACAATATATAATTATGAATATTTTTATTATAAACAAATAATGGTGGAGACAACAGCTTAGGAGAGCTGTTAAAAGAGTGTTTACTAGTCAAGTTGGTGGAGGATACTAGGTGGAGAGAAAACAGACATGTGGCAGCATCCTCAAACCACTTCCAACTATTACAGGTGGAAACCTTCCTACATTTGGGGTCATGGTCCCCCAACAAAGTGGGATCAGAGCAAGTGGCTCAAATAATGACAACTGACCCAAAAGACCTAGGAAATCTTTATAAAATTTTCCATTGAAGAGAGCTGAGGCTGCTCATTCCAGAGAAGTGATGATTTAGGTGAATGTACTTCAGAGAAATTCAATGGAAGGGAATTGTGGAAGAGTTTGAGGGGATAACTGCTGAGTGATCTAGTGCAGCCTTTAGGCTGAAAGATCTTACTGCTGAGTGCAATGTGTTTTACTGAGTCATTGGACTAGTTTACTCTTTGCATGCTCCACCGGTTCTCAGCCAAGAAGACCAGGAACAGGCTCGGGGGTCCTAAGGAAGCATTGTTTAAGCACTCTCTAGGAGTTTGGTAGGGAGGAACGGCCTCCTAACGTTGTTTTTGTCTATCCTAATCAAGTTCTACATTATTTTGTTTTATTGTGTTAGATAGTTAAATATGAATCTGACTGTTAAATGAATGTTAAATATTTAGTTGTAAAATGTTAGAGTTAGTAATCTTTTAGATTATTAAAGAAATGAATCTGGAATAGTAATGTGTTAAGATGGAAAATAATTATAATCTGGGTTTTTCCACACCTGGAAGGACCAGGCCGTACTCCAGCACAGATAGAGTATTTACAGTAGATGAATAAAATGTTAAGAAACTGAATAGAATAGATGTGGTTCTGCATTTCATATTAGCAGAGTAATTTATTTTTGCATGTAGGTTATAATTAAAAAGTATAATGGCCTGGTTATCTATGTTCATTGTTTATGTAAATATACTGGAAAAAAAATAGCAGTAATCTAGTAAAGGTAGAAGGATTAAAATGTTAAGAAAATACCTTAGTAGATAAGATGTTGTGTTTACAGACAGTAGATTATTTATTTTTATTCAAGTTAAAATATGTTGGAGGATGAATTGTGTTACGTTAGATATATTTCCTTTGTGTTTACTTAGTATCTAATTGCAATGCAGTAGAAGAATCATAGTCAAGCTATATTGTTTACACTCAATTCAGTAAATAAATAAACTATTAATCGTATAGTTTATTTACTAATAATATCAACTAAACTAAGACTAACAATAACTATAAACCAAGAAGGGTTATATGAAAATTATTTAAGTTATAAAGAACAAACTAGTTACAGAACCTATGCTTATCCTTTCAAATAACTCTAGTAAAATTCTTTCTATCATTTCAATAGATAAAAGCAATAAGAATATGATAATAATTAATATGAAAAATAAATCTATATCTATGTAAAGAATTGTTCTATAATTATCAACAGGCTTATACCTACAAAAGTAAACTACATGGTCGAAACCCTAATTTAAATTTATTATTTTAAATAAAAAAACATTTAAGCTATAATCCATTTATTTGGATCATTATATCAATAAACAATTAAACTATTATAGACTGGTTAGAGTCCTTATTGCAATATATGTACAGATACAATTTAAGATAATACAATACACACCTATAGTAATATTAATTTAAAACAATTTAACAAGTAAAAGAACCTGTTAAAAATAAATTAAAAAGAGTTATTTAAACAAGGGTTTCATTCAGGAAAACCCTAGCTCGTATTTCCTGAGCAAACAAGTAAAATTTATAAATTACACCATGACTAAGTGATAGTCTTAAAATATTAACAATAATATATTACAAAATATATTAAACAGTAATAATCTTATGTGTATATTTTATCATATCAAAATTCATATTATTCAACTGACAGTAATCTATGCAAAGTCGCATGGTTTCGTCCTTTTTCTTAATGAAGATGACAGGTGCCCCCCAGGAAGACATACTAGGTGGAATATACTTTTTATCAATAAGTTATTTTAATTGAGACTTTAATTCATTAATTTCAAGTATGTTCATTCGATAAGGGGCCTTTGAGCTAGGTACTGCACCAGGTACCAGCTCAATGGTAAATTCCAGTTCCCTTTTCGGAGGTAGTCCCGAAATTTCTTCCAGAAATACATCAACATATTCTCTTAAAACAGGTATGTCCTCCAATTTTAATTTATCTATCTTATTTAGATTCTCCTCATCAGTTATTGTTACTGCATAAGCCTTACAACCCTTCCTAACAGCTCTCTTAAGCTGCAGAGTAGAAATCTGCCTTATGGTGGTTTTTCTAGGAATTACTTTTACACTTATTGGTTTTCCATCATTGTTTATACATGTAAAGGTTTGAGCATAACAATTTAAAATTACTCTATGTTGTTCTAACCAATCCATACCGATGAGTAAGTCATAAGAAACAAGAGGTAATACATTAAGCTTTATAACAATTTCAAATTGATCCATAACTACGACACATTCTTTTACAAAACAAGTTACTTTCCTTTTTGCACTAGTGGCTATCTAAACTAACCAAGAATTTTTAAATTTTTCAACAGGTAACTTACATTTTTCTACCATTTTAGGTGAAATATAACTGAGACTAGCTCCTGCATCAATTAGAATAGTTATAGCGGTTTGGTTTATCATACCTTCTACTTCCACCATGAAAGTTTGATATTCTACTTGTCGATTCTCCAAAGATGCATTGACTCTGGGCATAGTCCTCATTAATTCTCCAACAGTCATCTCTTCCGGTATGGTATGAATATTACTGACAGTCTTTTTCCGATTAGGATAGACTGAGGCATAGTGTGGGCCATTACAATCCCAGCACTTTATAGGTTCTTTGTGTTCAAAGTTCTTGGTGTAATTACCATGGTTATTATCAAATTCTTTACCCTTGGAATTATTCTGATTGCTTGGTGAATTATTCTTATTTCCTTGGAAATTCTTGTTAGGAAAATGTTTGGTTTTATTGTTCTTAGAATTTCTGTCAGGCATAAATTCTTTCTTCTTTTGATCCAAGTGATTATTATTCTTCTTGTCCTTCCAGTTGGCCATGTTTTCCTTCTTCCGATTCTATTCATAACAGAAGTTAGCTTTCCTCATGGCTTCTTCCAAAGTCTTCGGATTGTCATACTCAATCTTGTTCTTAATATGATAAGGTAGAAACTGGAGAAATCATTGTACCTTTGGTTTCTCATCTACAAAGTATGGCACATACCTAAGCAGACTTAAAAAATTGTTGTTTAGATATTTTATTCTCATTGATCCTAATTTAAGCTCATAAAATTCTTGTGCCTCTCTTCATAGTATTGCTCAAACAAAAATTTCTTTTAAAAGTACCTCTTGATGGTACTCCAATTTGCATTATTCTCTTTTATTTCCTTCACTCTCTTCAAGTCCTGCTACCAAACGTCATCCCTTCCTGAGAGATTGTAGATAGCCATTCTACCCTTTATTTGGTTAGAATAGTTATATATCTAGAAGTACTTCTTCATCCCAGATAACCAAAATTCCGCTTCCTCCCCCTTCTCAGTCTCTCCATTGAAAGTTGGTGGTTTTATCTTTTTGAATTCCCCAGAAATTTTCTCATAAGGTTTGTATTTCCTCTTTTTAGTATAATGGTTGTTATCACTACTATCACTAGTAGAATGGAAATTTCATTGTTCACCAAACACCTCCAAAGATGAACTGCTTTCCTTTTTAGTATGTTTCATCTTTTTAAATTTATGTTGATGACTTGTATCTTCTGATTTAGTTCTTTTACCCCTACCCTCAGTTTGAAACCTTTCTGTTAGGATCTAATTCAACTCCACCTGAGCCCTCAGAATCCTTTCATTCTCTCATTATTTTACAGATTCCATTTCAGATTTTAGGTCTTTTACTGTTTGTAATAGTTCTGAGGAATTGGTGGTTAAATATTCTAGTATAGGATCTCTTAGTAAGTTTTCTGGTTCAGTAAATGGAGATTCTTGCTCTGCATATTCATCCAACCTTTCCATACCTTTTTTTTAAACTTCAGAAACAATTTCTCTATTGAATAACATTTAAAAGAAAATACATCGGCAAAATAATTCAAAATCACTGTTTCATAAAAGCTAGCTGGGTTTCATCAAGGCCTAGTGTTTGAACCTTGTGCTCTGATACCACATGTCAAAACCCCAAATTTTCACAAAAATTTAAAATTTTGAGATAACATAAAATGATGAATATACGGTTTATTAACAGCTAATGGTTAGCGAAAAATGAAACAATCTAATGAATTAGTATTACACATTTTTAAATTACGTTAACTAAGTAGTTTCCTTTTCGTAACATAAGAAATATTTATTTGCATACAGTTTTCTTTCAGTTTACTAATGAGTCATCTTTATGGCAAGTAGGTGGAACCTAACTTTGAATCTTGGGCTTACTTAGCATCTATGCTAACGCACAAAGATTATTGGTTCATACAGGTTTACAAGTATGATCGAACAAGTAGACATTTTAAATTCATAAAGTATCAAGAAGTGTTTCTATTTGCAATTAATATGCTTAGTAAAATAAGCTAATAAATTCCAAGCAACTTCAATGAGGTAAAGTAGTTTATTTTCTCCAGTTTTTCTTGTAAGCATAATTCAAATAAATGAGTTCCTTTCTTTATCAAACTTAGCGACACCAGCGGTACTTACTGCGTAATCTAAGTTCATATTCTTTGTCGCATAATAACTTCTATTTTAATATGCTTATCTTGCAAATGTTATACTATTGGTTTTTATACATGGAAGAGCTTCTATCAATACTGATAGTAAGACTCTCATTATAATATAAAATTCGATTTCATTTTTAACTTACTAGTTATGGTAAGTATCAACCTATTACTTATATGTACAAATCAGTTTTTCATTTAATCGGTTATTAGCTTCCTTGTCAAAGTCGTATTGCATGTACTATTGTATCATATACATTATCGTATTATTTACTTGAGTACCAAGCTTATCGATATTTACATTCTGTAGGGAAACTTACTGCCCGTAAACTTCTTGATATTATAAGCTTGATTAGTGTAAAATCACTACATCCTTTCATATCAAATATTGTTTTCCTTGACTTCCTAATCTAAGTCAATCAATGTTGTTACAATGATTATGGACTTGATGTAAGGTTATTCCATTGTAATTTTTTTTTTATTGCTATAATACCATTCTTACATTAAGTTAATGTCTATTATAGCTATTATGGTAAATCTTTCTATAATGATCAACATTCTATCCTATGCTAAGTACAACTTGTCTTGTATAATCACAAAATTATCTTACTAAATAAATAATCATGGTAAATTACTAGCAATTGACAAGTTGAGAAGCAACTAGTGTTTATGAAAGTCTAAACCAACATTGAACTTTGTAAAAGAATTCATGAATGTATTCGTTTACTATGCTATCCAACTTTAACATTTATCACTATTCCAATTGTTGGTTTAAAAAGGGTTATAAACATGCATGTTCAACAATGTTTATAAACATATAAATCTACTTGTAGTTTAAAAGGTTCTAAGCATGATTGTTTTTAGGGTTAACCAATGATTAAGTGATTACCACTTTTCACTAGGTCAACGTTATCATAAAATTGTTTTACCCAACGCCCAAAATTGGACTAACAAACATTATGATAAACTTATATATGAATTTCGATGTGATAAAAAATACACATACTTCGTAGATCATGCATAGTTTTGGTAAAAAATTATTGTTTAAATTATTGGAATGATTGAAACGCAGGCAAACTATTGAAATCGATCCATGAATGGTTTGATTTATTTGAAAGCATGTGGTCACCTCCTGTTCGCGTATTGGAGATATATAACTCTTATAACCCTAACTCCTTGTCATTCTCCCTCTGCAGTTCACGCTGTCCTTTAGGCTGTTCTTCAAGGTTTTCATGGCAGCCGTGAGTGTTCTTCCTATTCCAACTTGCTCTGAGTCTTGTGTTAAATGTGTTGTAGTCTCCTGAGTTTAGTCTTACTGCTAGCCCTCGTAGCTGTGGGTTTCACCAAGTGAGGGTTCATCAATTGTTGCACTTGGCTTGTGGCCTGTTTCTAGCTCCCTCTTGTCCTCCCCGTGGCTTGTCACTGCTGTGATAAGATAAGCTTCCATTGTTGTTAGTTGTGCTTTGCCATCGTCGTAGGGTTTGGAGATTTGTGTGCATGCTTTGTTGTTGGTGACAGTCCTGTTACTAGACTGTTCGTTATCTTTATCAAGGTAAATATTTAGTTTTGTATTCAGAATAGAATACTCATATGAAAATCGTGTTTATAGTAAGTTTTCATTAGTAAAATACTTTTGAATCTAACACATAGTGTCATGCTCTTGTAGGAACCTATGACCACTCTTGTAAATAGTGAAGAAGATGTTGCCGGCTATCTTCCAGGTCTCATGTCTCCAAACTGTTAAGCCCTGTGTTCAACAAATGGGTTCTTCCCTTACTTGTAACAGGGTTATCGATGGGGAAACCCTGAGCTTGGAAGCTTGTCCAGCTTCACCATTAGCTATGCAGTTTCTTTTTAAAGGTTGTTATTGGTTTTAATATGTCTTCAAACCCTCACCAAGTCAATGGGTAGTCCCGACCATGAGCTGGGTGTTGTATTTGGTTTAAATTTTCAGCCTTATTTCTAGTTAATGCAATACACTGTTTTTTTTTTAAAAAGCGTCTTTCGAGCTTGGACTCGTTTTGTAGTAATATTATTTTGTGACTCTGTATAAGTTAGGGTTTTACCCTAATCGACTGTGAATGAAGATTATTACTGTTTAATATATTTTGTAATAGATTATTGTTAATATTTTAAGACTATCACTCAATAATGGTGTAATTTATAAATTTTACTTGTTTGCTCAGAAAATACGAGCTAGGATTTTCCTAAATGAAACCCTTGTTTAAATAACTCTTTTTAATTTATTTTTAAGAGGTTCTGTTACTTGTTAAATTGTTTTAAATTAATATTATTACAGGTGTGTATAGTAATATCTTAAATTGTATCTGTACATATATTGCAATAAGGACTATAACCAGTCTATAATAGTTTAATTGTTTATTGATATAATGATCCAAATAAATGGATTATAGCTTAAATTATTTTTTATTTAAAATAATAAATTTAAATTAGGGTTTCAACCCTGTAGCTTACTTTTACAGGTATAAACCTATTGATAATTATAGAATAGTTCTTTACATGGATATATATTTATTTTTCATATTAATTATTATCATATTCTTATTGTTTTTATCTACTGAAATGATAGAAATAATTTTACTAGAGTTATTTGAAAAGATAAGCATAGGTTCTGTAACTAGTTTGTTCTTTATAACTTAAATACTTTTCATATAACCCTTCTTGGTTTATAGTTATTGTTAGTCTTAGTTTAGTTGATATTATTAGTAAATAAACTATATGATTAATAGTTTATTTATTTGCTGAACTAAGTATAAACAATGGAGCTTAACTGTGATTCTTCTACTGCATTGCAATTAGTTACTAAGTAAACACAAAGGAAATATATCTAACATAACACAGTTCATCCTCCAACATATTTTAACTTGAATAAAAATAAATAATCTACTGTCTGTAAACACAGCATCTTATCTACCAAGGTATTTTATTAACATTTTAATCCTTCTACCTATACTAGATTACTGCTAATTCTTTTCCAGTATATTTACATAAACAATGAACATAGATAACCAAGCCATTATACTTTTTAATTATAACCTACATTCTGAAATAAATTACTCTGCTAATATGAAATACAGAACCAAATCTATTCTATTCAGTCTCTTAACATTTTCTTCATCTACTATAAATACTCTATCTGTGCTGGAGTACAGCCTGGTCCTTCCAAGTGTGGAAAAACACAGATTAGAATTATTTTCCATCCTAACACATTACTATTCCATATTCATTTCTTCAATAATCTAAAAGATTACTAACTCTAACATTTTACAACTAAATATTTAACAGTCATTTAACAATCAGATTCAAATTTAACTATGTAACATAGTAAAACAAAATAATGTAGAACCTGATTAGGATAGACAACAACAGTGTTAGGAGGCCATTCCTCCCTACCAAACTCTTGCAGAGCGCTCAAACAACACTTCCTCAGGACCCTCGAGCCTATTCCTGGTATTCCTGGTCTTCTTGGCTGAGAACTGGTGGAGCATGCAAACGATAGACTAGTCCAATGACTCAGTAAAATACCGTGCACTCAGTAGTAAGATCGTTTAGCCTAAAAGCTGCACGAGATCACTCAATTGTTATCCCCTCAAACTCTTCCACAATTCCCTTGTATTGAATTTCTCTTAAGTACATTCACCTGAATGATCACTTCTCTGGAATGAGCAACCTTAGCTCTCTTCAATGGGAATTTTTATAAAGATTGCCTAGGTCTTTTGGGTCAATTTTCATTAATTGAGGCACCTGATCTAATCCCACTTTCTTGGGGGATCATGATCCCAAATGTAGGGAGGTTGCCACCTGCAATAGTTGGAAGTGGTTTAAGGATGCTGCCATATGTCTATTTGATCTCCACCCAGTATCCTCCACCAACTTGACCAGTAAACACTCTTTTAATAGCTCTCCTAAGCTATTGTCTCCACCTTTATTTATTTATAATAAAAATATTTAGAATTACATTAAATATCCTTGACTCTGATGAGTCATCAATTTCAACTTAGCATAAAATTTAACATATTGTCTTCAAATAATATCAAATAATATACAATTGTTTTTACAAAATTGGGGCATGTGACAATTAATAGAAATAATATTGTTTAATTAATTATAATATATAATAAATAATATCATTTAATTATTAGGATTTTATTTAAGTGATATAAAACATTAAAAAATCATCATATAGGTAAAATATTATTAATGTTATGTTTTTCCCTATAGTATATATGAAAAATATATCATCAAGTTAACTATATCCAATATTATTTATTATATTTGTTAATCATACTTTACTATTTAATTCCTTTATAATTAATTATTTTAATATCCATTTGCAATTAATTAAATAATATCATTTATAAATCATATTATATAAATAATTAATTATTATATTACAATTAATAAGACATATTAATTTATTAATATTGGATATAAATCTAAATTATCATATATTATGATATTCATATTAGTTTGACCATAATTATCCTTGGTCTAATTTAGTGAATGACATGGACATAGTTCAAAATGCAACACATAATTTTTTAAACATAGAATGTCACATTATTAATGTGTCGCATCTTGGGAATTATTGTAACACCACATAATCCTTGACACATTTTGTAGTGTGGCATAACCCTTGACGAACCCTGCAATGATATAACCCTTCATAATTATCACAATGCATCATAACTCTTGATCAATGTCGAATGCCACATTATTCATGTGTCACATCTTTGGTTGTGTCGGCATATACCAGAGACTATAGCGAACCATGAATGACATTGGTCAACCATGGTTGAATTTATTATGCAATGTTTCACTTTAGAACCATATGATGATAGTTTAGAATGCAACATGAAATTTTCTGAACATCAAATGTCACCATATTAGCATTTCACAATTCAAGATGAAAATATCTAATCCCAATTACTACATCATGAATGTAGCTTTGTCGAATATTCTTCGATTTATGAACAATATACAATTCAAGATGAGCAAGTGTCACCTGAACTTGATACATGGGAGGAGAATATATATATATATATGCCTAGTCTAAATCCATGAAAATAGTATAAAAAAATTTCATGTAATTTTTTTAATGTAATTAATACGATATTTAAATAGTTTATAATGCAATTTATATTCATATATGCAATGTTCCTCAAATGATTTTTTAGATTGTAAAATTGCAACAATTTTTAAGGGTTATGTTCGATTGCAACATTGCTTCATTGTTGTCACATAAATGATCACATTGATTTTTGGAATGTTGTTGAAGGGTTTAACTCTATTTCATACATTCGTTAATGGTTTTGTCGTATTGCAACATTTATCGAGTGTTATGTTGGATTCTGACATTCATCGAGTGTTAAGCTAGATTAGGACATTTCTCCATGGTTAGGTTGTATTATGATGTGTTCCTTAATCGTGGGCATTGTTGCAATGCAAAATAACCCTTTACCAATGTCACAATGGGACATAGCCCTTGATGAACATCGTAATGCGATGCAACACTTAATAAACATCACAATGCGACATAACCCTTGATGAGCGTTGAATGTCACATTATTAATGTGTAGTATCTTTGTTTATATCAGCATATATAAGACACTATTTAAAATTAATGGTTTTGACACATTATGAAATTTATTGAGTGTTATGTTGGATTATGACATTTATAAACTGTTATGCTAGATTGAGACATTTCTCCATGGTTAGCTTGCATTTCGTATGTGTTCCTTAATGCATTTTAATATTGTTTTTTTAATTATTTGTATAATCATAAACTATGGTATTTAAAAAAAATTAGTTAATTAGAAATACTATTGTTTAATTGTTGTGTAATTAATAGGATATTTAATTAACTTATAATACAATTGAGATTCATATCTACAATGTTGCTAATTTAATTTTTATTTTGGTCAGCCATGCTTTATTTTTATCTTACCATAGTTAACGATGGATGAATTTAGTGAACTAGGTGGCCCTACTTCACAATGGGACATGAAATTTCCTAAACATCAAATTTTGCATTATTAATGTGTCACATCTTAGGCATTGTTGCAATGCAACACAACTATTGACCAATGTCACAATGGGACAGAACCCTTGATGAATGTCGCAATGCGATGTAACTCTCGATAAACATCACAATTCAACATAACCCTTAATGAACGTTGAATGTCACATAATTAATGTGTCACATCTTTGGTTATATCAACATATATCAGATGCTATAGTGAACCATGGGTGACTTTGGTCAGCCATGCTCGACTTTAGTGATTAAAATAGGTTTAACCTTTATTTAACCATGGCTGAATTTGGTTAACCATGCTTGACTTTAATTTGACCATAGTTTACCATGGTTGAATTTACTGAACCACATGGCCATAGTTCACAATGTGATATGAAATTTCCTGAACATCAAATTTCACATTATTAAAATGTCACATATCAAGCATTGTTAAAATGAAACATAACCCTTGACCAATGTTACAATGTGGAATAATCCTTGACCAATATTTCAATATAACATAACCCTTGATGAACGTAGTAATGCAACGTAACCCTTTATAATCATCACAATGTGACATAACCCTTAATGAACATCGAACGGTCAAGTTATTAATCTGTCACATCTTCATTTGTGTTGGCATACATCAGACACTATAGTGAACCATGATTGACTTTGGTCAACAATGCTTGAATTTAGTTTGGACAAATTTAACCACGGCTCACTTTAGCAAGTAAGGATTGAATTTGGTTAACCATGGTTAACTTTGGTTTACCATGCTTGAATTTGGTTTTACCATAATTAACTATGGTTAAATTTAGTGAACCACGTGGCCATCCTTCACAATCTGACATGAAATTTCCTGAAGATGAAATGTGAAATTATTAATGTGTCACATCTTGGGCATTGTCACAATGCAACATGACTATTGACCAATGTCACAATCAAACATAACCCTTAATGAACATCACAATGTGACATAGACCTTCATGGACGTCGTAGTACAATGTCACCCTTGATAAACATCACAATGCAACATAACCCTTGATGAACACCAAATGTCATATTATTAATGTGTTGCATCTTTTGTTGCATTGGCATATACCAAACACTATAGTGAACCAAGGTTGACTTTGGTAAACCATACTTGAATTTAGTTCGGCCATAGTCGACCATGGTTGAATTTAGTGAGTAAGTTTTGACCTTTGATTAATTGTGGTTGAATTTGGTCAACAATGATTTACTTTAGTTTGACCATAGTTAACTATAGTTGAATTTAGTGATTGACATGACCATAGTTCAGAACCCTTGATGAATGTTGAGTGCCAAATTATAAATTCATCGCATCTTTGATTATGTCGACATATACCAAACACTATAGAAAACCATGGTTGACTTTGGTCAACCCTGATTAACTTTAGCTTGGTCATAAATAGTCATGGTTGAATTTAACGGGTAAGCTTTGATGTTTTCTTAACCTTGGTTGACTTTGGTTAACCATGATTGAATTTAGTTTGACCATAGTTAACCATGGTTTACTTTAGTTTGACCATAGCTAATCATGGTTGACTTTAGTGAACCATGTGGCCTTAGTTCACAATGCGACATGAAGTTTCTTGAACAGTGAATGTCACATTATTAAAATATCGTATCTTCGGCATTGTTACAATGTAGAAATAAATCTTAACCAATGTTGCAATGTGGCATAGCACTGATTCACAGTGTGACATAACCCTCAATGAATGTAGCAATGTAATGCAATAGTTGATAAACATCACAATGTGACATAACCCTTGATAAATGTCGAATGTCACATTGTTAATGTGTCACATATTTAGTTTTGTCGACATATACCAGACAATGTAGCGAACCATGGATGTCTTAGTCAACCATGCTTGACTTTAGTTTGGATAAAGTCTGCCATGGCTAACTTTAGTGAGTAAGGATTAACTTTAATTAACCATAGTTGATTTTGTTTAACCATGCATGTGTTTAGTTTGACCATAGTTAACCATGGATTATTTTAGTGAATCACATGGCCATACTTCATAATGCAGCGTGAAATTTCTTGAACATGGAACGGTCACATTGTTAATGTGTCACATCTTGGGCATTGTCACAATGCATCATAACCCTTTAGTAATGTCGCAATGGGATATAATCCTTTATGAACATCGCAATGTGACATAACCCTTAATAAACATCACAATCCGACAAAACCCTTGATGAATGTTGAGTGTCACATTATTAAGTTGTGACATATCTCATTGTATTGGCATATACCAAACACTGTAGTGAACCATGGTTGACTTTGGTCAAACATGCTTAAATTTAGTTTGTTCATAAACAATCATGGTTGACTTTAGTGAGTAGGGTTTGACATTTGCTTAAACTTGGTTGACTTTGGTTCACCATGCTTGACTTTAATTTGACCATATTTAACCATGGTTGAATTTTGTGAACCATGTGGCCATAGTTCACAATGCGACATGAAGTTTCCTAAACATCGAATGTCACATTATTAATATGTCACATCGTGGGCATTGTTGCAATGCAACATAACCCTTGAGCATTGTTGCAATGTGACATAACCCTTTACTATTGTCTCAATGCGACATAACCCAAACTCTGAATGTCACATTATTCATGTGTCACATCTTTGGTTTTGTTGACATATACCAAAACCATGGCTAACTTTGGTTAACCATGGTTAATACAAAATTAAAAATATTCATGTAAATTTATTTCCTTTTCAAAAAGTAAATGTACATCATGCTTAATACAAAATTAGAAATATGTTATTTTCAAAAAGTAAATTCAAATTACATATATAACGAAATTTATGTTTCAATTACATAATGCATAGTATATTTGTTGTTTTTGTCGAATGTCACACTATTAATGTGTCACATCTTTGGCATTGCCTCAACGGTGGCATAACCTTTAACCAATGTTGCAATTGTGGCATAACCCTTGATGAACATAGAAAGAAACACAACCCTTAATAAACATCACAATGTGACATAACCCTTGATGCACACTGAATGCCACATGTAGCAAACCTTGGATGATGTAAAGGTGTTTTTTTATGCCATAATGCATAGTATTTTTTTTAAATATATTTGAATTATTTCCAACAGTATTCATTATCTTTATCATTGAGTTCACTTAAATATAGTACATTTTTCTATAGTATATGTCATCCCAATTACCACCTCATGAATGTAACTTTGTCCAATATTTTTAGATTTATGTACAATCTACAATTCGAGATGAAGAAGTGTCACTTTCGAGGAGAAGAATATATATATAAACCATAAGCTAACATATGAGACTAATGTAAATAATGGGTGATTCCATGAAGATGGGTAACACTTTTTGGCCAAATTTGGTGATGAAAACCTGATTTTTTACTCATGTGCTAGATAGAAGCCCTGAAAAAGCATATATGCCATGTGAATTTTGACTTGCAGTAAAAAAACAAATTGTAGAATATTATGTTGGCTTCATAGAGATATTTTTTTTTAAATATTCCGATGTCATTTAATGTGTGAATTTTTACATTTAATGAGCTGTGTGACCTTAAAAATTTGATGAAGCTAATAAGTGGCTCGTGTCCACGTAGAGTAATTCAATCTTGCATTAATAATTTAAAAAAAAATAAATATAAGAGCATGATCTACATAAAATGCAGTGTGATGTGCATATTTTTTTGTTAATTTTTTTCGCATTATACAATTATTTATTATTTTTCGAAAGTGACCACATTCGATTTCAGCATCGTTTTAAACACATATTTGTCCACGTAAAGGAATTTTTTCTATTTTTTCAAAAATTGAAAAACCAAAGATACCCTTTTGAAGAGGACACATCGATATGTGATGTGTGCATTTTTAAGAATTTTTTGGCTATGTATTTTTAACTCTGTGGATTTTTCTTTGAGCTGCTTCGAAGTTGTAGTGTGGTTTTCTAAGCATAAGTTTTAGAAGTAATTAAAAAAAAAATATCATATGAATGCCAAAATGCGTGTATGATACGTCAATGGATAGAAGATTCGTTGGTGAATATATCGGTATCAAATCCACTCAGTTATGTGCTAGGAATGGCAGGGTTTACACCTCTGCAAGGCATAGGAAATTTTCCATTTGTTTGAATGAGGGCTAAGTCTGTTTTTTTAAGCCCTCGACCGAGGTATCTAAATACCTCGGTCGAGGTATTTAAATACCTCGACCAAGGATTTGTAAAGCCCGCAATACCTCGGTCGAGGGCTTGATAAAACCTCGGTCGAGATATTAAGACCTCGGTCGAGGGATTAACAAGCCCTCGACCGAGGTGCGTTTTTTTGTTTTTGCCAAAATGCGCTTGCCAAAAAATGTTACCCAGGTTCGTGGATTCACCCTAATGCATAGTGAAGTTGTTCTTTTTATTTATATATTTGAATCCTTTCTAACAATATCTTTATCATTCAAGTCACATAGATGTACTATAATTTTTCC
>LPNX010477060.1:32370-41964 GCA_001517045.1 Pseudotsuga menziesii | reverse complement strand
TATATCCTCTCCTAATATATGAAATCATACGCAGACAAAGAGACTCCTATAAATAATGCATAGTGAAGTTGTTCTTTTAATTTATATATTTGTATAATTTTCAGCAATATATTTATTATTCACTTTACATAGATAGCTATAATTTTTCAACAACATAATGCATGGTGAATTTGTTATTTTTTAATATTTTTAAATCAGTTCCACCATTATCTTTATCATTCACTTCACATAGATATACTATCTTTTTTTTATAATATATCTCATCCCAATAACTACACCATGAATGTAACTTTGTCCAATATGTATAGTAAATTTGTTCCTTTTATTTAATATATTTAAATCATTTATAACATTATCTTTATCATTCAGTTCACATAGATATACTATTTTTTTTATAGTATTATCTCGTCCCAATTACTACTTCATGAATGTAATTTTGACCAATATTCTTATATTTATGTATAATCTACAATTCAAGATGAACAAGTGTCACCTGAATTTCATACATGGGAGAAGTTACATAATCCATAGAGTTGTTTCTTTATTACCTAATGTATAGTAAAGTAGCTTTTTTATTACATAATGTATAGTAAAGTTGTTTTTTTTAATATATTTAAATATTTTCCAACATTATCTTTATCATTCACTTCACATAGATATAATATATTTTTTATTGTATACATCATCCCAATTACTATACATGAATGTAACTTTGTCTAATATGCATAGTAAAGTTATTCTTTTTGTTACATAATGCACATTGAAGTTGTTCTTTTTTTTAAATATATTTAAATCATTTTCAACATTATCTTTATCATTCACTTCACATAGATAAACTATATTTTTTTATAGTATATATCATCCCAATAACTACACCATGAATGTAATTAGTACAATATGTATAGTAAAATTGTTATTTTTATTACATAATACATAGTGAAGTTGTTAATTATGAAACATACTTAGAAACACAAGTCAATATCTGCTTTGCAGACAAATGCACACTCTAGGTCATTAAAAAAATCAAAAAAGTATCTCCACTTTTAACAATAATGGTTCAGGATATTGCTATCACCTTCTCTTCCATGATAGAAATCCACTCTCTGGTCATTTTGAGCTACTTTTATTGTATAAATATTTTCCCCTCCAAAGAAAATTGTCCATGCTATTTGCATGATCGCACTCTTGTTCCGGAAACCATCTTCTTCCTCTCCAGACGCAAGAAAGTCTAGTTGTTGGAAGAATTAGTGTAATTGTGTTATAGCATGAGACCTATATCCAATAACGAATGTGAAATTGATGTATTTTCAACGTTTTTTTTCCATACGTGAAAATGGGTTCATAATTTAGCCTTTTAATTCATTTTAGAATACATAATCATTGCAAAGATTCATAATAAAGCACAGTGGACATACAAATTTTAAGGTGCATTCCACATACATTTTCAACAATGCAAAGAAGTGGCCCATAAAAAACCTGAGTTATTTGGCAAAGAGACGACGGCTAACTCTCTTGTTGTAAGGATGGCGAACGACTCCAGACGTTGTTGAACAATGCATCCTCTCAATTTTTACAGGTACATGTAGGGATTATTTTCATAAAAAAATTAAACAACTGCTCAAGAAAAAAGTAAAATCTTTCATTGGATATTGAGATGATGTCCTACCTAAGATGATGGTTAACTCTCTTCTTGCAATGATGGTGAATGAATGCAACTGGTGTTGAAAACCTGGATTTCATTTAGGATAATCAATTTCTTGAACCTGGTGCTTATATGTAACCTCCAAATCTATACTTAGTAACCTAACCTCTGTAACGACCAGCACGCGTCATACAGCCAGTAGGTCGAATATTGATATGGTCGCACGCCACAAACTCCACCTGTAACAAACACCACAGAACTCGACAGGACATCAACTGATCACTTCCACTCAAAGAGGATTCATCCATTTGTTTAGTAATTAATTAACCGATAACCAATTCTAATGACAAATAGTTTGTTAACGATATGACATCATAATTAATCGTCCTTAACAAATATGTGACGATGATGGAAACAATATGCCCTGTACAGTTGTTAAGATGTCATAAATCTTGTTGATCTGCTCCTTCAACCCCAACTCCAAAATATGAGATATATACGCCTATCGCCGTAAATATCTTTATATAGTTATGCAAATATGTTGATATAGTGATCTTGGAATAATTTATTCAGTGAAAAGACCATGGAGGTAAATTGATGGTCATTGTCAAACTGAATAGAAAAAAATGGAGGTGGTCATTGTCAAATTGAATAGCAAAAAAATTGAAATACATAAATTAATTTGTGAACAGTCTAGCCCATGGACTATTTTTAGCGTGGCAGAACTTAAAATAATTTCTTCTTCTTAAGGTGATAGTGAAGTGTGGCTTCAATATTTTATTGGTATGCTAAAGAATTTTCGTGTTACGTCCATAGGTGTATATATCTTAGAATTTTGGGGTGGACTACCATCTATGTTTTTTCATCGACAGGCGAGAATGAGACCAGTGTACTGTGGAAATTGATTCTATGGGCATTGTCCAAAATTGAACTAGAATGAGACAATTGTACTATGTAGATTGATTCTATGGGCGTCATCCAAAAATATCTTAAAGGATGGTGCAAGCTAATGCTGGTCACTTATGATGCGTTCGTTGCAATGGACTTCTAGAAAAACAAAAATTTGAACGTCAAAAAAAAATATTAGAGGTACCAACACAACTTTTTGTAATATGGCGTAAGAATATGACACGTTGACAATCAGATTACCTTTCACAATATATAACTTTTATTTATAGAAACTAAGTATAAATCCCAAAAAATGAGGTTCTTCTAAGGTTGGTATGTTATTTTTTTCCCAAAAAATAATGAATATGTTTGCGTTGGTCCACGCGTTTGGTATGGAAATGGTGGAATTTTGTGAAAAAAATTATATAGAGTTGTAGATAGCAAGGTGTCTAGTGCAACATTATTTTTCCATATTTATTTATGTTATATATATTTTTTAAAATTAAGGAAGTTAGTGACGCCCTAAAATGACAAGGTCAAGCATTTGGTCCACGACATCTTGGTCTTAACATAGTCAATGAATGATATCTTTTTTAGGATGTAGCTCTTTATGTCTTCTTGTGAGGGTTCTTTTCTGTTTTCTAAATAGGTGAGCCAATAAAAAATTATAGCCGAAGCAAATACCCTACCCTTTGTGTTATATTGATGTTAGTCCATTTAAAATTAAATAAAAAATAGAAAAAGATAATAGATTTAAATAAAAATTGCATATTCAAAATCTACAGACAAAGTTACACAAGTGTGTGAATTTTCATTAGCAGTGGACAAGCGTGGCATATGCAAAATCATGCACGAAATAGGAGAAGTAGTACAAAAAATGTTTTCTATCATAAGACCGTCCAAACCACTTGGTTTGGAAACCCGAACCTATAACCAAAGCAGCCAAGTCATCCACCACGTAGGTTGGAAAAAAGGTGCCCACCAAAATTCTAAAGTTAAATAAGCGCATATGAACAGCAAACACGTGTGCGCGTAGTTTAAAAAGTAACGCGCACACACTAAACATGTGATCGCGTTTAATATGTGTACCTACATCTGTTTAGTTGAAACTTTGCTTTGATTTCATTTTCAAGAATCTCAACCCCCCCTCTCCCTAACTGTAATCCTCCTCCTCCCCTATTTTCCTAACCCTCTTCCCCTTTCTCCATGTCTCTCCATAACCCTCCATCCCTATCTCTCGCTCACTCTCTCTACACCCATCTAACCCTGTAGTATCCCTGTCTGTCACACACAGTCTCTCTCTCACACACACACACAATTTATCTCTCTAATTCTCTCTCTCTCTCATACAAATACCATGTCACCCTACCTCTCTCTCTCACACTCACACACACACAAAACACGTCACCCTACCTGAAATTAAGACAACGATGATGATGATGATGATGACAACGATGATGACGAACAATGATGATGATGATGATGATGATGATGATGATCACGATGACGACGACGATGATGATGATGGTGATGATGCTCACGATGACTATGACTATAACTATGATGACGATGATTATGATGATGATTACGATGATGAGGATGATGATGACTATGGTGAGGAGGATGATGATGATAATGACGATCACGATGACAATGATGATGATGATGATGATGATGACCATGATGATGATGATGAGGAGGAGGAGGAGGAGGAGGATGACAATGATGATGATGAGGATGTTGACTATGATGATGATGAGGATGATGATGATGATGACGATGATGACGGTGATGATGAACAATGATGGCAATGATGATGATGATGATGATGATGATCACAATGGCTATGACTATGATCACGATGATTATGATGATTACGATGATGAGGATGACAATGATGAGGATGAGGATGAGGATGATGACTATGATGATGATGATGATGATGATGAACAATGATGGTGATGATGATGAGGAGGAGGAGGAGGAGAATGACAATGATGATGATGAGGATGATGGTGAGGATGATGATTAGGATGATGATGATGATGATGATGATGATGATGATGAAAATGATGATGACGAGGACGATGATGATGATGATGATCACAATGACTATGACTATGATGACGATGATTATGATGATGATGATGATGTTTACGATGATGAGGATGATGATGATGATGATGATGACAATGATGATGATGATGATGAACAATGATGATGATGAGGATGAGGATGATGACACTAATGATGATGAGGATGAGGATGAGGATGACGATGAGGTTGAGGAGGAGGATGAGGAGGATGATGATGATGATGATGATGATGACGATGACGAAACATAACACTTGACCAATGTTACAATGTGGAATAATCCTTGACCAATATTTCAATATAACATAACCCTTGATGAATGTAGTAATGCAATGTAACCCTTTATAAACATCACAATGTGACATAACCCTTAATGAACATTTAATGTGAAGTTATTAATGTGTCACATCTTCATTTGTGTTGGCATATCTCAGACACTGTAGTGAACCATGATTGACTTTGGTCAACCATGCTTGAATTTAGTTTGGACAAATTTAACCATGGATGACTTTAGCGAGTAAGGATTGAATTTGGTTAACCATGGTTAAATTTGGTTTACCATGCTTGAATTTAGTTTCACCATAATTAACTATGGTTGAATTTAGTGAACCACGTGGCCATCCTTCACAATCTGACATGAAATTTCCTGAAGATCAAATGTGAAATTATTAATGTGTCACATCTTGGGCATTGTCACAATGCAACATGACTCTTGACCAATGTCACAATCAAACATAACCCTTAATGAACATCGCAATGTGACGTAGACCTTCATGAACGTCGTAGTGCGACATAACCCTTGATAAAAATCACAATGCAACATAACCCTTGATGAACACCAAATGTCATATTATTAATGTGTTGCATCTTTGGCATTGGCATATACCAAACACTATAGTGAACCAAGGTTGACTTTGGTAAACCATAATTGAATTTAGTTCAGCCATAGTCGACCATGGTTGAATTTAGTGAGTAAGTTTTGACCTTTGATTAATTGTGGTTGAATTTGGTCAAAAATGCTTTACTTTAGTTTAACCATAGTTAACCATGGTTGAATTTAGTGATTGAAATGGCCATAGTTCAAAACCCTTGACGAATGTTGAGTGCCAAATTATGAATTTGTCTCATCTTTGATTATGTCAACATATACCAAACACTGTAGAAAACCATGGTTGACTTTGGTCAACCATGATTAACTTTAGCTTGGTCATAAATAGTCATGGTTGAATTTAACAAGTAAGCTTTGATGTTTTCTTAACCTTGGTTGACTTGGTTAACCATGATTGACTTTAGTTTGACCATAGTTAACCATGGTTTACTTTATATTGACCATAGTTAACCATGGTTGACTTTAGTGAACCACGTGGCCTTAGATCACAATGCGACATGAAGTTTCTTAAACACTGAATGTCACATTATTAAAATATCACATCTTCGGCATTGTTACAATGTGGAAATAACTGTTAACCAATGTTTCAATGTGGCATAGCACTGATTCACAGTGTGACATAACCCTCGATGAATGTCGCAATGTAATTCAATAGTTGATAAACATCACAATACGACATAACCCTTGATAAATGTCAAATGTCACATTGTTAATGTGTTGACATATACTAGACAATGTAGCGAACCATGGATGTCTTTGGTCAACCATGCTTGACTTTAGTTTGGATAAAGTCTACCATGGCTAACTTTAGTGAGTAAGGATTAACTTTAATTAAACATAGTTGATTTTTTTTAACCATGCCTATGTTTAGTTTGACCAAAGTTAAACATGGATGATTTTAGTGAATCACATGGCCATACTTCATAATGCGGTGTGAAATTTCTTGAACATGGAATGTCACATTGTTAATGTGTCACATCTTGGGCATTGTCACAATGCATCATAACCCTTTAGTAATGTCACAATGGGATATAATCTTTTATGAACATCGTAATGTGGCGTAACCCTTAATAAACATCACAATCCGACAAAACCCTTGATGATTGTTGAGTGTCACATTATTAAGTTGTGACATATCTCATTGTGTCAGCATATACTAGACATTGTAGTGAACCATGGTTGACTTTGGTCAACCATGCTTAAATTTAGTTTGTTCATAAACAATCATGGTTGACCTTAGTGAGTAGGTTTTGACATTTTCTTAAACTTGGTTGACTTTGGTTCACCATGCTTGACTTTAGTTTGACCATATTTAACCATGGTTGAATTTAGTGAACCACGTGGCCATAGTTCACAATGTGACATGAAGTTTCCTAAACATCGAATGTCACATTATTAATATGTCACATCGTGGGCATTGTTGCAATGTGAAATAACCCTTGACCATCGTTGCATTGTGACATAACCCTTGACCATTGTCTCAATGTGACATAACCTGAACTCTGAATGTCACATTATTCATGTGTCACATCTTTGGTTTTGTTGACATATACCAAAACCATGGCTAACTTTGGTTAACCATGGTTAATACAAAATTAAAAATATTCATGTAAATTTATTTCCTTTTCAAAAAGTAAATTCACATCATGCTTAATACAAAATTAGAAATATTTTATTTTCAAAAAGTAAATTCAAATTACATATATAACTAAATGTATGTTTCAATTACATAATGCATAGTAAATTTGTTGTTTTTATCGAATGTCACATTATTAATGTGTCACATTTTTGGCATTGTCTAAATGGTGGCATAACCTTTAACCAATGTTGCAATTGTGACATAACCCTTGATGAACACTGAATGCCACATGTAGCAAACCATGTATGATGTAAAGGTGTTTTTTTATTCCATAATGCATAATATTTTTTTTAAATATATTTGAATTATTTCCAACATTATTCATTATATTTATCATTGAGTTCACTTAAATATAGTACATTTTTCTATAGAATATGCCATCCCAATTACCACCTCATGAATGTAACTTTGTCCAATAATTTTAGATTTATGTACAATTTACAATTCAAGATGAAGAAGTGTCACTTTCGAGGAGAAGAATATATATATAGATAGATAGATAGATAGATAGATAAACCATAAGCTAACATATGAGACTAATGTAAATAATGCATATTGAAGTTTTTCTTTTTATTTATATATTTGAATCCTTTCTAACAATATCTTTATCATTCAATTCACATAGATGTACTATAATTTTTCCACATTTTGTCCAATATTTTTAACTTTATGTATAATCTACAATTGAAGATGAAAAAGTGTCACTTAAACTTTTTAAACTTGATACATGCAAAGTAATATATATATATATATATATATATATATATATATATGGCACTGCTAAAGCCATCAAGAAATTCTTGGAAATATAAAAAAAAAACCGTGTAAGTTTTTTTGCTTTCCAAAAGTGAATTGAAATTATATGTATAAATATATCTATGTGAAGTTGTTATTTTTTCATATTTTTAAATCAGTTCCAACATTATCTTTATCATTCACTTCACATAGATATACTATCTTTTTTTATATAATATATCTCATCCCAATAACTACACCATGAATGTAACTTTGTCCAATATGTATAGTAAATTTGTTCTTTTCATTTAATATATTTAAATCATTTATAACATTATCTTTATCATTCAATGCTATTTGCATGATCGCACTCTTGTTCTGGAAACCATCTTCTTCCTCTCTAGACCCAAGAAAGTCCAGTTGCTAGAAGAATTAGTGTAATTGTGTTATAGCATGAGACCTATATCCAATAACGAATGTGAAGTTGATGTATTTTCAATGTTTTTTCCCATATGTGAAAATGGGTTCATAATTTAGCCTTTTAATTCATTTTAGAAGTCATAATCATTGCAAAGATTCATAATAAAGCACAGTGGACATACAAATTTTAAGGTGCATTCCACATACATTTTCAACAATGCAAAGAAGTGGCCGATAAAAAACCTGAGCTATTTGGCAAAGAGACAATGGCTAACTCTCTTGTCGTAAGGATGGAAAATGACTCTAGACGTTGTTGAACAATGCATCCTCTCAATTTTTACAGGTACATGCAGGGATTATTTTCATAAAAGAATTAAACAACTGCTCAAAAAAAAAGTAAGATATTTCATTGGATATTGAGATGATGGCCTACCTATAATCAAATGGCAATGACGAACAACTGGAGAGGATGGTTAACTCTCTTCTTGCAATGATGGTGAATGAATGCAAATGGTGTTGAAAACCTGGATTTCATTTAGGATAGTCGATTTCTTGAACCTGGTGCTTGCATGTAATCTCCAAAGCTATACTTAGTAACCTAACCTCTGTAACGACTAGCACACGCCATACAGCCAGCAGGTCGAATATTGATCTAGTCGCACGCCACAAACTCCACCTGTAACAAACACCACGGAACTTGGCAGGACATCAACTGATCACTTCCACTCAAAGTTGATTCATCCATTTGTTTAGTAATTAATTAACCGACAACCAATTCTAATGACAAATAGTTTTTTAATGATATGACCTCATAATTAATTAGCCTTAACAAATATGTGACGATGATGGAAACAATATGCCCTGTACAGTTGTTAAGCTGTCATAAATCTTGTTGATCTGCTCCTTCAACCCCAACTCCAAAATATGAGGTATATACGCCTATCGACGTAAATATCTTTATATAGTTATGAAAATATGTTGATATAGTGCTCTTGGAATAATTTATTTAGCGAAAATACCATGGAGGTAAATTGATGGTCATCGTCAAACTGAATAGAAAAAAAAATGGAGGTGGTCATCGTCAAATTGAATAGCAAAAAAATTGAAATACAGAAATCAATTTGTGAACAGTCTGGCCTGTGGACTATTTTTAGCGTGGCAGAACTTAAAATAATTTCTTCTTCTTAAGGTGATAGTGAAGTGTGGCTTCAATATTTTATTGGTATGCTAAAGAAGTTTCGTGTTACGTCCATAGGTGTATATATCTTAGAATTTTGGGGTGGACTA
>LPNX010477060.1:7370-27370 GCA_001517045.1 Pseudotsuga menziesii | reverse complement strand
GTAAATTTAATGTTACATATGACGAATAACCATTTCATTTCATGATGTTGTATGAGCTCATCATTCCAGATTTAATGTCATTAATGTTTCGATTTGTAATCCATGAATAGAATAATCTTTGATATGAGGGATTAGTTAAGATTTTCAGTTAGTCATGATTTGTCCATTCATTTATCATAGCGAAAACACTGGCTGTTGTGTTAATCATCTCCAAATTTGGTTAAAAATGGCCAAAGTTGGAGCTCTCATCTCTGTCAGGTATGAAGCATGTGAGGATTTTACATTTCATGTAATGTCTTTTACCTGGGTGCCTATCCCTTCCATCTTCACGACTCCATTCATTTCAATTCCTAACCTGAGTAGTAGTGAGGGAGCTATGGCTTCACTTAGTCGTTTTGAAATTTCAGGACCAGAGCTTGTTGAAGCCGATGAGAAAGCTGCTCTGTTATTTGAAAAGATTGGATGGGGTCAGTTCTTCAAGTGTTTTAGTGGCCATAACGTAGAGGTTACTAGACAGTTTTCTTTGAGTTTTAAAGAAAATGTAGCCCAGATTGGAAATTTCAAGTTTATCATTGATGAAGATAAAATTGCATAGGCTACGAAGCTTCCACAAACTGGAGAGCGATGGTTTAAAGGTGGGAAAGTGAATAAGAAGAAATGTCAGTCCTTACTGTTGCCTTTATTGGCCAGTGCAAAATTGAATATTGGGGTTTTGGTTAAGTTTTCAAAGCCAGAATGGCAAGCATTCTACGAAATCTTGGTCAGGTATGTATCATGTGATGGATGATTTTCTCATCTGCATTATTATCACCTGCGGCTACTGTTAGCATTAAAAGGATTTAAACTTAATCTTCCATTTTACCTATTGCAAAGTCTGAAAAAAATGGCTTGTTCGGTTCAAACTACCATAGGTAATCCTGATCGAAGTCTGTTCCATCATGGTCTAGTCAAAATTTTAATACAGCATCAAATGTCTCTTAATTGTAAATCTTGGGATGAGTTTTTGATTGAATGTCAATTAGGGCCAACTCAATATTGGCCAAACCCTCCCCCCAAGACCCATAGGAAATGTAAGGCTACAGTAAAATCCGAAATTGGTGATGTTCATAGGGTTGAATCAAAGGATAAAGAGCTTCGGGAAGAAAATCCACCTATAAATACTTGTATCGGTGATGATGGGGTCGTGAAGGTAGCTCCCTGTTACGCTGAGATAACCTTGGACCAATCCCTATCTGACAAGTGCTTTATTACACCTGCAAAGGTAGAAGGCAAGTTAACCAAAAATGAAGATGTTGATGCTATTGATTATGAAAACCCCTCTGAGCTATATACTCCTCAAAAACATGGTGATGAGTCCATGCATAAACTATACCAATTAGCACAGGTGTGTTGTGAAAAAGGGGATTTTGAATCAAGAATCTTGGGTTTGTTCATACAAGAAGAATTACTAGAAGTATGACTACTACATCCTCTAATCCTACGGCCACTCAACAGAGTACTCAACCAGTGATTCTCCATATTGAGGATGATGTTCCATCATTGGTTCCCGAAACCATTCATATGGATGAACCTATTCTTATCGAAAATAATCGTGAAAAGTTGGCTAAAGACATTAGAGAGTCGGGTAAGTTTAAAGCTGCTCCATCGTGTATGGACGCTTATGGTTCGGGCTCCGAGCCATCTTTTATGAGCTTTCCATCGCCTGGTCAAGATATAGATAATCTTCATTCTTCTCAAGCAGATGATTCGTGTCATGACAAGGAGGAAGAAACTCTCCAACAGGTCCTTGACAGGGTTTATGAGACTAAAATTGCAGAACTGAAAAATGAACTAAAACAGTATCAAGCTAACGCAACCCTGAAAAAGGTGGAAAATAAGACATTCAAGGAAGAGTTATTAAACTGGATTAACAGAAGGAAGGAAATGAACATCAAGAAAAACCAATACAAGAAAGCAAAAAAATCAATGATAGATACAAATCAACACTTGCTCGAACAAGTAGAACAACAGAAGTTAGTGATCATCAGGCTCAAAGCCAGGCTTTCTAAAGCCTGAAGAATGATCAATTTGCAAAGTAGAACCTGATGATTGTTTCTATTTTCAATTATATGGTTTATCTCTCTGTCAATAGGTAATAAAAGCTTTTTAAATGCATGCCTGCAAAATCATAGATTTTGCAGGCATGCTCATAATTTATTGTTCTTTTGTTATTTCTGTTAAAATTTATTTTTAAACAAGATTCTCATGTTTGTTTAAACAGGTGGACATGGTATTACTATCCTGAGCGAATACAGGATATTTTGGATTTCAGTTGGAAGACGTTGATGTTTCTTGAAGACTGGAATTTTGACATAGCCACGGATATGCCAGCTCCTTTAAATCAGCAGATGTTTCAGGCTAGTTGTTTTTTATTCATTGTTATCCTATAGTGACAAGTGTTTGTTGGAGAGATTCAATGCACTTTAATAGTGATAAGACTCATATAGTATTGCATACAACATTTATGAAAAAACTGAATCGAAAGACTAGTAGGATTATATAAATTAGTAATTTTTATGCATAAAGGGAGGATGGAGTGACGGAAGAGAAACATAATTGAAATATTATTTTGGTACTAGTTTTGTTCCTGACTGAAGTTTTATCTTTGGAAGTGGAAAGTGACTGGAAACTCTTAGACTGATATCGTTGATCGGTATTATTTTGGATACTCTTTTTTATATTTCAGTATATAATATTCTGCTTATAATATTGATACAGTATACTTGGTTATGCTTGTATTTATTATGTGATATTACACTTTGTCAGCACAATATTTTTTATTTGAATTAGTATGTTATTATAGTTGAATTAATCAGTGTTTATATTGAAAATTCGAGATATAATGATATACATATTTATGACTGTTTGATCTCATTTGTATTTTTGCAATGATTTCATTTTGAACATTATATTTTATTCAAATATTTAATGTTGTTCATTAGTTGTTAATTAATTAAAACTTTTCAGAAAATATGAAGTAATTGCTTATTTCAATTTCTCTGTCAAGGTAATTTACAGCAGAATGATTTAGAATGTATGGTTTAAATATTTTCATTTAGATCTTACTCATTTATCGTTCTGTTCATCTTTATATTAATTGATAATTAATATAATATCTAAATTGCTCTCAGCTGAGATAGGATAGATAGGATAGTTTAGTTAGTGTTATCTTAGTATAGTTTATAGTTAACAGTTATTAAATAGAATTTGTGTAATTTTAGAATAATTTTAATAGTCTCTTAAAATTTAGAATATTAAATATAAAATCTTCAAAAAATCGAAGACTTTCCTTAAGAAAGCAATTGTAGGATAACTTAGGTAGTTGAAACTAATTTTAGGGTTTATTTAGATAGAAATATCATTAGGATAGATTTTTACTGAATTTTAGTTTCTCCTTAAGAGAAAAATTCAGTTGGTAGTAGGACCATAACCTGCGAGATTTTGCTATCCCAAACACACCGGGAGCTGCTTTAAGCTGCTTGTGTGGGCTTAATCTCCTTGTTGGCCTAGGTCAGAAAATCAGGCCAACAAATGGCGCTAGAAGGAGGGCCTGTTAATGATTAATGACAGGAAAAACTAATGAGAAATTTTCATCCAGCCAACATCCTCTGGAGGTCAGCAGATCACCATTTATAGAAACTGTTAGGAGCATCCTTGAACGTGATCATATCACATCTCCATTTACTCCTGAACAAAGTAGTCAAACTTTGGAAGAATCACGACATATTCTTACAAGATCATATGCCAATCAACTTGGTGTATCTCTGATAGATTATGGTCTACCTAGGAAACAACGACGTAATCCGCAATTGAACATGGTTACTCAAGATTTGCAAGAAGCTGATAGCACTCCACGTTATCAAATTAGAATTCATCAGAGACAAACTACTCAAACAAACACTGCTAGAAGATTAACTTTAGTAGGCGGTTTTGATCAGCCACCTTCTCCTCTTGAATCACCACCTGATAGTCCAAGGTCATCCAATTCAAGGAGTTCTTCAAGTTCTGAGAGAAGCCCTATGGCAGGAAACGCACCTGTGGGAGGAGGAGCTAATCCTCCACCTAATCCACAACTCCCTTGGCTAAGAACATCTACTGTAGCTATCCATGGTGTACAACATCCTTTGCCTAAACACTCAGATAAACTTCTTCCTAAGTTTAACCCAGATGATAAGGAACCTGCAGAGGTGCATGTAGACAAATTCATGCTAGCTGTTCAAACCATGAACGTTCAGTATGAAGGTGTGGTTTGTTGATTGTTTCCTCTAAATTTTGAAGGAAGAGCCTCTACCTAGTACTTTTCGTTAGTATAAGGATCAAACACAAATTGGGGTGAATTTAATAAAGTTTTTTTAGATAAATTTGGGGAAGATAAAACACCTGCTCTTTTAGCTCTAGAGTTATCTCGGATTAAAATGGAGTCTAAAGAAAGAATTAAAGATTTTAATCAGAGGTTTCTGACATTAAAAAATAAAATTCCAATTACTTCTCAACCACCCAAGGATATAATTATTGAAAATTATACTTCAGCATTACCAAAATATTCTGGGATGTTTGTTAAGAGAGCTGGGAAAACAACGTTGGTAGAAACTTTTGAGGAAGCCATTAAAGTCGAGAAGGATTCTATGTCCTATGAACCAAATAGAAGTGGGAAATCTGATACTTTTCCCTATAGGAAGATGGAAAAGCTTACTTCAGAAAAATATAAAGCATTTAATGTGGAACAGCTGCAAAATGCTATTCGGGCGTTAACCAATGAAGTTGTAGGATTAAAGAAAACCAATTCTGAAGCTTCCTCTTCTAGGGGATATTTCATAAATCAGTTTAGACAAAATACAAATACAATTTATAAAACAAATACACCACCTGACATAGCAACAAATGAAGAAATTTTTAATACAATTCGAGTTGTTTTATCTTTATCTGAGACTCCTTCTAATCAAGAAATAACTGAAAATGAAGAAGAAGAGGAATCAGAAAATGATGAAGAATTAGAGGAACCTCAACAAGTTAATGGTCATTTCTGGGACAGTCTTGTGAAAGAATATGAGAGTAAAAATCCACCTATAGGACAACATGCCTATAATACTCATAGTAGAACATTCGGAAACACTCCTAGAGCTTCGCCAAGTTCTACTCGAAATAATGACAACAATAATTCACAGCCTAATAAACAAACTCAATCTGGCAAACAGATTCAATCAACCAAAATTACCCAACCCACTCAAAATGCTCCAAAATTAGATTTACAATATGATATAATTGAATATTTAAAGAAGACACATGCAAACATTAGTATGTACTATCTTCTTCAAATTTACCCAATGCCTAACAGTCATGTTATGAATCCTGCTATGAGTTCAATTATTCCTAATGCGAAACAAAATGTTGCTGCAAACAATTCTAATGATGATTCAATAGCAACTGATAAAGGAAAATTAACAGCTGATAAAGCCTCACTAATAGGAAAGAATTCTAAATCAACCATGCCCCCATTCTTACTTACCTTTGAGATTTTCAATAGGAATGTTCACAATTGCATGGTAGATTCTAGAGCATCCTCCAATGTGATGCCTTTATCAGTATGCAAAAGGTTGAATGGAAAATATGTTCCATCAAATTCCCAAATAACTCAATTGGATAGGATGAATGTGAAGGTTGTAGGGGAGATGAAAGACGTTTTAGTCAGGATTGCTTGTAACCCTTCAGTTTTTCAAATTATAGATATTGTTGTTGCAAATATTCCTGATGCATATGGGCTATTTTTAAGTAGAGAATGGTCTCAACAATTGAATGGATTCTTTGCCACGGATTGGTCAACATTATGGTTACCTAAAAACAGAAAGTCAAATCAAATAAAGATAAATAGAGAAAGATATATGAAGCATACTGTGACTGAACTACATGATCCTAGAAAACCTGTTTTATTTTCAAATTGCATTATGGGAAATTACATGTATGAATTGGGATTTGGTAATTTTAAAGCTAAACATTCTGCTTTCTCTGAAAATACACAGCAATCAGAAATTAGCAATATGACATCTATTGTTCCTGACTTTTCGTTCAAGGAAATTATTAATGATGTAAATAATATTAATATTGTAAATATTGTAGAAAGCAAAGTAGTTGTTAGTAGTTCTACCTGGACTCTATATTTTGATGGTGTGAAATCCAAAGAAGGAGCCGGAGCTGGTTGCCTATTGGTAGACCCTCAGGGAAATAAAACATGTATAGCTTGTAGGATGGAATTTAATTGTACAAACAATACTGTGGAATATGACGCTTTAATACAAGGTTTGAAAAAAGCGATTGATTTGGATATCAAAGTATTAATTGCCTACGGTGACTCTGAAATTATCGTCAGACAGGTCCGTAACTCTATTCATTGCCTTTCTGAACATTTACAGAATTATCAATGAGAGGTATGGAACCTCATTTCACACTTTGATGCATTTAACATAATTTCAATTCCAAGAACTCAAAATCAAGAAGCAGATTTATTAGCAAACGTAGCATCAAAACTAATTCCATCAGAAAATCTTACATCAGATTTCTTTTCAGTAGAATTGATTTTTAGGCCTTCTATACCAGATAATATTTTTAACTGGCGTGTATTTGATAATGATGTGCAGGTGCTGAATTTTATTATGAATGAGGATACCTTGAAAGATTCAGCCATTGATGAAGTTACTCGTGACGAAAATATGCGGGATTTTTCGGTAATAAATGATTTTTGTTCAATTTGAAAAGGCTTTTGAAAAGGTAAAACCGATCCCTAATTCAGTACTAAGATTAGAAAATTTCTTTGATCTACAGGATAAATTTAGATCTGTCCCTAATTGTAAAACTAATAGTTCTCAAATGAGGTATGGAAGTATAAATTTAGGAATAGAACTAAACCCCCAAACTATAAATCTAGGTATAGATTGCAACCCAGCAGGAAAAACAACATCTATAAAGTTGTTTAAAGAATTTAAGGATGTCTTTGCATGGACATATGATGATCTAAAAACCTTAAATACACAAGTCATGCAACACATAATTCCAATTAAACAGGAGTCAAAACCTTTTCAACAAAAGCTAAGGAAATATCACCCATCACTAGAACCGACAATTAAGAAGGAACTAAATAAATTTTTAGTTGCCAAGATTATTTTTCCCATCAGACATACTCAGTGGGTAGCCAACCTAGTTCCAGTCAGGAAGAAAAACGGAGATATTAGGTTATGTGTAGATTTTAGAAATCTTAATAAGTCTTCTGAAAAGGATAATTACCCAGTTCATCCCATGGAACAAATTCTTCAAAAGGTGTCTAGGTCTGAGATACTGTCACTTCTTGATGGCTTCTCAGGATACAACCAAATATTAGTTTCCCCAGATGATCAATTGAAAACAGCTTTTAGAACTCCATGGGGAACATATGCTTACCGCAAGATGCCCTTTGGGTTAATCAATGCTGGAGCAACTTTTCAACGAGCAATGGATATTGCTTTTAGAGGCTTAATTAATCATTCATTCGTTGTCTATTTGGATGACGTTACTGTATATTCTAAACATCAACCTGATCATATTAATCATCTTAGAAAGGTATTTGAACGATGTAGAAAATTTGGAATATCCTTGAATCCTAAAAAAACAATATTTGTTGTTTCAAAAGGTATTTTATTAGGTTGTGTGGTTTCAAAACACGGAATCATGATCGACCCTGAACGAACCCAAGCTATTTCAAAAATATCTTACCCTTCTAGCAAGAAAGCAATGCAATCATTTCTCGGTAAAATAAATTTTGTAAGAAGATTCATTCCCACTTTCTCCGAAATCATTCGTCCTTTACAGAAAATGATTAAGAAAGACACTATTTTTAATTAGGGACAAACTGAAAAAGAGTCATTTCAGAAAGTTTTAGAAGCCATTTCAGAAGCTCCTAGCCTTCGAAGCCTAGATTTTAACAAAGATTTCATATTGTATACGTTTGCTTCTGACATCTCATATGCAGTAGTTTTAACCCAATTAAATCAGCAAAATAACAAGGTACTAATCTCCTTTATGAGTTCAAATTTTAAAGGTGCTGAACTTAATTATCATGAAGTTGATAAGCAAGCTTTTGTTGTTTTTAAAGCTATCAAACATTTTCATCCATATTTATTGAAATCTAAAATGAAGGCAATAGTCCCTTATTCCTCAATCATAAATTTGTTAGTGCAAAAAGATTTAGGTGAGAAAAGGGCACCTTGGATGACATCCCTTCAAGAGTATGACTTAGAAATTAAACCCTCAATGATAGTCAAAGGTCAAGGATTATGTAAATTAGCTGCTGAAGCAGCTCATATACCTAATGATAAAACTAAAATTGTCATTGATGAGGTTTTACTTACAAGAGAAATCTACTTCTATCCTCCACCACAGGATTCCTGGTATACCGACATAAGAATACTTTTGGAAACAGGAACTGCCCCTGATTACCTAGAACCAAGGAAGAAAAGAGCACTTAGGTTGAAATCTGCTCCTTATTTATTAATTGATAATGTCCTTTTCTGGAGAAATTCAGACGGAGTATTGCTTCGATGTTTAGACATAGATGAAATGGAAGTAATTCTGAAGGAGTTACATTTTGGACCAGTAGGAGGTCATTTTGGTGGAGAAACTACTACGCATAAAATTATTAGGGATGGCTATTATTGGACTGCCTTATTTTGAGATTCCTATGCTTTTGTCAGAAAATGCCAGGAATGTCAACTTGCTACGGGAAGGGTTAAGAAACCTGCTTTTCCCTTACAACCAATTTCAATAGAAAGACCCTTTCAGCAATGGGGTATTGATATAGTAGGGCCAATAAATCCTCCCTCATCTAAACAACACAAGTATATAATAACTGCAACTGATTATTTTACTCATTGGGCAGAAGCTGCACCATTAAGGGTTGTAAATACCAATCAGGTTATACTATTTTTATAATCCTTTATCATAACAAGATTTGGTGTTCCAGATTCCTTTGTCTTTGATAATGCTTCATATCTTTCATCAGTTGAGTTAACTCAATTTTCCTTAGAGAAGGGAATAAGAATCAGGTATTCAGCCAATTACCATCCTCATTGAAATGGTTTAGCTGAATCAACAAAAAAAAAATTAATGAAAATTCTCAAAAGAACTATTTCAGTTCACCATCATGATTGGCATACAGAATTAGTCAATTCCCTTTGGGCAGACAGAGTAACTCCTAAGGCTGCGATAGGAAACTCACCTTTCTTCTTAGTGTATGGAACAGAAGCTATTTTACCACCGAATTTATTTTTACCTTCATTACAGTTAGCCCAGTCTGTTCAAGATGAAGATTGTCCAGCCATGAAAAAAAGGATTAATACTTTGTTAAAGCTTGAGGAAGAAAGAGAAAAGTCAAAACAACACTTTACAAAACATCAACAGATTGTGAAGTCTTGGTTTGACCAATCCTTTAGTTCCAATCGAGAATTTTAGGTGGGAGACTTAGTTTTAAAATGAGATAAAGTTCATGAGGACAAAGGAGATCATACTAAGTTTCAGAAGCTTTGGCTAGGTCCCTTTGTTATTGATGAGAAGATAGGTCCAAGTACCTTTCGTTTGCAAACGCTAGAAGGTCAGTTCAAAACATTCCTAGTGAATGGACTGATCCTGAAAAAATATTTCTATTAATATTTTAGGTCTTAAAATGTATATAATTTGTTTGTTGTTTGTAAATAACTTTATATTTTGTATAAACTGATTTACATTTTATAGAATTGAAGGATGACGATAAATTCATAAGACTTATGTAACTTTTAAACATCATTCTGCTATTTGCAACCAGTTTTGATTCTCTTAATCAAATATTTCATTTGCATTAAAGACTGCCAAATTTTTATATATAACCAGTCAGTAATCTTTAGATGTAAACTGAAGAGATAAATGTAAATAAATAAATCTTCTAGTTGAAAAAGAGTCAGTTTTCTCATTATGATACTAGACTGAAATCTTTAAAAATTTGTTGAGGATGGTCAAAGTTTCTTAAATCTATAAAAACCTATAATTATTTTATTTTTAAGTATTACTCAGATTATTCCTCACCTTTTTATTTTTCTTATAAAAGTCGCGATAGCTTATCAATGTCTTTTTAGAAGCTTGTACTTTGAAAAACTCTTATAAATCTCTACCATCAGTCTTCAAAGTTATTCTCAATCTGAAAACTTTTAGAATTTGTTCCAGTCAAATAAAATGTTAAAATCAGAGATGGAAGGTCTTAGTAATAATGAAATCTCTCACACAAAAGGACACTATGGATAGAGGAGCCTGAATGAAAAATTCAGAAAGAAAGGCATGAGGAGGGACTCAAAAGGACAAAAAGGTCCAAAAGCACAAAAAGGGTGAAAAATGGCATGGGAATGAGGAACAAATGAATATTTCTGTTTACCATATGTTACGATCCTGTGGTGCTCAAGCTGGAAGCTACCCGAAGACAGAGGCAAAAATGAAAGTCATATTCCTGGCCTCGAAAGAGTTATCTTGACTTTGAAATCTTGGTTTCCATTTTCCTAAATTTCACTACCCTCAATGATAAAAAGTACATATATCTACCATTTGGGAAATCCATACATCTAGAAGGATTCAACACGTTGGTTTTATTGTTAAGCAGTCTGTTACTTAAGGAATAAATTGTCCAGAGATCTAGGTTCACTAGGTAGTCGCCAATTGTTGCAGTTGCAACTGTTTTTCCCCAAATTTATTAAATTTTGGTCCCCCCCCTCATGATATAGCGTTGTTTTTAATCGTTGGATCCTTGAACCTTTTGGTCGTGCTTTAATGTTGGATGATTTTTGGAGAGGAACTCTCGTCCTGTTTCATAATTTGTTTGTGTTGGAAATCGTTGCGGGTCGCAGATGTTGAAGTTTGGTTCTTGTTAGTCAAAGATGAGTTGGGTCAAGTGTTCTTTGAAAAACGTTGTTTCGAAGGTGAAGCAGTTTCACTCATTGCCAAATTTTAAAATTTTTTATCACATAGCACTTATATTTCACAGTTCGATCGGAGGCTCTCGTCTGTTTTTCTTTCGCCGTTGCGACTCCTAAGTCGACTAGCCACCTGAAGTGAAAAGCACTCTGCCGCCGATGCATGTCGGCCTTCTAGTTGCCTGTTTATAACCTTTTGCTTCCACCATTGCGGCTCCCAAATCAACTAGCCACCTGAAGTGAAAAGCGCTCCACCGCCGATACAGGTCACATATCCATAGTCTTTTCCTTTTTCGCCGTTGCGGCTGTGCAAAGCACTTGGCTTCTGACATCGTTGTCTTTCAGACTTTTGATTTGAAGTTTTCCCACCCACAGCTTAAGTTTTAACTCTTCCGACTTCGAAGTGCTTAAGTGTTTCGCAACGCCCATCACCTGTTAAAGCCCGCCTATGCGGCTGTGGATAAGTATACCCCGCCATGTTAGCAGTAATGAAACGCATGATCTTTCTTGTTGAGCGGATGTTTGATTGATATATTTTAATGTTTCATTTTAAAATGCAATCCCAACGAATGATGTAGATTGATTAATCGCAGGTGGACTCAAGGGACTGTGGAGGTGACCACGGTGCGAAAGCATAGCTTGACAGTTTTGACAAAGATCAAACTGAAACCTGCAGGGTCGCGAGGAGGACAAGCAAAGGACAAAATGAATAGTGAAAAAGGCACAGACCCAAAATATTTGTCCGTTAATAGTCAGATGATGAATGCATACATTAAAAAAAAAATGAGGATATGAAATGCTAGGAGAGACCGAAAGGTCACACTTTTGGGGGGGCAGCCCAAACGATCTGTTGTTGTAGTTTAAATATTTGAAAGTTAGAACTTACGAGGTTTTTTTCCCCATTAAAAAACTTGTAAACTATTGCTTGTAAGAGGAACTATTTCATTTTACAAACCAGAGACTGCAAATTTTTCCTGTTGGAGAAAGTGTTATGTGGAATATATCAATGTGATTAAATGAGCAATGTTGAATGTGAACTATTTCATTTTCAACTGTGTATCATTATCTGTAAGAGTGTTCTAACTTCCTGAACCTATGTTCTTGTCTAAATGTTCTTCAGTACGTTTATGATGTTTTTCCACTATGAGTAATGGGAGTTTTAACTGTTGATGAGCTATCTTATCATGTATACTGTTATTCATGTTTATATGTTTGTTTATAAGAACAGCTATCTGTGATTTTCCATAACACATGGACAGTGATGCATTACTCATGAATTAATATCCAGCTCTCTAGAGATAGTTTAGTTAGTATTTATTTCCTTGCATATATGATTTATATGCTTGTGAGTTCTAAGACGAGGTAAGAAACTGCGCATCACATTGTGACTACTCTTTGCATCTTTATCACCCTGCATTGTTAATTAGGCACGTGCATATCATACATTAAGTCAAAAATACAAAAACATACACGGTGGATCGGGCCGCAACCGGTAAAACCTTTGTTTTGTTACTTGACCTACGGTAGCCGGACAACAAACCGGACGGATTCCCTACATCAAACTTTCACGGGCTAGTTGGGAACGTTGACTGGGGAGAATCCCTTGTTGTTGTTTCCTACGAATTTCCAGGCCTCAACAGTTTCTAGCGCTAGAAGGAAGGACGCCATTGCGTGGCTGGCTGAGGAAACCTGTTTTCCCGAGATTATTCCACCTGTAATAGTTCTGAAAGAACTAGGCTTCATAATCCAATTCTGGAAGAAAAGAGTAGAGAACATTTGTTTTCTGTTAACAAAAAGGTTGTTAATAATCTGAGAAGACACACCAGGGCATATGTGAAGAATATTGGAGGATTTCCAATCATCCCCGAATTTCCCAGAAGAGAATATAAAAGGAAGGACCGTCCTATATTGGAAGACTCAGTGCTGGTTGAGGATTGGGAAGAGCTTGTAGAAACATCCCTGTAGGAAGTTGTACTGCCTTTGAATCAAGAAGGCCCAGATACTCCTCACCATTCCCCTACTGACACTCCTATTTGCTCACCTCCTCACTCCCCACCCAAACTCATGGCAGGCGTAAACGCTAATCAACCACCCAACCCACCGAATCCACCACCTGCTTGGAGAGCCAGATCATCTTTAAACCTAACACCTCCTCTACATGATTTACCTCAATCCTTTGAAAAGATGCTTCCCAAATTCGACCCAAGTGAGAAGATACTAGTATATGACCACCTGCAAAGCTTTTACTTGGCCATAGAAGGGTTAAGGGTGGGGGAGCATGAGGATGTAGTTTGCGGACTTTTCCCACACACCCTCAAAGGAGCTGTAGCATCATGGTATTTTGGGTTTCTTGCAAAATCTATTCCTGATTGGGATACCTTCGAGAGAATCTTCAGAAGTAAGTATGCGACTCAAAAGACTCATGCAGCCCTCATGAAAGGAATATGCGCCTTGAATAAAGAAAGAAAGGAGAAGGTGCACAGTTTTACTCAAAGATTTGCAGCGTACCTCAAGAATTTTTATGAAGCTGACAAACCTTCAGATAAAGTCCTGATTGAATATTATACTTCAGCTTTAGGACCCGAGCTAGCCATGTTTGCCAAAATAAAGGCCAAGCCCACATTGGCAGAAACGTATGAGGAGGAAGAAAAGGTAGAGGCTGAAAGAGAAAGTATTGAAGATTATCTAGAATGATTAGGAGAGAAAAGTGTGGGAAGGAAAGCATTGTTGTTCGCTAAGCCTAAGGAAGAACAATCACCAGATTTCGAGAGTATGGAAAAAATGATGTAGAATCTTTCCAACAAAATCATAGACTTGGAAAAATAAAAGGAAGCTCAAAAGTTCTACAAGCCCTATTATAAGAAGAGGGAGGATAACAATCAATCTCAAGCCCCTCCACACAATTCTGCATCTATGAATTTAACAAAGGTAGGCATGCACAATTTTTTCACTTTCCATCAACAACCACACTCGGAAAAGAATTGTCCTCAATGGATAAACTCGATGACGTTGGTTATGAATCAGCTGTTGGATTCTAAATTAACAGAAGATGGAGATGAAGAAAGAAAGGAGAGTACTACTTCAACATAGGAACAAGAAGAGGAAACCATGGTTGTATGGAATTCTGTCTCATTATTTGATGCTGAAGAGGAAAAGAATCGGGGCTATAAGGACATCATGGAAACCAACGTAACAACAAGGAGCCAAGGGTCAATTAAAGAAGACAGTCTCATACTCCCAAAGATCAAAAGGCTGCAGAAAAATGTTAAGAAATTCAGAAATAATTCTGCAGTTGATAAAATTCCTGAATTCACCATTACCAGCCAAGATCCTAGGCAGAATGATACGCTGGCCAAGCCAAATGAAGAAAAATTGAATTCTGATAAACCTCACCCCATTGAGTCGTAGATGGATTATGACATCGTGGAAGATATAAAGAAGGTAAAGGCGAATGTTTCACTATTTGAAATGTGTAAAGTGCCGCAGCAAAAGGAAAGATTGTTGAAAGTGCTTGAACCATTGGATGAGAGGCTGCCCGCTGACAATCGACCTAAAGACGAAGAAGAAATCAGAGAAACCAGCACAGGAGGTAGGTCTAAGAGAAAACATCCACCTTTCCTCCTCACTTTTGAAATTTTTAATCACAACGTACATAATTGCTTGGTAGACTCAGGGTCGTTGGTTAACGTCATGCCAATATCAGTCTGTAAAAAGATAAATGGGCAGCCTAAGCCATCCACGTGGAGGGTTGTTCAATTTGACAGGACGGATGTAAAGGTAATTGGGGAGATGGAGGATGTCCTAGTATGCCTGTCATCAAATGATAAAGTGTGCCAAGTCATTGATATCGTGGTAGCCGATATACCAGATGCTTATGGGCTTGTCCTTAGCAGAGATTGGTCAGTGAAACTAAACGGATATTTTTCCTCTGATTGGTCACATCGGTGGCTGTCGTATAAAGGAAGTCCGAACCAAATTAATATTTTGAGGGAGCCTCACATGAAATATAATGTTACTAGACTTGAGGAGAAGAATGAACCAGTGGATTCTATGTTGGGAAATTATTTTATTGAGTTGGAACCAAGAAATTACCAAGCAGAAGAAGCCAGCAACACGTCAGACACCCAGCCTGATCTCCTTCGATTCTCACAGGATGATGAAATCGACTGTAAAATAGTAGACTTAGCAGTAGGAATAGATTCTCATGCAATAGTTAGTGATTTCTGAACATTGTTTTTTGATGGCTCTAAGACGTTAGAAGGGTCAGGGGCCGGCTGTGTCCTGATTGACCCTACGAATAATAAACATTTTCTTTCATGTAGATTAGAGTTTGAATGTACAAATAACACGACTGAGTATGAAGCGCTGGTGTAGGGTTTAAGGAATGAAATCAACTTAAAGGTAAGTAATCTAAAAAAATTTGGAGATTTTGAAATAATTGTTAAACAGATCTGGAATCAAATACATTGTGTTTCTCCTCACTTAAAGGCTTATCAAAATGAGGTATGGGACCTACTCAAATGTTTCAACGCATTTAATATTATTTCAATTCCAAGACTTAAAAACGCAGCGGTTGACTTGTTAGCCACATCAGCTGCTAGGCTTGTGCCTACTAATAATCGATGCTCCATTGAATTTCTTTTCAGGCCCTCAGTCCCTGATATGATTACCAACCTACGAGTGTTCGATGACGATCAACAGATTATAGAATGCTTAACAAATGACGAAGTATTTAAAGGAGCGATTATAGATGATGAAGAGCATCAGGCTGAGCTGAAGTATGATAATTTCATCCCTAAAGGAGTCAAAACCTTAGAAAGAATGTTCGACTTAAATGAAAAGTTCAGAAGACTAGCGAACGTGAAAACTCACGGCTCCTCTCTACAGTTCGAGCTAATAAATTTAGGGACTGAGACAAATCCTAAATATGTGAATCTTGGCAAATGTTGTTCACCAGCAGAAAGAGATAAGTTCATCAGTCTTTTTAATCAATATAAAGATGTGTTCACCTGGACATACGAATATTTGAATACATATGACACCAGCATCATCCAGCATGTTATCCCAATCAAAGCTAGCGTCAAACCTTATCAGCAACCTTTAAGGAAAATGCACCCCAAATTGGAACCTCTAATCCAGAGTGAAGTTAAGAAATTATTGGATGCTAGAATTATTTTTAAGGTCAGACACTCTGAATGGTCTCAAATCTAGTGCCAGTGAGGAAAAAGTATGGATAAATCAGGCTATGCGTGGATTTTAGGAATCTAAACCATGTTTCAGATAAGGATAACTATCCTATGCCACCCATGGAGCAACTACTACAAATGGTCTCAGGTTCTGAACTGTTTTCTTTATTGGATGGTTTCTCAGGCTACAATCAAGTATTAGTGTCCAAAGAAGACAGATTAAAGACAACATTCAGGACCAGATGGGGAACCTTCGCTTATCAAAAAATGCCCTTTGGGCTTATAAACGCTAGAGCTACGTTTCAGAGAGCTATGGACATAGCCTTCTGCGGTTTGATCGGCCGTAGTGTTGTGATATACCTCGATGATATTACGATATTCTCAAAGAGGAGAGAAGAACACGCTTTCCATCTAAGGCAGATTTTTGAACGCTGTCGAAAATATGGCATCTCACTCAATCCCAAGAAGTGTGTGTTCGTTGTCACGAAGGGTAAGTTGCTGGGTCACGTAGTTTCAAAGAAGGGAATATCTATAGATCCGAAAAGGATCAAAGCAATTGAACGAATTCCCTTGCCCCATAATAAAAAAGGAATGCAATCATTTATGGGAATGATAAACTTTGTGCGAAGGTTTGTGCCAAACTTCGCTCAAATTGTCAAACCTCTGCAACAAATGGTGAAGCAAAATGCACAATTCAAATGGACTGAGATTGAGAAGATCGCATTTAGCAAAATTAAAACTGCTGTTACACATGCACCCTCCCTAAAAATACCATATTTCGATAAAGGTTTCATTCTATATACTTTTGCATCCGATGATTCGCTAGCAGCTGTGCTTACTCAAAAAGAATATGAGGGGAATGAATTCCTAATATATTTCATGAGCACTGGTCTACAAGGTGCCGAATTAAATTAACCAGCTATTGATAAACAAGCTTATGCAGTATTCAAAGCAGTGAAACGATTCAGGCCCTACATATTAAAAAATTGCACTAAGGTGACCGTCCCATACCCAGCTGTAAGGTCCCTATTTGTACAAAAGGAATTAGGAGAAAGAAGGGGCTATTGGGTAACAGCTCTTCAAGAGTATGACCTCTAATTGAAGTCGGCTTCTATAGTCAAAGGGCAGGGGTTGTGCAAACTAATGGCTGAAAATGGGAACGACGACGAACACGCCTGGGAAGACGAGGATGAATCACATTTGATGGATGTATGTTCTTTGTTTATAGCTCTTGAATCTTGGTATAGAGACCTCGTGCATTACCTACAGGCGGTATTTTTTCCAGAACATTGGAATTCTAAGCAAAGAAGAGCGCTACGTCTTAAATCAGCCTCCTATCAAATTGTTGAAGGAGTATTATTCAGAAAAAATTACGACGGGGTTCTTCTTAGATGCTTAGAGAAAGAAGATGCGACGAAAGTAATGACACAGTTACATGACGAGCCTGCTGGAGGGTATTTTTCAGGAGATACTGCAGCTCACAAAATTCTCATAGCCGGTTACTATTGGCCCACGCTTTTTAAAGATGCACATGCCCATGTTAGGAAATGTGACATTTGTCAAAGGTGTAGTGGAAGACAATCTAAAGCGGCCGCACCACACTAGTACATGTGATCAATTTTGCCACAGAAAAAACGTGGCAATATCCACGGAAAAGCGTGGATATTGCCACGTCTAAGTGTTTTTTGTTCTGTGGAAACTATTTCGTCGCAATAGCGACGACCCCTAATTTGCGTCGCAAGAGCGACGACCCTTTCCGTTGCTATAGCCACGCTCTGTATAAAGGTTTTTAAAAAATGGAGATCCAAGCCATGCTATATCCATGGAATTCCGTCGATATATCCATGGACTGTCGTCGCTATATCCACGGAATTCCCGTCGCTATATCCACGGACTGCCGTCACTATATCCATGGACTTCCCGTCGCTATATCCACGGACTGCCGTCGCTATATCCACGGTGGGTGAAATTTAAAAAAAAAAAAATAGTTGCAGCCGTCGCCAGCTTATGCAACCAGCAAATCGAGGCCTGTACACGAACAGGGTGAACCCCAGTATGAAGATGGGGCACAAGAACTCGAAATGATTCAGGTGTATGAAATTATGAATGGCATTTTCAGTTGCATTTTTAACAAGTGCTATTTCTCCTTCACACAATACCTCAAAGAGAGTCTTTGAAGGTGCATCAAATATATGTCCAAAAAATGTTATAGCAGGCAGGCCCAACTGGTCTCGTTGCCGCATTCTTCATTATTTATTTGCAGGTTTATGTGCAAGCTTTATCATGGATAAAGAATTGAGGCCAAGGTGGATCGATCCAACAACCAAGGGAAACCAGGTCAAGACGCTCCATTCTCATGATAAAATTTAGCCATGGCCCATCAAATATTCACTATGTGATCTACGGCCTGTGTTATTTGCTACTCATCCCGTGAATGAAATCTTCAGCAATTTTTCTCCCTTTAAAACAAATTTGCCTGAAAATAAGTGCTGATCACCACCATTGTCATAAAATTGATTGGAAGCATGCAGGATTGAGTGCCCGTGAGCACTGGCAAGCAGTCCAGATATTGCTGATTGTTCCTTTCTTGCTGCAATCAAATGAAACAATATGCTAAAACTGTTTTCAATTTGCAAAAGCTTTCCAGGAAAAATGTCCATAACTTCAATAATTCCAGAGAAATCAATTTCTGAGATACTGCTATAAACTTCAAACCCTTTTGATAGATACGACTGAAGAGGCTTCCAAACTAGTACATTTTGTAGATCAATTAAAACTGAAGCATATCAAGCTGCCTCACATTTTGTAGAACAATTAAAATATTATAGGTTTTTGTTAATTTTTGGGTACCAGTCATTCTTTGAAAATTAGGGGGCCTCTCCAGCCGTTCTAAAACTCCCCAATCCCCAACCCTCAGCAAAACATAGAAATAAAAAAATGGGTATCCAGTTCAATAACTATAGCTAGTGGGAAAACATTTTGTTTGAAAAATGCAGAAAAATCCCCTTTTACCCAAACCTCAGTAAAACATAGATGTTGAAAAAATGGGCATCCAGTTCAATAATTTCAGTTATTGGACACAAATTCTATTAGAAATATGCAGAACCAAATGGGACAAGTATATTGACTCCCGACAAAATCAAAGTTCAAGCCCCACATTTTGCAGATCACTTAAAATATTAAAAGTTCTCAATGTAGGTGCTCTCCAGCCATTCCAAAGCTCCCCAATCCCCCAACCTCAGCGAAACATGCTAATAACAAAATGGGTATCCAGTTCAATAACTGTAGTTATTGAACAAACATCCTGTTTGGAAAATGCAGAAAGATCCCCATACCCAAACTATGGAAAACCATAGAAATTGACAATATCGGTATCAGTTCAATAATTTCAGCTATGGGACTCAAATTATTTTAGGAATATAGAGATCCAGATGGAACAAACACATTCACCCCAACAAAATCAATGTCCAAGCACTTGGCAATAGCAATCTTAATGAACTTTGGCAAAAGTATACATGAACTCGACAAGTATACATGGGTTCAATGAGTTGACTTATCTCTCAATTCACTGCAGTTCAATATAGTTCAATTGACTTGTCTTCAGTTCAGAGCATTGCAGTTCATTTCAATGCACTGTAGGGAATGCGCATGCTATTCATTGAATTGCTTGGTCATTAAGCCAAGTCAATTCTTGCCTAGCAGAGCATGCCACTTGAAAGGCTTCTTGGTTGCTATTTTGGCCACAATTAATCTATCATGGATTGGAGAATAATGTGCCCTAGTGGGCCTTATCTACGACTTTTATTGGAGGATCCTCATA
>LPNX010477045.1:0-185752 GCA_001517045.1 Pseudotsuga menziesii | reverse complement strand
ACTTACCTTTTGAAACAAAAGACTTCCCTGGGTTGACAATGAATTTCGTAAACTCTGTATGTTGATAACAATCTATCTGCATTTAGGGTGCTCGACAGAAGCAACACCTTGAAGTGCTCTTCCTATCGATGGCACTACCTACCCAATCAACATAACCCTCCAGGTTAATCTTTTGATTCGCATCGTACTTGATCCCATAATCAATTGCACCCCTCAGGTACCTTAGAATATGTTGTGCAGCAATCAAGTGAACATTTCTTGGATCTATCAAGAACCGGTTCAAGGTGTTCACAACAAAGCAAATGTCTGGTCTCATGTTCGTCAGGTACATCAATGACCCAATCATCTGACGATACATCGTAGCATCAACCGACTCTGATGAAGCATCACCCAATAGCTTCAGGTTTGATGCCATAGGTGTGGCCATAGCCTTGTAGTACATCATCCCAAACCTCTTCAGGATTTCTATTGCATACTTCCCTTGTCTAAGGAAGATTCCATCTGTACTCTGCCACACCTCCATACCTAGAAAGTAATACATCATCCCTAAGTCCTTCATTTCGAACTCAGCAGTAAGCTTTCTCTTCGTATCAGCAATCAACCCATCCATACCTGTTACAAATAGATCATCTACATATAGTAGAAGCATCACTGGGTTTCCATCTTCAACCTTGTAGTAAAGATTGGAATCTGCTTTACTCTTGGTAAAGCCCAAACTGGATAGAAAGCTGTCAATTCTGCCGTACCAGGTCCTGGGTGCTTGTTTCAAACCGTACAGGGCTTTCTTCAATTTGCATACATGAGACTCTCTGTCATGTGTCTCAAAACTGAGTGGTTGTTCTACATGCACTTCCTCTTCTACTACACCATTCAAGAAAGCAGTCTTGACATCCATTTGGTGTATCTTCCATTTCATCACTATAGCCAGAGAAAGTACCGATCTGATGGAAGTGTATCTGGCTACAGGTGCAAAGGTTTCTTCATAATCTATTCCTTCTTTCTGAGAGAAACCCCGTGCCACAAATCTTGCTTTATATTTTTCAATGCTACCATCTGCAGCATGCTTGATCTTGTAGATCCATTTGGAAGTTACAACTGACTTCCCTTCTGGTCTTGGGACAACATAACAAACATCATTCTTCATGATCGATTGGTATTATTCGATCATATCATCCTTCCATTCTTTCCATTCTATCGCTTCTTCGTAACTGGAAGGTTCTTTATCAATGAAATCACATAGTAAAGCTACATACCCAGAGCAGGATCTAGTTCTCTTTCTTTCTCTGTGATTCTCTTCTGGATCCCCATATCTTTATGCACCTTGGATAATTTCTCGTACCCAAGCAAGTTTCCTCTTATGAGGATTCTTCTCTAGAGGTAGATCTACAGGTCTTTGTGGTTCTTCAAATTCTCTATCTTCTTCTTGAGCTTCTTCCTTCATGGTTGTATCATGAATTCTGGGTCTTTATGCTTCTGCTTCTTCAGGTTCTTCAGCATGTCTCTTTCTGGATTTGTTGTAAGCTATGTCTACATCAAATGTCACATCCCTGTTGATGTCAATCTTCTTGTACCCTAGAAAATATATTTTGTAAGCCTTCGAGCTTTCAGAGTATCCCACAAATATACCCTTCTTTCCTTAAGGATCTAATTTTGTTCTCTTCTCTTTTGGAATGTGTATGTACACAGGACAACCAAATATTCTGAGATGACTGAATTTTGGTTTCTTGCCGTAGAATACTTCTTCAGTAGTCTTGTTCTTGAGTACTCTATATGGAGTACGGTTCTGTACATACACAGCTGTTCTGGAAGCTTCCGCCCAAAGATGCATAGGAAGATCTTGATCATGAAGCATGGCTCTTGCAGCTTCCATGATAGTTCTGTTCTTTCATTCCACAATCCCACTCTATTGTGGATTATAAGGAGTGGACAACTCCCTCTTAATCCCTGATTCTTTGCATAGCTCTTTGAATTCATTCGAAGTGAATTCTCTGCCATTATCTGATCGAAAAGTCTTGATCTTCTTTTCAGTGTGGTTCTTGATCAAGGCTTTGAATTTCTTGAATTTGTTGAATGCTTCGTCTTTGTTATTCATGAAGTAAACCCATGTCTTCCTAGAAAAATCATCAATAAAAGAAACATAGTATGCATACCCGCTTAGTGACTTTGATGACATAGGACCGCATACATCGGAGTGGATGATTTCTAGGATTCCTTTGGCTTTGCTTTCGCTGCTAGGAAATGTCTTATTAGTATTCTTTCCTTTCGCACATCCTTTGCAGATCCCATCATGTTTTTCTTGGAATTCTAGAAGACCTTCAACAGCTTTGCTTGCAATAGGTAGTGCTCTCTAATGCACATGTGCAAGCCTTCTATGCCAAAGCTTATTTGGCTCTACCGTTTCATGGATCAAAGCTTGTTCCAGATGGCCTTTCAATTTGTACAAACCTCCTTCTTGTTCTCCAATCACCACTGCATCATCAATAGTATTACCTCTTGGTCACATGATGACTTGACCATCTATGAATGCAACCCTCATTCCTTTTGCATCCAATGCTGATATGGAGAGAAGGTTCTTCTTGAGTCCTGGCACAAACAATAATTCTTTCATTGTTAGAGACTTTCAAGAGTCTAGTTTATAGGAAGAGTCCCCACTACCTTTTATTGGATATTGGTAGTCATCTCCTAGTTTCACCTTGTGAGGTGATTCATGTTCTGACAGTCTTACAAAGGATTCCTTGAATCCAGTCATATGTTTGGAATCCCCACTATCTATAAGCCAATCATAACTACCATGAGTAATGTTACCTGTGAGAGTGGAAATCAAAACATATTCATCCTCGCTTGAAGAATCTTCACTTTCATATCTAGTTCTTTTCTTGGATGGTTCATCACCCTCTGCAACATGAGCATGATGTCTTCTTTTGTTCCCCTTCTTCTTATGAGATTGAACCTTGTTCTTAGGACAGTCTTTTGCAAAGTTTCCTATTTAATCACATGTATAACATCTTAATCTAGATGGGTCCTTTCTATTGTTATCTCTATGATGAGGATTCTTACCTTTGAAGTGATGAGGTTTTCTTATGCCTTTCTTAGAGTGAAGTGTGAGAGCTTGATCTTCACTTCCCATCTTCTCTTCTTGAGCTGCTATCTGTGCTTCTTCCTGAGAACATTCTTCCCATAGTCTGCTGAATTTGACTAACTTACTTCTAGCACAGATTCCTTGGATGAAAGAATCCCATGACCTAGGAAGACCATTTAGTGTTGTCATCACAATCTCTGCATTCTCTGCTTCTTCGTCTACAACTTCTAATTGTTCCTTGATCTGAGAAACCCTTGTGAAGTAGGACTGGATAGTCTCTGCATTATGAATCTTCACATTCTTCAGTTGATTCCTCAGATTCATCTTCCGATTTATGTTCCTCCCTTCAAACAACTTGGTTAGGGAATCAAACATAGATTTAGGTGTCTTGAGAGAGGACACCTGAGGTATAAGGTGATCCTTGATAGAATCAGCAATTATCCTCTTTTCCATAACCATATTCTTCTTATGTAAGGCCTTTACCTCATCTCCCTCTAGAAATGGAACCTCCTCATGGATGTAGGAGTCTAACTCATTCTCTTCCAGGACCAAGGAGATCCTATACTTCCAGGCTCAGAAGTTATCAGCTCCCTCAAGCTTTTCATCAAGATTGGTATGATGAGACATCTTAACTGAGAACCTGAAATGGAAATACAAAAGATTTTATATCTTACCAGGTCAATATGTCGGATCTAAAACTTGAGCTGAAATCCTGCAGAGCTGGTTCAGGAGCAAATTAGGGTTTTTATTTTCCAGATATCTCTCCACCCAAATGTCTTGAAATGTGTCCCTAACTTATATTTTGGGGAGAAGATCAATCCAAGCCTGAGCTCACTACAAAATTCCTCTTTTGTGAAAATCCCTAATTTCCGGCAGTAGTGTCAGGTCCAAAACTGAAAAACCTCAAAATTGGATTCTGCTTCGACAGAAATATGCGCCCTAAGGAGGAGAGTTATTCCACCTTAATTTTGCTGAAAATATGTGGAGGAAGATCCAAAAACTAGGAATCCCTAATTCCCGCAGCTGCACAGTGTCTTCTTCTCTAGTTAGCTCTAATACCATGTTAGTTTTTCAACATTAAGCTAGCATTTTTAGGATCTTTAACTGAGAGAATAACAAGTACAGCAATCAAACACAAGAGACAATGAATGTAGTGTTTTTCCTCGGGGAAACCATAAATGGAGAAAACCCCACAACTTCCTCAGAGATAGAATCAACACCAAGACAGTAAAAGCCCAAAATAGTAAGTGATCTCCCGACAGCAGTTATATTCTTCTTGTATAGCCCCAGTGTCTTCTCCTTCCTCAACTATGCGCTACACTTGAGTGTGTATGAGTTGTGTGATAAATAGAGACTCAAGTTCTCTATTTATACTAATCTCGACATGACTAAAACCCTACTAGGGCTGACCTCTACTAGGAGAGTCTAATAGCCCTAGTGCCCCGGAACTGTGGGGACTTTAACCCTTAGACAATCAGAGGGTTACCCACAATGAATTGACATGACTTGTTCACATTATTGATCCTTCCGATCGAAACCTAGGGGCATGAAAACATGACTCAATTACATTGTAGATACATCCCAGAATAAACATCGGGTCACAATACATAAGATACATAGATGAATACATTCCGAAGTTACAAATACATCAACAATGGCTCTTCCACTATTCTTTCTAGGTTCCAACCATTTATGCAAATGACCATATTAATAGCTAACCTAAAAACTTTAGTCTCGTGAATATCCTTTCTCTCAAACATGACAACACCATATACACCTAGACCATCATTCTGGTATTAGCAATATCAAGTGGTTGCATAAGACCATAAAATTATGATTAGTTATTTGTAAATATATCACATGTTAATCAATAAAAACTGAAAATACCTCATAATGGGTGACCATAGAAGAAGCCGCCTATGATCAGGTAGCTTCAGACAAGTCTGATCAACAATGTTAACTACCATCAACCTTAGGTTCCCTTTATAGATAAAACATCAAGCAGGTCTGGTGACAATATAATTGAATAGGTTCTCTCTGGTTTATTGGTATCAATTAAGTACCTATTTGATCTTCCCATTCTACTAACTAACCTTGCACGACACTGCATAGACAAACCACTTATTGGTGTAGTGATAACCTTTCTCATATGTATGTTGATGAATCTATGAGGCCACCATTGCCTGAAATGCAAACCCGAGTATATAATTATGTATTTTTCTCTATTTAAAAAAACCCTATTTAGATATAAGGTGGACATATTCTTATGAATGGAAAACAACGGTAAGTGTTTATAAAAACCCTATTCTGTTTCAAGGTGCAGTGTGCCCATGGTTGGAACTGATGTCTATGTAAACTGATCTAAATCAATTGAGTAAGGACAATTAAAAATGATGTCACAGACTCTAAGTTGCCAACCATATGAGAAAACAGTGTACATTGCCCAAGTATTAGAAAAACATTAGACATCGACAGTAACTCTACAAGATTTCAATATCTTAATTAGAGATTGACACAAACCATGCCAAATATGATTGCATTATAGATGTGTTCAAGTTAGAACAATGGTGAATCTCTAAACACGCTTTGCCACCTGATATTTCTTGTGGCATGTTTCTGTGTTGGAACTCAGGAGCTTTACATAGAAGGTGGACCCTGTCTTGTGAATGGAAAACTATGGTGGATGTTATGAAGCCCCATTCCATCTCAAGGTACAGTGTACCCAGTGTTAAATCTGATGTCTGTATGTAAACTGATTGGAATCAATGAAGTTTGAACAATAGAAAATTATGTGATAGACTAAGTTGCTGACCAAGTGAGAAAAAAGTGAACGTTGAAAAGTATTAGACAAACAATAGATACTGGCAACAGTTCTATAATTTTAATGATTCAAAATTCAATTTGTTTCCTATCTATACAACTCTGGAAGAAATGAACATGGTGTATCCTAGCTCTTTCTGAAGAACACCATAACAAAAGATAACCAATCATTCTCTAGACCTTTAGTTTGAGAGATTGCTCCTTTGCTGCTCAAATCCAACAGAAGATGGCACACAACTCTCATGAACTAAACATGAAGACTCATCCCTCCCCAAAAGCATAGAAGGCCTCTCAGAAAAATCCATTCTGAGAAAAGAGCTAGGATTTAGAAAAGAGCTATTGGCAATGATCAGTTTTATATTCGAAATGTGCAGTGTTTACTATAGAAATCGACCCACACTTGATTAAAACTTCTAGAAAATATCATCAAGTTGTGGTCTAGCAACAAGGCTGAGTGCTCACAGCAATGACGGCTCAGGCTTAAAACCCAAAAGTCTTGCTCCCAGTACAGTTGATCAAAGTGTTTCAAGATGAGAGTCAGATCAAGGTGGCTACACTACTTCCAAAGTGTTAAACTAAGATGTTTTCATTGCTAATGCAGTCTTCTCTGTGAATGAGACTAAGTGAATGAGACTAAGTGCAATTCTTGTGTGACTTTGACAAAATTATTGATCAAAGTGTTTAAAGATGAGAGTCAGGTCAAGGTGGCTACACTACTTCCAAAGTGTTGAACTAAGATGTTGTCATTGCTAATGCAGTCTTCATTCTGTGAATGAGACTAAGTGCCATTTTTGGGTGACTTTGATGAAATTATTAACCAAGAGGTATAATTGCAACAGATCTCTCATAAAAGTCTCCTACCCACTCCAATCAGAAAGAGGGTTAAAAACTTCAGTTAACTATACAAGTAAAAATGTTCAGAATTTGATGAGTGGTGATTTATGAAAACTCAAATCAAGCAATAAGAGAACCAACTGAATGAACCATATCTAATACCTTGTCCCCTATTCACCATAGAACACTGATAATGTTACAGGGAAATGATTTGACTATAGAGTACCAACCATGCGACCATTAATTACATCCCTCTACCATAACTACCCAACATAAATGGATAATCCTAGAATCTAATAAAATGGGTAATCAAAAACGCCATTAAAAACCAACCATATCGCGGCTTCTCAGCCAGATCTTTTTCGATAAGATAAATAGAATAGTATATTCATCCATCCGTTATGAATTTCCTGGTCGATGTAGTTTCCCTTTCTTCTTCAAGGAAACGTAAATTTCCATTTCAATTGGGGTTATTCTCTCCCACTATTATATTAGTTACCGAAATGAGACAATTAAATATGGCTTCAACTAATCTAAGTACACAAGTCATCACATAAAGCAATTTGGCCAATAGATCTATGTAAATAAACTCAAAATTTCACAAACCAGATAAGCTAAATACATTGCATCTCTTCCTATTCTTACAGAAGAAGCAAAGATCAAAAACATGTAGAGAAAGACAAATAATTGAAGGGGATTTGTGAGTACTGACTGTCTCCATCCTTGTCAAACAAACTAAAAGCCTCCTTGAACTCATAGATCTGTTCCTATGTTAGCTTTTCCATCATTTTCATGTAATGTAAGCAGATAGAGCGAAATACCAAATTTTTAATCGTATTATCCATAAATCCTGGGAGAAATACCAATTTTTCAACCTATTATACATAAATCCGGTGAACCATCTTCATTTCTCCTCCCAATCAAAAAAAATAAGGTGAATTTGGGCAAATATCTCCTGCAAATCGGAAAAAATCGGGCAAATGTGGGAAAAAATCAATATTTTTGTGGGCTAATATTCATTTTCCAGTTTTTCCCTCTTTCGGGATGAATGCGATTGACCTTGGGGCAGCTATATATAAAATAAACAATGGGTGAATTTATTAAATAAAATAAAAACATTTTAATATAAAAATTCGCCCACCTTTTTTAATGTAACCCTTAAAATTCACCATTGGGATAAAATTCACCCTTAAAATCATCCCTGCTCAGTAGGAAATGGTTATATGGAACCAAGTAATTTCTTGAAAACCACAAAGTATAATTACCTTATTTATTTATTCCAACAACCAAAAATTGGGTTCCAGTTCTATTTTTAAAGGACCATATGAATCCGTTTGAGATCCTAGCAAATAGGATCTACATTACTCGAAGATTACAATCTATCTAAACAAATCTCTAAAACTGCTCTTGAATAATTGAGAGCCCACTTGTATATAACAACCATTATTACAACACACCTCACCATCACTCAAACTAACTCAACCTAATCTAGAACACAATAATAATACAATTTAGTCTCTTTCTTCTCGATGCTCCTGTATCAATTTCATCCTCACGAACACATCTACAGATCACCAAGTTTGGTCCTGTATGGAACAAAAGGCATCGATCTATGAAAATATACTACTCTGTTGCACAAACCTCTTCTTTTATTTTGATTTCATATGCCCTGAAAGTTTTCCTGCCTCCAAATAATTTGCTACATTTGCTATATTTTATCATTCAAGCTAGCATTATGATATTAGCATCTTTAACTGAGAGAATAACATGCACAGCAATAAAACACAAGAGAAAAGAGACATAAATAATTTTCCTCAGGGAAACCATAAAGGAGAAAACCCCTCAAATTCCTCAGAGATAGAATCAACACCAAAATTAAAACCTAAAAACATAAAGATGATCTCCTAAAAACAGCAGACGCTCTCTTGTCCCAGTAACTTCTCTTCTCTCACTCATGCGCCCCAATGAGTGAGTGTGTGTGTGATAAATAAAGAGTCTCACTCTCTATTTATATTCTTTTGTTCACTTGAATCCCACTCCAACATGTCGGCCTCACTTAACAATTACTTACTAAAGCCTACATCTCTAGGAGTGTCTAATAACCCTAGTGCCCCACAACTTGTGGGGACTTTGCCTCCTCCAACCAACAAGGAGGGTTATCCTTAACACAATGGTGGGGACTATTTCCCCAACTTACAATGACTCACCTAGGGTCGACTTCTCTAGGACAGTCTAATAACCCTAGGGCCCCACAACTGTGGGGAATCTAACCCTTGACCAATAGGAGGGTTACCCACAATGACTTGACATGACTTGTTTACATTATAGAAACTCCCAATTGGAACATCAGGGCATGACATGACTCAATTACATTACAGAAACATCCCGAAATAAACATCAGGGTACAATACATAAGAAATACAAGTGAATACATTTCAAAGTTACAATTACATCAACACTCCCTCTTAACTAGGAAGGTATTCTCTCGACACAATTTATCAGCACAAGTCTTCTTCTCTGTATCATCTGGATCATCATTGAGTCCTAGTCATCTTCAATTCATCTTCATCTTCAAGTCATCTTCATCTCCAATTCATCTTCATCTTCAAGTCATCTTCATCTGGATCTGGATCATCACTAGATCTGGATCATCATCACTAGATCTGGATCATCACTCGATATGGATCATCATCACTCGATCTGGATCATCACTGGATCTGAATCATCTCTGGTCTGGAACATCTATGCTAGATCATCATCACAAGTGCTATCTCTTGATTCTTCTCATCATAGGAAGTTCTATAGAGCCAGCCCTTTTTAATGTTAGTTGTAGGCCTAGCCTCCATGTAGGTCTTCTTCCAGCACTTATATCTGACCCTAAGTCAGAATGGCCTTCCTAGCACTTATATCTAATCATGTAGGAACCAATTCTATAATCATATTAGAAAGGCATTCCCAGCACTCACATCTGACCATGTCGGAACACATCCCACAACACTATCAGAAATGCCCAGCACTCACATCTAACAACAAATGTCATAAAGGATCATCTCTTACATTCGACCAAGCGAGGAACCAATCCTCCATGCCTAAAGGCTCTGCACTTACATGTGACATCCAATGTTAGAAAGGCTCAGCACTTATATTCGACCATGCAAGGAACCAATCCTTCTTGCCGAAAGGGCTCTGCACTTACATATGACAACCAATGTCACAAAGGCTCTACACTCACATCTAATCATGTAGGAACCAATCCTACAGTCACATCATAATTGCCCTCACTCCCAGATTGAGCTTTCCTGGTAACTGACCAGGTGCCTCCATTCCAAGAATGGCATTCAACACTTATATCTGATCATGTAGGAACCAATCCTACAGTCACATCAGAATGGATCAACACTCACATATGACATGGAAGGAGCCAATCCTCTCACCATGATAGAATGGCTCAGCCCTTACATCTAACCATGGTAGGAACCAATCCTCTCACCATGTCAAAATGGCTCTAGGTCTCATCATTTCCCCTTGGAGGGAACCTCAATCTGGAGAACACCAAGCTTCTCCTTGAAGTACTCAAACTTCACTTTGGCCATTTCTAGCATAGAATCACATCAGGGCTGATTAAGTTCAAGGATAACCTGTGAGCTTCGCCAGGACCGATTACATCCAAGGACAACCTAGAGGACCATTTATGTCTAGGCAACCTACGAGCTTTGCCAAGATTTATGCTCAAACAACCTATGTCATTAGCTATGCTAGAAATCCCTCTTTCGAGAGATCTTGATCTAGATCACTGCTCCTCCCTGCATCATACAAAAAATTCAAGTCATATCAACCAAATCAAATAGTAGTTTTCAAAAGAAACATACTAGCTCCCAAATAGCCATTAAAGGAAATTTGGGGTCTAAAATGGGCCTTATAAGAAAACGTGCCAAAATAAGTTTTTGTGAGTTGGAATTCAAGAACCAATAGAATTTCAATAAAATAATTCAACCATAATGGTTGAATTGACATATTTGTCATTAAAAAAAACTACTTCTTTTGTTCGTATTTTTGACATCCAACGAGCTCTCCTGATCAAAATTTGAGTAAAAACACAGGGAGATATGTTGAAAATACGAACACAAAAAGTAGTTTTTTTCTTTCTTCCTCCAAAATTAATCAATATTATTTTATTATTTTAACTATTATTTTATTATTTTAACTATTATTTTATTATTTTCCTTAGGAGGCCCATTTTAGACCCCAAAATTCCTCTAATGAAGTGGCAACATCTTTTGCCTCAGTTGTACTCAGTGCCATGCAGGACTCCATCCTGCCAAACCAAGAGATCACACTTGATTCCATACTGAAGTAGCACCTCGAAGTGCTCTTCCTATCAATGGAACCTCCTTCCCAATAAGAATCCACATAAATTTCTAGGTTAATCTTCTGATTCACCTCATACTTGAGTCCATAATCAACTGTACCCCTCAAGTACCTCAGAATATGCTTTACAGCAATCAAGTGAACATGTCTCAATGTGTTCACAGCAAATCAAATATCTAGTCTCATATTTGTCAGGTACATCAATTGACAATACACCATGGCATCAACCAAATCTGATGAAGCAACACTCAATAGCTTTAAGTACGATGCCATAGGTATGGTCATGGCCTTGTAGTCTATCATCCCAAACCTCTTGAAGATCTCTACTGCATACTTCCCTTTTCTGAGGGAGATTCCATACGCATTCTGCCACACCTCCATTCCTAGAAAATAGTGCATCGACACATAACAGGAGCATCACTAGTCTTCCACCTTCAACCTTGAGGCAAAGGTTGGAATCCACTTTACTCTCAGTAAATCCTAGAGTCATCAGTAATCTATCCATCCTGTCATACCATCTCGAACGTCGGGATCTTTTGCAGTCACTCCCTCTGAAGCATCTTACTCCCTTTGTCTTCCATACTCTATGCACTGAAACATTCTGTACTGGAGTGACAAGTAGCTTCCTCTACTACTAATATTCTATGTATCCATCTAGGATCTCTAGATACCAAGATCTTATATCTTGAAATTTTTCAAAAGTTCTTCTCGCACCCATCTATGAGCTTGTCATCCTCTATAGGATTTCATCTTCAACCTTGTAGCAAAGGTTAAGGTATTCATCAAGCTCATCATGTATGTGTTATCCCATGGGTGTCTTCTGAACTCGTACAAAGCCTTCTTTCATTTCCACACACGATTCTTCTTGTCATGTGTCGCAACTCCCACTGGATGCAAATGTCTCTTCGTAGTCTATGCCTTCTTTTCATGAGAAGCCTCATGCTACGAATCTTGCCTTGTATCCCATGATGTTTCCATCTACTGCATGATGGAACTATGAACTTTCCTTCATGTATCGATATTGCATCCTAGACATCATTCTTCTTGAACTGGTCTTCCCTTTCTTCTTGGTTACTTCTTCATGGCTGGAAGGTTTTGCATCAATGATGTCGCTAAATTCGTCATATTATTCTTCATCTTGAACTGTCGTCACTTGTTCTTTGGAACAAGTCTCATCCTTCTTTTCTTGTAGGCGATTATGTATGCAATATTTCCTACAAGTCAAATGCATTTTTATGGTTAGAAACATTTCATAAGGTATATTCATAATGAAAAATTCATATGCATAAATATATGATCATGCAACTATTTTATCCAATACAACATTCATCCATATCTCACGGAAATGTTTCTAGATGCCTTCCATCTCCACCAAGACAAGATTGAGATTGTGCACTAATCCAATATGTCAGCAAAGAGGTTTCATTCTAGATAAGTAGCAATGGAGACTTGTATAGAACCATGAGCTACTTACCCATCACATGCATATTAGTAGTATACTGTCATTAATGCAAACATTCTATCATGCATAATACGTCAACTGAATATAAACAAATGCATAACAAAACAATATCATGAAATAACAATTGAATACTTATCTTTAATTGTTTCGTGGGTAGACTCCTTCTTGAGCCTTTAGCTTCATCATCTTCTTCATTCACAATAGAATCATTTCTTATCCAAATTCTAAGATGGATAAGGGGTTCTTCAATAGTTGAGTTCTTTGTATTCCTCATCGCTTGAGGGATGTTCTTTGGATGGTGATAGCTTGATCTTCAGTTGCTCCCATCTTCTCTTCTCTTATTATGAGTCGAGCTTCTTCTTCTTCTAAAAGTAATCACTTCCTTCTGGCACACATTCCTTGAATGAATGAATCTGATGATCCTGGGAGGCCATTCAAGGTGGCTATCACCACTTCTGCATTCTTCACTTCTTCTTTTACTGCTTCAATTTGTTCTTTGATTTGAGAGACCCTTGTAAAGTATGACTGCATGGTCTCTTCATTCTTGATCTTCACATTCTTCAACTGGTTTCTTAAGGTCATATTCCCATTTTTGTTATTCCCTTCAAATATCTTGGTCAAGGAATCAAACATATTTGGTGTCTTTAGGGAAGACACTTGTGGTACAAGTTGATCCGTGATTGAATCAACAATGATCTTCTTGGCCTTTACCAACTTCTTCTTGTGTAAGGCTTTTAGCCTCATCTCCCTATGGAACTGGAACCTCTCTACTTGTGTAGGTGTCCAATTCATTTTCTTTAGAGAGATCATATACCTCCATGCTTGGAAGTTTTCAACTTCACCAAGCTTGTCATCAAGTTGATGTGATAGATCACTTTGAAATGAAAATAGCAAAAGATTAGATCTTATCGATTTGAGGTGTCCGTCCTGGTTCCGGAGCTAGCTGATCTAGGGTCTGTCAAAGAAACCCTAATTTTAAAAAATTGGAATATTTCAGATATGATTGGATAAAAATATAGATCTCTTCAATGCAAGCTATCCAATGTACTCCTTTTCTGAAAATAGTGGAGGGAAGCTCCCAAAACAGGAAGCCCTAGTTTACCAATTTCTTCTGCAGAAATGCCTGATACTGTTTCTGTGGTATCTCCAAAATTACCACTCCTATGTTTCTAAAAATTCACACTGAGGTATCCTCTCCTGTCCCTATTCCAACACCATAGGTTTCATCATATTGGTTTCACCAATTGGGAATTATGATCATTTCCCCAAGGTAACCTGTTACAGGACTGTTCAGAACAGAGAAGTTGTACGGACTTCCACGTGTCACTGTTTCATCTTCTGGGTCTAAAACTTGGACCATAAAAATTACAGTCCATTCCCTTTCTAGAAAATCTTTAGAAATTTCATTTGGACCTTTGTAGCCCAAGATATAGCAATTCTTCCCAAGTGTCATGTTTAGGGATGAATCTTGGAAGAGGTTGGAACCCTAAATTGGATAGATCATATCTCCCATAATAGTGAATCTGAGGCTGAATTGTGGACACAGTGTACATCAAGATTTTATCTTTGACCTATGCAATTTTCAGCTCTTGAGACATCTTCAATCTCGAGATATAGCGAATGTACCAAAACTTATCAGTTTTAGTATTTAGGGTTTTTCCACCTCGGGGTCAAACTAAGGTTTGACTTTCCCAGAGTTTCACCCAACCAAAAATATTGACCCAGGTCTCTAAAATTAGATTTTGATGAGGAGAACAATCCTATTCTAGGCTCACTCAAAAATTCTTCTTCTCTAGAAAGCCCTAATTTCCCGCACCAATAACTGAAAATGTCTGGAATCAAATTCTGCTTCGACAGAAAGATGCGCCCTTCAATGGAGAGTCATCCTAGCATACTTTTGCTGATGGATTGTGGAGAGAGACACAAGAAATAAGAATCCCTAGCTTCTGTAGCTACACAATGTCTTCATCTCAGGTTAGCTCTGATACCATGTTATATTTTTATCATTCAAGCTAGCATTATGATCTTAGGATATTTAAGTGAGAGAATAACATGCACAACAATAAAACACAAGAGATAAGAGACACAAAGAATATTCCTCGGGGAAACCATAAAGGAGAAAACCCCGCAACTTCCTCAGAGATAGAATCAACACCAAAAGTAAAACCCAAAAACATAAAGATGATATCCCGACAGCAGCAGTCTCTCTCTTGTCCTAGCAACTTCTCTTCTCTCACTCATGCACCCCAATGAGTGAGTGTGTGTGTGATAAATAGAGAGGCTCACTCTCTATTTATATTCTTTCGTTCACTTGAAGCCCACTCCAACATGTCGGCCTCACTTAACAATTACTTACTAGAGCCGACATATCTAGGAGTGTCTAATAACCCTAGTGCCCCACAACTTGTGGGGAATTTGCCTCCTCCGACCAACAATGAGGGTTATCCTTAACACAATGGTAGGGGCTGTTGCCCCAACTTACAATGACTCACCTAGGGTCGACTTCTCTAGGATAATCTAATAACCCTAGGGCCCCACAACTGTGGGGACTTTAACCCTTGACCAGTAGGAGGGTTACCCACAATGACTTGACATGACTTGCTTACATTATAGAAACTCCCGATCGGAACATCGGGGCATGACATGACTCAATTACAATACAGACACATCCTGGAATAAACATCAGGGTACAATACATAAGAAATACAAGTGAATACATTCTGAATTTACAATTACATCAACAACATCTGCAAACCAAGGTACATTAGTAGAGATAACAAACAAATTCTCATATGGGAAGGCATCATCCACCGGTTGAGGTTCCTCGTTATTAATTATTCTTGAAATAAATTCAGCAACCACATTAGTTTTACCTGGTTTGTCCATTATTGAAATGTCGAATTCCTGTAACAATAACAACCACCGAGTGACTCTTCCATTTGTGATAGGTTTTTTCATAAGATATTTAATGGCAAAGTGGTCATTGTGAACATTCACTGGATATCCTGTAATGTAATGGAAAATTTTATTTATGGAGTAAATGACAACTAGGAATTATTTTTCAGTTATTGTAAAATTAAGTTCTATGACAGTTATATTTTTAGTAATAAAATATATGGCAGGTTTATAATCTTCCTATTGGCCTAGAACTCCGCCTATGGCGGTATCATAGGCATCTGTAGAAATGAGGAAAGGTAAGGACCAATTTGGTCCTCGGAGGATTGATGTTGTAGAGACTTTATGTTTTAAAGTTTCCCATGCTAGTTGACAGGCATCCGACTAATCAAAGTGTTTGTTTTTTTACATAAGTATAAATAAGGGATTAGAAATTTTTGAAAAGTGTTTAACAGATCTTCTATAATAACCTGCATACCCAATAAAATTGCATACCTCTTTTTGTGTACATGGAACTAGTAAATTAAGGATCACTTGAACTTTGTTGGGTCTACTTTGATGCCATCAGGAGATATAAGATGACCCGGGACAACGCCTTTAGTGAGCATCATTCTACATTTTTCAGTACTAAGATAGAGATTTACCTCCTTTCATAATGTAAGTAATTTGTCCAGGTTATTCAAATATTTTACAAAATCTTCCCCGTGAGAGGTAAAGTCATCCATGAAAACTTCCATAGTTTCATGAATGAGATCAGAAAAGATGTTGAGAACAACCCACCGAAATGTGGCAGGAGCATTGCATAATCTGAAAGGTAACACCTAGTATGCAAATGTACCCCATGGCCATGTGAATATTGTCTTCTCTTGATCCTCCAGTGCTATCCTAATCTGATTGTAACCACTGAAGCCATCCATAAAAGAGAAATACATTTTTCCTGCTAGCGTGTCCAACACCTAATCAATGAAAGGTAAGGGAAAATGGTCCTTATGTGTAGCTTTGTTTAATTCCCTATAATCAACACAAATATGCTAGTTTCTATTCTTCTCAGGAACTATGACTAGTGGAGAAACCCACTTGCTGTCAGAGATGGGATAAATAAAATTTGCAGCTAGTAACTTTGGAAGTTCTTCTTTGACCACCTCTCTGAGTGTCGGATTCATCCTATGCTAAGGTTTCCTCATAGGTCTACAATCATATTTTGTGTAGATATGATGTGCACAAAATTCAAGATGGAGACCTTTCAGGTCATTGTAATCCTATGAAAATGTAGTTTTATGTTTCTTTTATACCGAGGTAATCATTTCTGCTTGTTGCATCAACAATGTGGAACTGATCTTTAAAGTCTTACCAGGTTCAATTTCCACTTCCCTAATCGTAGAGTCACACTAAAGCATAGAATTAGTATCAGGTGCCATAGATGAACTTGGGATGTTGTCAATCTATTGAATAGCACAGACTAAACTAAACAATTCCATAAAGTATCCCGAGGGACTAGAATTGATAAATTGACCTAGAAAATCATCCTCAGTTGGTGTTTTTGTTTCCAGTGATTGTTCAATCATGTGAAGTTGTAGGGTTTCATATTCCTTCTCAACCTCCTCTTCATTTGGCCACAAGGGAAGTTCTTGTTATATCATTGGCTTCATAGGAGGATACAAAGTGAGTTATTTGACAGCATTACCATGGGATATGTGCATATTTCCTTGTCAGAAGCCAATATAAGAATCTGCTATGGCCAACCATGGTTGACCCAAAATTAGAGGATAGACTCCCAAGTTTGATTTTTCCCACAAAACCATAAAGTCCATCGGTTATTCCCATGAATCTATTGAAATCACAACATCCTCTATAATACCATCTAGTTTGACAGGAGATTGGTCAGCCAACTGTAAAATAGTAGATTTTTTTTGAATATTTGTAATACCCAATCTATCCATTGTCTATTTAGTCATGACATTAATAGTTGCTCCCAAATCTATCAGTGTATTAGAGAGAGAAATACCATTTATTTTTACTTTGATAATGGGACTACCAGGGTCAGAGTACATGGAAGCAAGAGTGTTACCAATCATCAATTCAGCCAAATCTCCTATCACATGAACTGTTGGGGGGTCTTTCCTCTTTCTTCCCAGTTTCTTCAAACATAGCTCTCTGACAACTTTGGATTAAATGGGAATTTATTTAATAGCTTGAAATAGTGGAATCTCTATACATACATTCTGTAATTCTCTGAGGAGATCAAATTCAGATTAAGGTACAAGTTTGTCTATGATTAAGTGCTTAGGATATGCTAGAATTTTATTTTTCTCTGCTTATGGTGAGAACCTGGGTGGGATGGGGGGGAGGAATTGTCTTCAAATCGCACCGGTGTCTCTTCAAACTGAACTAGTAATATTTCCGGTGTCTCTTCATCCTCTTCCTCTATAATTATAGGAGATTTAGTTTTATTGATATTTCTTCCAGAGTGTAATTGAATGCCATGGCAGTCCACTGTGGAAATAGAGTAGGCTGGATAATTGGGTAATTCAACATCCATTACAGGTTTTCCAGCATTATTATTAAGGTTAAAAGTGAGTTGTGCAGGAAGAAGTGGTTTGTGAGGTGGGTTATTCACTGGCAATGTTAACTGGGGTTGTGGAAAAAGTTGCATTAACGGTTTTACTAGTGCAAATGGGAATTGAGGATTCTATATTTGAGGGGGTAAATTTTGAATTTGTTGTTGATTCCCAAATCTTGAATTCCTCCAATTTGATTGCTAAGGGATATTTTGTGGGTACGGAGGTGGCCATTTTTGTTGTGGCATCAATGGATACAAAAGCTGAGAATTTTGTTGAACTTGTGGAGCTTGTGAGACTTGTGGCTGATGTATTTGAGCATTATTCCACTAAGGATTAAATGTTTTCATGGGATATAGTACCGTACTTGAGGGTCAGGGTTTCCATGGGATATTTTGAGATATAAAACAAATAGGTTATGAAACTGCATATGTCCCTGCTTCCTCATATATGGACTTAAGTCCTGGCAGCGAAGGGAAGCATTTCGTAGGATGCTCATTGTCGCATAGAAGGAATGTTTCCACTCTGTCTAATGGGAATATTTTGAGATGGTTCCTCTTCCTGCATTTAGGAAAAAAATAGCCAAATCTCAATCTTCCTCCACTTGCCTTTTCTTTGCTTGAAGCGCATCCAATTGAGAACTCAGGGAACTAAGTATATTAGTTTTAAATCCTTCCAATAGTTTTCCAATATCCATCCTTGAAAATCCTTCTCTTGAAGTCTTGGTTCTCCTGTGTACTGTGTCTCGAATCCCTCTTCCCAATCTAGAGGCATTCCTCGAATACCTTCCACATAGGTCACATATTTCTACATATTTTAGAAGGGTTACATCCCATGCACCCATCAAATTCAGTAGATCATTGAAATCATCTATGATCCTTCGTAAGAGCATAATTTTCAATGTATCATCGTTTAACCCATTCTGTCTTGATTTTTGCAAATTATATTGGAATCTCTCCACATAGTCTTCTAGGTTTTCGTCTTCTTGTTGGTTCGTTTTAAAAATTGCATCCTTTCGATCCTTATCTTTGCAATATTCTTGGTATCTATCCAGGAAGACCTTTTTCATTTGTGCCCATGTTACTATATTGTCCCATCCTAGTCCCATGAACCACCTTAGTGTCTGGATTTTCAATGTGGCTGGAAAAATTTTCATCTTTTGTTGATATGTAACATAATCATAACTCCTACATAGGACATCAAATTCAAACAAAAATGTATTTGGGTCCTCACTTGCCATACCATGAAAATTGGGCAAAGTCGAATGTGGAATTTTCTTCATCTGGTTTGTAAATGTAGATCCAAGATTTCGGATTGGGAATCTGAAAGTATTCGTCCTGATGATTGATTCTCCATTTGTATCTCCTTGGTGTGTTTCCCCTCTAGTGGGATTGTTCTCTCCCCCACTGTCCATATTTACCCAACAATCTTTCGAGGTAGCTAATTCGGAAAAAAAATTGTTCTGCGCTCAAATGATTGTTAACACTATATTGATTAAGAGGCTCTCCTTCTTGAACAAACTCTTCTTCCTTATCGAAATCTGTCACTAGCATATTCTCACCAAAATTCGTTGGTAAGATCATTCTATCGATGGGCGTTGTAGAATTCTCGAGTCCTTCAATTTCTTACTTCAGAATGCTAGAAGAATGTGTCCTCTCTTGAGTGTGTCCTCCTCTTATTATACTTCCTTCACGGTTAAAACCCAAGGGGTATCATATGCATATACAATCCTACCTGTACTATCTCTTATTGTCCGCATGAATTATTTTCATGATCCAGGATCATAGGGACTTGCGGAGGGAAAGATTTGAGTGAATTTGTTTGTGTGTCTTACTCGTCCCTCCTCCAAAATCACACCAGACTATTTTAAGAGAAAAAAATGTCATACACAATCCACTCAAAAGAAGGAAAGAAAATCGCAACTATAGAACCAAAGTAACCAATCAAAATTGCAATGTCCTTGGTAGCTCCTTGGAAACAGCGCAAAATGCTTTTCTTTCACCTTCTAATAAAATGCAAATCGAAAGTTGTACATAAATTATCAAACCAGGGCCACAAAGGCTTATGAGCTACTTGAAAAGGTATATGTCAGACACTGTAACTTGGAACATTTTCACACAAATGAGGCTAATACATTACAGAACTAGAATTAAAATGCAACTATTGGTGAACAAGCTTCTAGAAAGATCACAACTTACATGAAGAATCATGTAATAAAACCAAATCAATGACTATCAAATTTTACAAACCTTCTGCTGTAACTTTCTTCTATGCTACAGAAAGAAATTCATGCTTAAATCTGATTAAAACACATTGAAGATTTTACACGAAATAAATTTAACAAACATCAGCTATAGTACAGGGATTGGAAAGAGCTAATTTAATTCAACAACTTGCTTCTACAGATTCTCAACAACAATTCTAATGAAATAATTCACCACAAAAGTAATCCCGGTTCAATGTTCATAATCCACTCATTCCCCTTTGTTCACTAACAATGATAATGAAAATTATACTAGCCACTCATGCCAATACTCAGACATTCACATTCAACTATGATCGACACACCAAATCCAAATCTAAATAATTAAATCAATTAGAAACTACACAAGGCATTAATTTTATCAATATCAACTACGTGCATAAAGAAAATAAATTCTAACTACAACAGTACCTATCAAAGAAGGGGGTCATGCCTTCGGCGACAGGAGATGAAAAAGCCACTCACTCACACGAAATTAATTAACACATACAAAACAGGATAATATAGGAATTTTATATAAAAAAATTCTGATCACAATAGTGTTCAATAGATCTATGCAAACTGATGGCTAAACTATCCTAGCAGAGATTCCAAGTTCTTACACATCAGTTCTCATGAGAGAATTATGAAAGATCATATAGTTACAACAAATTCCCAAATAAGGCTCATATGTTGATTCTCAAAATATTTCACAAGCCATCCCAGGAGATAATACCATGGAGAGTGGAGATGACTCCATCAATATCTCAAATCAGTCAACACCCTCTTTGTATATCCCAATGAATCGTGAATCATTAAAAACTCAAAGTCCTGAATTGGACATAGAATCTTGGATCCTTGGATTGTTTGTATCATCATGTATGCGTTGGGTAGGTGAACAAAATTATGTAAAATAATGAGCAAGAGCATAATATATAAAGTCGATACCTATCTATTATGTCCAGCTTCCATATTTCCTCTGTTCTGCAACCTTAAAGTAAAATGATATTGAACCTTAAAAAACCACTTCTTTAATAGGAAATCATGGGATCATAACTCTATCCAAATCATCAACAATTGACAAATAACAAGGAAAACGAGATCAATCCTTACCAAAGCCAAAAATTCACCAAATACAATGAAGAGAGAAAATAGTGATATACGATTAAATCATAAAGTTCATAAACAAGGAAAAATATTAGAACAAAAAGGATCATATACACAGCCCTTCACAACCAACCTTTGGATAAAGAAATATTTCAAGGAGAATATCCTATTGATGTATTTGTAACTTCGGAATGTATTCACTTGCATATTTCATATTGTATTTCATTATAACCCGATGGAGATGTTTTCTCCTCTGATCAGGAGAGTTATTAATATAATAAAGTCATGTAAATTAATTCAGGTTAACCCTCCATTATAAGTCGGGGAAATAGTCCCATAGTTGAGTCATCTTAGGGTTATTATACTCTCCTAGTGAGGTCGGTCCTATAGAGTAATTGTCAAGTAGAAAACAAGTATAAATAGAGAGTGAGAGTCTCTATTTGTCACACGGACTCACTCAACAGTAGTGCATGAGTGATATAGGAGTATCTCACATAAGGGAGAGAGAGAAGAATTGTCAAAGATCATCTTTGTATCTTTGGGTTTTACTTTTCCTTTTGGTGCTCATTCTATCTCCGAGGAAGTTGCGGGTTTTTATCCTATATGGTTTCCCCGAGGAAAATTATTTGTTTCTCTTGTCTCTTGTGATTATTGTTGTGCATGTTATTCTCTTAGATAAGATCCTATATCATATTGATTAAATGATAAAAATCTAACATGGTATAAGATCTAACCTGAGAAGAAGACATTATGCAGCTACGGGAACTAGGGCTTCCTAGTTGAAGTTGTTCTCTCCACATATTATCAAGCAAGGAGGGCTAGGATAAATCACCTCACTAGGGCCCATCTATTGGTGGTATTAGTTCCTGAATTAGATAACTTTCACTGTACAGTCGAAATACAGCTGCAATGGCAGCTAATGGAAATTAGGGTTTCATTCCTAGAAACCCTAGAAGACTGAATTTAGTAATCCTATAACATTCTCTATAATGAGATATTGGAGAAGGCTCATAAGCCAAAATTTTTACAGGTTGAAAATAAATTCGTGTTGTACATGGTGTAAAACTTTCAACCTCATATTCTCTATACTTCTAGAGATATGGTTCCTCCAAATTAGGGTTCCAACCTCCTCCATAATACAGTCATAAACAGGTGACCTAGGGATATTTGTTATATCTCAGGATAGGAAGGTCCTAAATAAATTTTGCAAGATTTTCAAGGTAGGGCACAGACTATAGTTTCTATGTTATTTATTTCATACCCAGAATTTCAAACAGTGACACGTGGCAGTCCGTACAAGTTTTTTATCCTGAACAGTCACCTTGGGAAAATCCGAATAAGTCCCACTTGGAGAATCCATTTCTGGTCTAACCTAGGGGGTTATAAAGACTACTTATCAGGATATCACAGTGAGAATTTTATGACCTAAATAATCCTAAACTTTAGAGATACCATAGACGCAATATGAATCATTTCTGCATAAGAAATTGGAAAACTAGGGCCTCCTTTTCTGGGAGCTTCCCTCCACTATTTTCAGAAAAGGAGTACATTGGATAGCTCACCTTGAAGAGGCCCATATTTCTATCCAATCAGAAGTTTGAAATTCCAAGTTTTGAAAATTAGGGTTTCTCTAACAAACCCTAGTTCAACCAGCTCCAGAACTGGGATGGACACCTCAAATCGGTAAGATCTAAATTTTTGCTATTTACATTTGAGGTTCTCATTTCAAAATGACTAATCACACTAGCTTGATTACAAGCTTAGTGAAGCTGAAAACTTCCGAGTATGGAAGTATAGGACTTCCGTGATCCTTAAAGAAATTGACTTGGATCAGTATTTCAGTAAGAAAGGTCTAAGATCCAGAGGAAGATAAGGGTAAGGCTAGAGCCAAGAGAATCATTGCAAATTTTATTAAATATCATCTCATCCCTCATGTGTCATCCTTGAAGACACCAAAATAAAGTGTTCGATGCTATGACGAATCAATCGACGAAGAATAAGATATTGTTATAACTAGCTTGAATGGCCTCCCATGATCATGGGATTCATTAATTTGAGGAATGTGTGCCATAAGAAAGTGATTACCTTCAGCAGAATCTCGGAAGAGTGCACACAAGAATAAGCTCGACTCATAATAAGGGAAGAGAATATGGGAGCAACTAAAAATCAATCTATCACGATTCAAAGAAGATCCTTCAATCATGATGAATATGAAGGAATCAATTCTTGAAGAACCTCTTATCCATCTTAGCATTTGGATAAGAAATAATGATTTCATGAATGAAGAATATGATGAAGCTAAAGGCTCAAGAAGGATTCTACCCATGAAACAAATAAAGATAAGTATTTGAATTTCCTTTTCCTATATATCTAGATGTTTATATGACATTGTTTAGTTGTTAAATGTATTATGCATGATAGAATGTATGCATTAATGAACAATATACTACTAATATGCATGTTATGGGTAAGTAGCCTATAGTGCTATACAACACTCCATTGCTACTTATCTAGGATGAAACTTCATTGTTGACATATTGGGATTAGTGCAAAATCTCAATAATGTTATGGTAGAGATGGAAGGAATCTGGAAGTTTCTGTCTATACAAGATATGGATGAATGTTGTATTAGAAAAAATAGTTGCACGAATATATATTTATGCATAAGAATTTTCCATTGTGAATATACCTTATTAAATGTTTCTAACCATATAACTGGTGCATGTGACTTGTAGGAAAGATCACGTACAATTGCCTACAATAAAATAAGTATGATAATTGTGACGACAATTCAAGATTCACTCTAATAAGCATACATGAAGATGAACCTGAAGCTTTCTAGGTCAAAGACACCATAGTGAAATAAAAAGCTTCAGAAGAATGTAAAGAGAATGATAAATCAACCTCAAAAGATAAAGAGCGCCTTGGGAAGAAGAAGTAATCCAAAATAAAGAATAGTATGATGAGACTTCAAGAGGCCTCAGACATGCTCTCATTATGTGACACTGTTGAGTGACATCATTGATGCAGAGCCTTCCAGCTATGAAGAAGTAGCCAAGAAGAAAAGGAAAGTACCAGTTCAAAAAGAATGATGTCTAGGATGCGGTATCGACACCTAAAGGTAATCCCATAGTGTCTTCCATATGGATATACAAGATCTGGCATGTAGTAAATGGAAACATCATGGGATACAAGGAAATATTCATAGCATAAGAATTCTCACAAAAAGAAGGCATAGATTACAAAGAGACATTTGTAGACAATGGGAGTTGAGACACATGACAGGCAGACTCATGTGTGCAAATTAAAGAAGGCCGTGTATGAGTTCAAAATGCACCCATGGGATAAAGCCTACATTTGAATCTTGAAGATCACTTAGAGTGATGAATATATTAAACTTTGTTACAATGTTGAAGATGAAAGCCTATAAAGGAGGAAAAGCTCACATATGGGTGCGAGAAGAAATTTTGAAAAGGTTCAAGATAAAGGATCTTGGTATCGAGTGAGCCTAGATGGATACATAGAATATTAGTAGTAGAGGAAGATACTTGTCACTCCAGTACAAAATGTTTCAATACATAGAGTACGAAAGGAAGAGGGAGAATGATGCTCCACTTCAGAGGGAGTGACTACAGAATATTCTGAGGTCCAACATGGTACGATAAGATGGACATATTACTGATGGCTCTAGGATTTATTGAGAGTAAAGCGGATTCAAACCTTTTCCTCAAGGTTGAAGGAAAAATACTAGTGATGCTCCTGTTATATGTCGATGACCTATTCCTAGCAGGAAAAGAGGAACTTATTAAATATGCCAGAAGGAGACTTGCTTCCGAGTTCAAGATGAAGGACTTGGGTATGATGCATTACTTTATAGACATGAAGGTGTGGCAGAGTATGGATGGAATCTCCCTTGGACAAGGGAAGTATGCAGTGGAGATCGTGAAGAGGTTCAGGATTATGGACTCCAAGGCCATGGCCACACCTATGGCATCAAACCTGAAGCTATTGAGTGATACTTTATCAGAGACAGTTGATGCCATGATGTATCATCAGATGATTTTTTCATTGATGTTCCTGATGAATATGAGACCAGACATATGCTTTGCTGTGAACAACCTGAGCTAGTTCCTGATGGATCCGAGACTTGCTCACCTAGTTTCATAGCATGCAGTGAGGTACCTGAGGGTACAATAGGAGTAGTGAATCTCCAGTATGTGATCCAGATCAAGATCTCTCGAAAGAGGGAGTGATGAGTTCTAGCATAGCAGGTGAGACACGTTGTCTGGGAATAAAATCCTGGCAAAGCTCATAGGTTGCTCAGATGTAAGTAGTCATGCAGGTTGTCCTCAGATGTAGTCAATCCTAAAGAATCTCATGGGTTATCCTTGGACGTAATTAGACCTGATATGATTCTATGCTAGAAATGGTCTAAGTGAAGCATGATTACTTCAGAGAGAATGTTGGTGTTCGTTAGATTGAGGTTCCTTCCAAGGGGAAGTGATTATTCTGAGAGCCTTTCCGACATGGTGGCAGGTTAGGCCTCCCATGGTCGAATGTAATTGTTGAGCCTTTCCGACATGGTGGTAGGCTAGGCCTCCCATGATCAGATGTAAGTGCTAAGCCTTTCCAACATGGTGGCAGGTTGGGCCTCCCATGGTCGGATATAAGTGCTAAGACTTTCTGATATGGTGGTAGGTTGGGCCTCCCAAGGTCAGATGTAAGTGTCGAGCCTTTCCTACATGGTGGTAGGCTGGGCCACCCAGGTTCGGATGTAAGTGATGAGCCTTTATGGCATGGTGGTAGGATGGGCCTTCCATAGTCAGATGTAAGTGTTGAGCCTTTTCGACATGGTGGTGGGCTAGGCCTCCCATGGTCAAATGAAAGTGTTGAGCGTTTCCGACATGGTGGCAGGTTAGGCCTCCCATGGTCAGATGTAAGTGTTGGACCTTTCCAACATGGTGGTGGGATGGGCCTCCCATGGTCAAATGTAAGTTCTAATCCATTCTAATATGGTGGCAGGCTAGGCCTCCCATGGTCAGATGTAAGTGTTCAGCCTTTCTGACATGGTGGTAGGTTGGGCCTCCCATGGTCATATGTAAGAGTTGAGCCTTTTGGGCATGGTGGTAGGATGGTCCTCTCATGGTCAGATATAAGTGCTGAATATGAATACCTACATTGAGTCTAGGCCTACATCCAACATGAAAAAGGTTTGGATCTGTAGAACTTCCTATGACGTGTAGATTTGAGAGATAGCACCATTTGATCAAGATAGAAGCAATAGTAATGATGATCATCCAGCGATGAAGACTTTTGCTGATGAACTGCATCAAGAGAATACCTTCCTAGTTAAGAGGGAGTGTTGATGTATTTGTAACTTCAGAATGTATTCACTTGTATATTTTATATTGTATTTCATTGTACCCCAATAGAGATGTTTGTTCCTCCTATCGGGGGAGTCATTAATATAATAAAGTCATGTAAATTCATTGAGGTTAACCCTCTTTTGTAAGTCAAGGAAATATTCCCCACAGTTGAGTCATATTAGGATTTTTAGAATCTCCTAGTGATGTCGTCCCTGTAGAGTAATTTTCAAGTGGAAAACAAGTATAAATAGAGAGTGAGACTCTCTATTTGTCACAAACACTCACTCAACAGCAGTGCATGAGTGAGAGAGGAGTACCTTGCACAATGGAGAGAGAGAATAGCTATCGGAGATCATCTTTGTATCTTTGGGTTTTACTTTTTCTTTTGGTGCTTATTCTATCTCTGAGGAATTTGCGGGGTTTTCTCCTTTATGGTTTCCTCGAGGAAAATTATTAATGTCTCTTGTCTCTTGTGATTATTGTTATGCATGTTATTGTCTTAGATAAGATCCTAGATCATATTGATTAAATGATAAAAATATTACATATCATAATATCTTCTTCCAATTATCCTCTGCCCAAACCCTAAAACAAGTCATTGATACTTTGCATCCCCTCCTCCTTCCAACCAATGTGTAATCAAACAGGGTGAATACTTGAAACATTTCGGCATCATCCCCAAGAGCTAAGTTCAACGCATCATCCTTCATTTTGACATAGTTCTTCTTGTGCTTCAAAAGGAGACATTTGGAGAGTTGTGATATCTCACGGCCTTCACAAAATATAGCCTCAACATAAACAGTGGAAACCCTCCCCCTTGCTCCCTTTTGGATCCCTACCAAAATGTCATGCATGTTGAATGAGAAAACCTCCTTTCACAGAAAAAAGAAATTGAGACAACCTCTGTGAATACCTTGTCCACAAATCTATCACTATAAAAGGGAAAACGTCACTTAAAACCTCCCTATAGTCACACTTAACTCCACTTTCGTTGGTCTAGTAGGGAGGAGAATATGGTTGAAAAGATGGAACAAATAAAAAAATCCTAGCATCCTAAACTCCCTTCCCGATATAAGAGATAGGAGAAGGAACAATTGGATCCTCTCGAAAAATACTAGGGTTCAAAAAACTATAAAAAAAAATCCATTGTTTAACCAAAACTCAAGGAACATCTAGCCATTCACTAATATAGGTGTTCTTCCTAACCAAAGGATCTGATGACCAATGAAAGAAGTTAACCTCAGACCTCTACAAACACTTTCTAATCAATCATGTTAAAGAAAAGGTTTGGTACCGACTTGAACGGTCAAAAAACCTATCCCCATACAAACTCCTAGGGAAGGCCAAAAAAAACCAAGTCCCATCACAAGCGCTCAACCTCATAACACAATAACAAGAAAAACTAAAATAACGTGCTAGGGGTAAAACAAATAATTCACAATAGAAAACATCCCTAATCGTCCATAAACCCAAACCCTCGGCTCTCGACTCTCAAATCTTATGCCTCTCTTACATTACATTCTATCTTCCATGAGAAAGTAGTCAATGTATTCAACATCACAAACATTAATTTAAAGGCAATGAAATAAACCAATCATAGAGGTGGCCTCTTCCTTTAAGGATGAAAAAGTTTCTCCATCCAAAAGTGTCCATATAAGGTAAAACAATTATACCGAGGAATTCCTATTTTCAATTGAAAAAACCCTCGAGTAATGTTAGGTTTATAAGAGTTTGATTTAAACTACTCTTCTACTTATGGTTGAGGTGGTCTCAAATCAAGTTTTGAAGCTTGATCTTGAATGCGTTAATAAGGAATGAGAGAATTGTGGAAACATGGAATGATATGTGGGTTTGATGGCTTGTGTCATATCTTAAAAATATTTGAAAATGTGTTATTAAATTTTAGGATATTTTTCTTGAATAACCATGCTTTGATTCCTGTAAGTGCAAATACTTTTTTATTCTCAACTTTATTTGTGAGTGGGATAGAACATAAGTTCTTGGTAAGGCCCCTTGGTACATGGACAAAGATGTCATCTTTGTGAAGAAACAATATTTAAGTTTTAACTTACTTATAACGCCATTAACAAAGATTCTAATTTAGGTTAAAATGCTTAGTATCCTTCTTAATCATTGGAGTGAGAAGTTTCTTTCAACCATTGTAATATTTTTTAAATTCTTATTATTGTGAGACTAGGAAGAAGGAGGAGGACCACTACCACCTTTAATTGAATATGAAAATATGGAGATTTGAATAGAGGATGTCTCAATAAAATAATGTTAGAGTGTGAGAATTGAAGTGAAACACAACTTTTGTATTATTGATCATATTATGTTCAATTCTAGACCTTTCCTTGAGAATGGATATGTGGTATTTCCTTACTTGAAGGAAAGGGTATCTTGTGTTAAAATGATGATGAATAATAAATGTATATGGTAGAAGAAATGGGGGTCGAGTCATGATAGAGTTTTTTTCTCAAGTAGAAAAAGTTCAATTCCTTGGTATTCAATAAATCCAAGGTAACAATATTACATATCAGTGATGTAGTGTATCACTTCCATCTATACAACGAGAACTTAAATCCCATAATAAGGATCCATACATACAATATATTTACCCAACGCTGCTATCGTATGTACAGTCCATCTATCAAAACTCAAGACATGCACTTATATGAATTCAATCGGATAAAATAGAGAGATATAATGTGAATTATCTCTCCATCCATAAGCTTTGAGTATGATAGATGCCCCATGTCTAAGAGCAATGCCTCCTTTGATAAGCCATCAACAATCATGTTATGTTCTCTAAATACATGCTGAAATTTTAGAGATAGAAAGGAGATTTTTACATCTTCCATTCATGCAATCTAGTGATCAAGATCTAAAATCATAAGGCCAGAGTCATAATTTTCCCAGTTTATAATGAATTTGGAGTCCCCAAAGATATTCAACTCTATAAGCCCATAAGTTTTATCAAAATGTAGAAGAGTCTAGAGAGACAGTAATTCTGCACGCATATTATTACTAACCCCACATCCCAATTTCAGATGATAGAAATTATGGTGGCTAATGTAAAGTATTTATCCAACACTACCAATACCATGTGACATAGCTCCATCAAAGAAGACTATAACATAAGTGAATTCAAGGGCCGATCCAATAACGCATGTTGGTTTGGAGGAACAGTCAACGGGAAATATTTTCAAAATACCAAGAATTCCATAACTCACAACACTGAAATCAGGTCTTTGTTGCTCAAAAATACATCCATTGCAATCAATTCAAATTTTCCATACATAGAATATGGGAAGGAATAACAAAATATGAACATGTTTGAACTAGTGGCTCAATTTCCTACAGTGACGATGCCTCCCATCTGAAATTCACACCCAAGGATAAAGCCAAATAAATTATAACATCCCAGGAAAAAGGACATACCAGAAAAATATGGCCACCAACTGCCTCTGACTGACACAAGAAACACCTGTTAGGACTAATCCACCCCCTCTTCAATAAGTTGTCCCAGGTGATGATATGATTTTCTACACAAATCCAGATAAACAATTTTATCTTGACCGGTAAATTCCAACGCCAAAGTTGATGATACCTCCATCCTTCTAACCTATCCATGTTTGAAAGTACAATATACTCATACGCAAGATTTGCAGTGACTTTCCCATTCATATGGTTGATCATACAAGTCAAATTGTCCATCTGGTTAGATAGTATGATACCCTCCTGATATAAGCTGCTAGTATTGCATACCCATTCTTCCTTCCAAGTACGAGATAGTTCTAGATATTCTGTAGTCGACTAGTAAAAATTGTTGCATGATCATTCACCTAGATTGTGCACATGGTCGAAGAGAGTGAAAAATTGGTGTTCATGCCAGCAATCAGGTATACCCCCAACATGATAGATTTATTGTTCCCCACTTTCCAACCCAACGATCTACTAATCTAAGAGAGTAACCAAAGGAAACCATTCTATATATAATATGTGTGTTGCGCAGATTTCTCCACAACTCTAAGCCACCCTTCAAATGATGTCTTATGTAAGTATGTAAACTATAAAACCCGATTCCATAAACCATTACTACCAAGTGCTAACCATAAACTCTTCATCCTAAGAGAGATGTTGAACCACTCCAGGTTTTTGATAACCCATCCCCCAAAGGAAAATGGCCTAGATATGGTATTCTAATCCACCAAGTGTAGCTTGCACCTAGTAGCTGAGACACCCCATATGAAATTCAATTTATGTTATCGAACATTATTCAAAATAGTAGCTGGGATACTGGCCAATGAGAATCAAAACACCAGTATTCCACACAAGACCGATTGGATAAGTATCAACCTGCCACCAAGTGATAAATACTGAAAAGACCAAGTACAGATTCTCCTTTCAAAGTTCTTAATAATCCATAACCAATTGTTGACACAATATTTCAAGGGATTTAACCAGTAACCAAGCTATTTAAATCCTTTTTCAATGGGTTACATCTTGTAAGGAAGTATGGAATTAATGTTGGTTATTAATTCCTCTTTTAGCTCATTGCAAAGAAAAGAATATCTCTCCAAACTTATGTTCATCCCTGAAGCCGAAAAAAATATTGAGTACATATTTGTAAGCTTGACATTCCTCAAGTGATCTGATCCCAAATAAAACCACGTCTCTACAAAGAGTAGATTATTAATTGTTGTTCAGGACTTCTACCTTATGACACGGGTTCTTTGGGTCACCAATGTACTAAGTTTTGACTTCCATACATGCAAAATTTCAAAAACATATGTGAGTAAAATAGGACAGAAAGAACATGTACCTTGCTATCGAAGGTTGATCCAAGCTTTTTCCTTTTCTCCAAATTCTCCTCAAGATTCAAGTATTTAGTACCTGCAAAAGAGATTGATATCTTTCCATGAAGATCTTAGTTGTTATATAAGGAAAAATAAAAGATTATGATTGTATATAAATATAAATATAAATCTATTTCATATTTCATAAAAATAATAACATGTGTACACAAAGTATGGAATAAAATCACTCTATATTCATATATAGCAGGAAGCATTACAACCCTGTCTGAGAAAAGCCTCTCTATTGACTAGAAACTAAGTTCTCCTGCTCCTTTCTCCAATGTATTCCTCCAGCATAAACTTTCTCTTCTTCCTTCCTTTTTCCATCCTCTACCCCTCCCCTCTATTTATACTTGTTGAACAGGAGAAGTTACGAGGTCTAGGATGGTTAGGGTGGTTGGGAAAGTTATGATTTCAAACCCAACTGTCCCTGACTAATCATGTTTTTTTTTTATTTTCTAACTTTTTTCTTAAGGTAACCACGGGTGCATATATAGGAAGCTCGTAAATGAATTGTGACTCTTATGAAGGACACCCGTGAATACAGCATTTGATCATCCATTCATGGGTTGCATATGGTGGTACACGCAAATTATTTGCGACCTGCAATGAGAGAAGTCGTGAATGAAAGACAAAATCATTTTAAAACATGGGAAAGGCTGAAGGAAGTAATGTGCATTAAGGATTCTATTCATCTATTGTATTCAGGATACTTCAATTGATAATTTCCTTTTGTGTGCCAACGTTCTCACTGTCAATACTCGGATGGAGAAGTGTCATTTCATAGTATAATAGATTCCCCCTAATGTATGAGGTCATAGGGAAGCGATGGCTGAAAATACATTACAAATATTTTATCATGGAGAGACTCAATTATCAAAGTCGTAGAGAGGTACCTGAAACATACAAATTAAAGTCCTGTACAAAATCATTACGGAGGATGCCATGTTCAATACAATGGAACACTAGCTCCTTTACAAGATTCAATTACATTATACAATATGGGAAACGGGGCCACATATATTTTACAATGGTGGATCAAAGCCATAATAATACAATGATGATTCTTCAATAGTTGGAAGTAGTTTCACAAATCATTGCACAATCTTGCGCAACTTATATTATATAGGTTGTAACCTAAATTCTTTGTCCAAATCCATAGAAACTAGTACAAATACCACCATGTGAATATAGGAGTTGAAGTCGAACATGGAAGGAATCCATTATGGTGTTAGTGAATGATATTTACTGACGACTGATGTGAATGAGTCCACCAATACGAGTAGTGAATCCTCAGGGTACCATACTCGAAACTCTAGGTATTCTTCTACAAGAGGTAATGAATAGAAATTGTAGCGTGAGGGGGGAGGCAATGAATCCTTCAACAGATCACAAGAGTTACAGGAAGACTGGATAAGGTAAGGTATACACAAGGTAATCTCAAGAATAATAATGATAGGGATCAATGTTATCAAACAAGGGAGAATATCCTTGAACAATGGGCACGAAACAAAGATGACCCAAGGCCGCTTTAGACAGCTTGCAAATGGTAAAACTAGACTTATCTGTCATGTAGGACACATGAACAGATTCCCCATTTATTAAGGACAACTAGAGGAGTAATGACTCGAAGTGATAGTTAAACTGAGAAGTGAAAAAACTGATGCATCAGTATTGGGAGGCTCAACCGAGTGCTTTGTTCAAGGATAACATGTTTCAAACAAACTTATAACCCAAAGAGTGAAATTATTCCTTTCCTTTCTTGTTAAGTTTTAACGAGTCCAATAAAGTTAACTCGAGTCTTTCTTCAATATTTTTTACAATCTTGAAGAGAAGAGAGAATAATGCTTGATATGTTACTAATCCGTGGATTTTATGAGCCCAAATTAGTGAATGCTCGTCAGTGTTTTCATAGTTTAAAGAGTTTGAAAACTCCAAAGAAGACTCTAGGGAGGTGTTTTTTCATAAATTTAGTATCTTGATTCTGAAAAAAGTATAAAACTATCCAAAGAAGAACTCTCTTAGCTTCTGAAGAACTAAGGTATACCTTTTTTTGTACTTAGTCAGCAAGGTCCAAAAAATGGGTAAACTATCATCCAACCGACACTCCTTCAAAAGAAAGCACGTGGCCTTAGTTTAGCGAGTGTGAAGAAAGGAAAGATCACTCAAAAAGTTCCATTTATTTATGATAATGGGACAAACATCAGTAAACTCGATGCTTTGTACTAGGGTTTAACGAGGATGACCATGACATAAATAATGCTCAAAATCTTTTCATGTTTGGGTCTAGATCATGAAAAATAGAAAACTAAGCTCAAACAGGTTCATTTTCTGTAAGTTTAGTCCTCCAGGCCCGGAAAAGAGATAAACCTATACCTGAAGATACTCTTCTAGATTCCAAAGAAAATAGAGTATTAATTTTTTGTAAGTAATCCACATGGTCCAAAAAAAGGGTAAACTATCACCGATGTGGATTATCATTCAATTACTTTAATGAGTCTGAAAGAACAAGTAAATCGGCTATCCAGTAAATTTTAAGGATTCAAACCAAGGCTTAAAGATAACTCCGTAAGGGCTGGAGCCTTCTTATCAAGGGTAGGTTTGTAAAAAGATGAAAAATGAGGTTCATTTTGGCATGAAAACAACTACAAATTCTCCCGCAACATAGAACAACTATCGCATGGGCACCAAAATGACAAGAAAATGTTCTAACTAGGGTTACCCATGTAAAGGAGGCCCTAACCATGGAAGAACAATTATGTTTGCAAGGTAATGAGTTGTCATACATCATAGTCCATGGATGAAAAGAGGTCCTAAATTTCATGGAGGAACAAGGTATAATTGCAAAATATGCAAAGGGAACCAAATCCTACCCTAAATGCAAAGGAAATCATGTGTCAATTCATCCAGGACCTGTAAAACTTAGGTAAAGACACATTGTATTAGTTCATATAATAGAAAGAATAACTTCAACTATACAAAAGTGGGTAAAAATTAAAAAAATTTACTATAAATAGTTGAAAATAGAATAAAAAACATACCATTTGAGTTTTTACCATATTTGGACTATTTTACCTCTTTACTTCAAACGATCGGTGTGGGAAAACCGGTGGATAGTTCCTCATTCCAAAAAGTGTAGGTGATTCATATCTCCCTCTACTTATTTTCATGCCTTTTGTTTTTAGAATTCATGTTTAAAACTTGGGTTTTTGGCCTTCCATAAAGACATTGTGCGGTAATCGTGGGTAGCCTTCTTTGAATTCACAACTTCTCATTGTAATCACGGCTTGATAGTGAGCAACCCACGAATGGATTGCATTGTTTAGACTAAAAAGTCATGATTACTGCGCAAATATAGTCTTAAGCAAAATTAATGGTTAAAATGTTGTTTGGGAAGGTGACCATGGTTCTTGAGTGGCATGAAAGGGAACATGAGGACATAGGTCATCTCGAAATGGGTGATCCCATGACTTTAAACACTCTCATAAGGTGCGGTTTTCTCAAGTTCTACCAATTGTCAAACATGAGGGCACAATTTTAATTGCTAGAAACATTGGTGAACTTTTGTCACCATTATATTAGTTTTTTTTACCTCCAAGGAGAAACCTTGGAGCTTATAGTAGAGGATATGTATTTCATCACGTGGTTTGTCTCACAGAGGGGAACATGTAAACAAGGAGGGTATTGATCGAGGGGGTGACCCTCTCAGTGTTCAAGATTACATCAACATGTACTGTGTACCAAAAACTCATAAATCGGGGACCCAGATCTCAATCTCACATATCACTAGTTTTCCTTTGAAAGTGATAGTGAGCACCGTTGTTAGAGTGGTGGTATCATCCATTTTACATTTGGCTGCATAGACTCATATGCACATAGCAGTGGAGTGTTGTGGGGAGTTATGTATGACTGGTGTTTGGGATCAGTCATAATCATGAAGAGACAAATTTTTGATTACAAGAGAGGAAGGAAGAAGAGCTTTGGGTATGTGAGAATTTTGGTATCATTCTTCTTTGAGAGGGTTCCTACCCTCCGCCTCATTGTTACACTACCACCCTCCCCACCCCGCGAACATATACTTACACAGTCGGGTAATATATTTCTCCTCTAGGGTGGTGGTGGTGGAGTCGAGAGTGGTTATGATTATCACTTCTACTCATGGTGGAGCCGACAGGTTACTACATTGGAGCAGTTTCCCTATGCAAATTTAGACTTTTGAGGCAATCCTAAGCTCGCTCTCACTACTGGAGGAGCATGGGGATATATGGGTAAGTATTTTTACTTTTTAATATTTAATTTTATGAAATTTATTCATAAAATGTATATACATATGTACTCAAGTCTGATATGTTTTGACTGATATGCAAATATAGGATCTGTCCGACTAGACAGACATTCGAGGACCTTCATTCAACCAGTGGAGGTTGGTGATGATGGAGCTATGCTCCAAGTTATAGAGGGGAAGCTAGCCATAATTACCCAATATTTCCCCACACTGAGGATGGAGAGGATTCCAATGCAAATGCAGCAAAATGTTGTGGGACTACCTCCATCCTGGTTACGACTTCTTTGAAGGGTAACTCGAGATGTACATTGTTATCAAGAGGCTATAGAGGAACTCCTAGCCAAGGAGGCTAAGGCACATCCTTAGTTCTAGCATATGATGGATTTTGATCCCATTTTGTAGTTTGGATGTACTTATTGATAAGATATTCACATCAAACTCGATGTATATGGACATATTTTATATATATATACCTGGTTATTTAAATGTGTTCCAAATGTATCTATGTATTTAAATTTTACAATGTGTGTGACAAATTCCAATCCAATATGTAGTTCACAAATGCATCAGTGATTATATTATGATTCCTTGAAATGTGTTCAAAATTTATTTCAAGTAATATAATTCTTAAAAACTAACGTAGTAAAGTAGGGTGTCTCACCTGGTAAACTCCATTAAGCTGAGAGACCACTAACTGGGAGTCAAGACTGACTTCTAGGAAAGTGATACCATGTGAAATATCATCCCAAGATTCTCAATGACATCACTATACTCATCTACATTATTAGTTGCAAGACCTAGCCATGTGCCACCTAAGGAAACCAGTTGTCCTGTGGGTGCATAAATGAACCAGGAAGTTGAAGCCAGATTACGAGTGTGACGGCTAGTGCCATTAGTGAACCCTACAAACCAATCCAAAGAAATCTGAAACAATAGCAGACTATGTAAGAAACACTAACCAGTAACAACCATTGTACATAAATATACAATAATAATACAAGAAAAATCATTGTTCCTAGGCATAATATTTTTCCAAGTAGATCTCGTTTATGGGCTCTGGCAGCTTATTACCATAGTAATCGATTAAATCATATGCTCCATTCTTCCATAACTTTTGAAACAACCTACAACCCTAACCACATGGATTTAAATTTGCCTGCCCCAAAGGGCTCCTTGTCTTGATCCCAAAGCAAGACAAGTTCTCCTTCAAAGAAAACCCTAGGTTTTTCGGCTTTGTCATACTAGTTTTTCACCTATTTGTTGAGTACCTCATTTGCAGTGAGCGCATCTTTGCATTGCTCATCTAGATTCTCTAAATGTAGCGAATGTTACTCTATATCATTAGTGTCGAGAAGTACGTGAATGGAAATTTTCAAAGATGGTATTTTGCATTCAACAGGTGTGGCTACTTCCACACCATGAATGAGATGGAAAGGTGAGAAAATCATGGAAGTATTCTGTTACAGCTACAACTGTTTTTCCCCAAATTTCTTAAATTTTGGGCCCCTCCTCATGATTTAGCGTTGTTCTTAAATCGTAGGATCCTGGAACTTATTGGTCGGGGTGTTATTTTCGAATGATTGTGCAGACTGATTCTCAGCCGGTTTCAAAGGTTGCCTGTGTTTGAATGTGGTGATTGATCGTAGACATGAGTTTGGTGTGCTAGCCAATGTTAAATCGGATCTTGTGTTCTTTGAGTCCGCGGGTTCGGAAGTAAATTTGGGTTTTTAAACCTTTGCTGATTTTCTTTTTTAAAAGCTTTCGAACACTTAATTTTTTCTCTTAAATCGGTTGCTTTTGTCCTTTTCCCTCCCACCGTTGTGGCTCTCAAAGTCATGTAGCCTCCGAAGTGTAAAGTCGTCCGACTTCTGATTGTGCAACGCGTGGCTATAACTTGTTCCCTTCCGTCGTTGCGGCTCCCAAAATAACTTAGCACCCAAAATACGAAGAGTTCCGACTGTCGATGCGTGTTGACAAGTTTCGTCGCAGACCCGTAGTTTTTCTCTTCCGTCGTTGCGGCTGGGAAAGTCATTCAGCTTCCAATTTAAATGTCTTCCGACTTCCGACTAAAGCCTTTTCCCGCCCCCGTTTCGCTTGTCCATAGCTTATGTCTCTTCCGCCGTTGCAGCTGGGAAAGTCATTCAGCTTCCGATTTAAATGTCTTCCGACTTTCGACTAAATCCTTTTCCCACCCGCGTTTCGCTTGTCCGTAGCTTATGTCTCTTCCGTTGTTGTGGCTGGGAAATCCGTTTAGCCTCCAATGTTAGTATCCTCCGACTGTCGATTTAGAACTTTCCCGCACAAGGCTTAGTCAAAATTCTTTTCAGATTAAGATATGCACCTGGTCGTTTCCTTGTGGAATAGTCATTTCAATTGGTAGAATTTGATGCTTTGTTTTGTAACGCAGTCCCAATAAATGATGCTTGTCAGTTGATTGCATGTGGGTTCGGGAGATCGGTCAAACTATCGTCGCATGGAGGAAGACAGACCGAAACTAGAAGGATCGCAAGAAGGACAAACGAAGGACAAAAAAAAAATGAATGGTGACAGAGAAGTAGCTCTAAAAGGTCCGGCAGTTACTCAGCCAAGCACGAGTATGCGCAGAAAAGATAGAGGAATATGAAGCGTTGGGGAACTGAAAGGTCAGACGCTTGGGGGGCAGCCCAAGTGGTCTGCAGTTGTAGTTTAAATATTTGAAAGTAGAGCTTAGAAAAGGATTTTTTCCCTGGAAAAACTGGTACACCATTTGCTTGTAAGAGGAACTATTTCGTTTTACAATCAGAAACTGCAACTTTTGCCTGCTGGAGAAAGTGAAATGTGGAATGTATCAATGTGATTAAATGAACAATGTTTAAGGGGAACTATTTTGTTTTCAGCTTTGTTTCATTAACTGTGAGAGTGTTTGACTTCCTGAACCTATGTTCTTGTTGAATGTTCTTCAGTATATTTTGTGATGTTTTCCACTGTGAGTAATAAATGTTGTTCATAATACAATTGGCTATCTGGTTGTTTAAATATCTGTAATTGTTCATGTGTCTTGAAGAAGTGTCAGCTAACTGTAACTCTTCATTATGCATGTACCAAATGTATTACTCACCAATGAATGATAATCCTGCTCCGTAGGGATAGTTTAGGTAATTAGTTTATCTTCTTGTTGTATACGATTTGGATGCTTTGTGAGCCTTAAGACGAGAGGTAAGAACCTGCACATCACGTTGTGGCTGCTCCTTGCATCTTATCACCCTGCATGGTTAATTAGGCACTTGCATATCATACTTAAGTCAAAAAATACAAAAATACACGGTGGACCGGGCCGCAACCGGTAAAGCCTTGTTTTGTTACTTTGACCTACGGTAGCCGGACCGCAAATCGGACGGATTCCCCATACCAAACAATCATGGGATAGTTGGGAACGTTGACTGGGGAGAATCCCTTACTATTGTTGCCTGTGAATTTCTGGGCCTCAACAGTTTTGGCGCTAGAAGGAGGGCCTCCAGTGCATGGCTGGGCGCAGAAACCCGTTTTCCCGAGATTATTCCACTGGTAACAGTTCTGAAAGTAGTGGGCTTTATAATCCAAATCCAGAAGAAAGAGAACATCTATATTCTGTTGGCAATGAAGTTGTTAATGATCTGAGAAGACACACCAGGGCATATGTAAAGAAGATTGGAGGATTGCCAATCATCCCTGAATTGCCCAGAAGAGAATACAAAAGGAAAGATTGTCCTGTAGTAGAAGACTCAGTGCTGGTTGGAGACTGGGAAGAACTTGTAGAAATAGGCTTACAAGAAGTTGTGCTACCTTTGAATCAAGAAGGCCCAGATACCCCTCACAGTTCTCCTACTCATACTCCAGTTGGCTCACCTCCTCACTCTCCACCTAGACTCATGGCGAGAGTAAATGCTAATCCACCACCTAACCCACCAAATCCACCACCTACTTGGAGAGACAGATCGCCGTTAAACCTGACACCTCCATTACATGACCTAACTCAAGCCTTTGACAAGATGTTGCCCAAGTTCGACCCAAATGAGAAAATATTAGTAGATGATCACCTACAAAGTTTTTACTTGGAAATTGAAGGATTAAGGGTCGGGGAGTATGAAGATATAGTCTGCAGACTGTTCCCGCATATCCTTAAAGGAGCTGCAGCATCATGGTACTTTGGGTTGCCTGCTAACTCTATCCCTGATTGGGATACCTTCGAAATAATATTTAGAAGTAAGTATGCAACTCAGAAAACTCATGCAGCTCTCATGAAAGGGTTGTGCACGTTGAAGAAAGAAAGAAAAGAAAAGGTGCACAGTTTCACACAAAGGTTTGCAGCATATCTCAAGAATTTCTCTGAAACAAATAAGCCTTCGGACAAGGTATTGATTGAGTATTATACTTCAGCTTTAGGCCCTGATTTGTCCATGTTTTCCAAAGGTAGGACCAAGCCTACTTTGATGGAAACCTATGAAGAGGCAGAAGTAGTGGAAGCGGAAAGAGAAAGTATTGAAGATTATCAAGAACAATCAGGAGAGAAAGGTGTGGGAAGAAAAGCCTTATTGTTTAATAAGCCTAAGCAAGAAAATTCGCCAGATTTGGAAAATATGGCCAAAATGATGCAGAAGCTTTCCAACAAAATCATAGATATGGAGAAAGAAAAGGAAACACAAAAGTTCTATAGGCCCTATTATAAGAAAAGAGAGGATAACAATCAGTCTTAACCTCCTCCTCACAATACTGCATCTATGAATCTAACAGAGGTCGGCATGGACAATTTCTGCACTTTCCACCAACAGCCACACTCTGAAAAGAATTTTCCTCAATGGATAAATTCAATGACGTTGGTCATGAATCAGCTCTTGGATTCCAGATTAACAGAAGAGGGAGCTAAAGAAAGAAAAGAAAATACTACTTCAACGCAAGAACAGGAAGAGGAAACTATGGTTTTGTGGGATTCTGTTTCATTATTTGATGCTGAAGAAGAAAAGAATCAGGGGTACAAGGACGTCATGGAAACCAACGTGGCAACAAGGAGCCAAGGGCCAATTAAAGAAAACAGTCTCATTTTACCAAATATTAAAAGGCTGCAAAGAAATGTAAAGAGATTTCAAAATAAATCCTTGGCTGATAAGATTCCAGAATTCACTATTACCAGCCAAGATCCGAAGCAGAATAATACGTTGGCTAGGCTAGAGGAAGGAAAGATGAATGCTGATAAACCTCATCCCATTGAGCAGCCGATGGATTATGACATCGTGGAGGATTTAAAGAAGGTAAAAGCGAATGTTCCACTATTCGAAATGTGTAAAGTGTCGCAGCAAAAAGAAAGACTGTTGAAAGCACTTGAAGCATCAAATGAGAAGCTTCCCACAGACAATCAACCTCAGGAAGAAGAAGAAATCGAAGAAACCAGCGTTGGAGGTAAGTCTAAAAGTAAACATCCACCTTTCCTCCTCACATTTGAAATCTTTAATCATAACGTGCACAATTGTCTGGTAGACTCAAGGGAATCCGTTAATGTCATGCCAATATCAGTATGTAAGAAGATAAATGGGCAGCCTAAGCCATCCATGTGGAGGGTGGTTCAGTTGGATAGGACAGATGTAAAGGTAATTGGTGAGATGGAAGACGTCCTAGTCCGTTTGGCATCCAATGATAAAGTATGCCAAGTCATTAACATCGCGGTGGCTGATATACCGGACGCTTACGGTCTTGTCCTGAGTAGAGATTGGTCGGCCAAATTAAATGGATATTTCGCCTTAGATTGGTCACATCTATGGTTTCCATACAAGGGAAGTCCGAACCAGATTAAGATTTTAAGGGAGCCCCACATGAGATACAATGTTACTCAACTGAATGAGAAGAAAGAACCAGTGGATTTTGTATTGGGAAACTATTTTATTGAGTTGGAACCAGGGAATTATCAAGCAGAGGAAGCCAGCAACACATATGACACCCAGCCTGATCTACTTCGATTCTCACAAGCTGATGAGATTGACTGTAACATAGTAAACTTAGCAGTAGGAGTAGATTCATTTTCAGTAGTTAGTTATTTTTGGACTTTATTTTTTGATGGCTCTAAGACATTAGAAGAGTCAGGGGCCGGTTGTGTCCTGATCGACCCCCAGAAGAATAAACATTTTCTCTCATGTAGATTAGAGTTTGATTGTACTAATAATACAGCTGAGTACGAAGCGCTGGTGCAAGGCTTGAGGAAAGCGATTGAATTAAAGGTAAGTAATTTAAAAGTTTTTGGAGATTCTGAAATCATTGTGAAGCAAATCTGGAAGCAAATACATTGTGTTTCCCCTCACTTAAAGGCTTACCAAAATGAGGTATGGGACCTGCTTAAATGTTTTAATGCATTCAACATTATTTCAATTCCAAGAGTTAAAAATGCAGCAGCTGACATGTTGGCCACATCAGCTGCTAGGCTCGTACCCACTAATAATCGATGTTCTATTGAACTGCTTTTCAGGCCCTTTGTACCTGATATGATTACGAACCTACGAGTGTTTGACGATGATCAGCAAATAATAGAATGCTTGACAAATGACGAGGTCTTTAAAGGAGCCATTATAGATTATGAGGAACATCGGGCTGAGATGAAATATGACAATTTCATTCCGAAAGGAGTCAGAACGTTAGAAAAAATGTTCGATTTAAATGAAAAGTTCAGAAGACCAGCCAACGTGAAGACCCACAGCTCATCTCTACAGTTCGAGCTGATAAATTTAGGGACTGAGACGAATCCCAAATTTGTGAATCTCGGCAAATGTTGTTCACCAGCAGAAAGAGACAAATTCATCAGTCTATTTAAACAATATAAAGATGTTTTCACATGGACGTACGAAGATTTGAAAACACACGACACCAGCATCATCAAGCATTTCATCCCCATTAAAGCAGGTGTCAAAAAAATATCAGAAACCGTTAAGAAAAATGCATCCAAAATTGGAACCGCTGATTCAGAGTGAAGTGAAGAAATTATTGGATGCTAGAATCATTTTCAAATTCAGACACTCTGAGTGGGTATCAAATCTGGTACCAGTAAGGAAAAAATCTGGAGAAATCAGACTCTGCGTGGATTTCAGGAACCTGAACCGTGCATCAGACAAAGATAACTATCCTATTCCACCCATGGAGCAACTGCTACAAATGGTTTCAGGCTCTGAACTATTTTCATTATTAGATGGTTTCTCTGGCTACAATCAAGTATTAGTAGCCGAAGAAGACAGATTGAAGACCACGTTCAGGACCAAATTGGGAACCTTTGTCTACAGAAGGATGCCCTTTGGGCTTATAAATGCTGGAGAAACATTTCAGAGGGCTAAGGACATAGATTTCCATGGCTTGATTGGCCTAAGTGTTGTAGTATACCTTGACGATATTACAATATTCTCAAAGAGATGAGAAGAGCATGTGTTTCACTTAAGACAAATTTTTGAAAGTTGTCGGAAATATGGCATCTCACTCAATCCTAAGAAGTGTGTGTTTGCTGTTACGGAGGGTAAGCTGCTTGGTCACATAGTATCGAAGAAAGAGATTTCTATAGATCCAGAAAGAATTAAGGCTATTGAACAAATCCCCTTGCCCCATAATAAAAAAAGGGATGCAATCATTTATGGGAACGATAAACTTCGTGCGAAGATTTGTGCCTGATTTTGCTCAGATTGTCAAGACGTTGCAGCAGATGGTAAAGAAAAATGCACTATTCAAGTGGACTGAAATTGAGAAGAGCGCATTCAGCAAAATCAAAAATGCTGTTGCACACGCACCCTCCCTGAAAAGCCCAGATTTTTTAAAAAATATTTTATCTTGTATACCTTTGCATCCGATGATTCACTAGCAGCTGTACTTACGCAAAAGGAATATGGGGGGGATGAATTCTCAATATCCTTTATGAGTACTGGTTTGCAAGGGGCTGAATTAAACTACCCATCCATCGATAAGCAAGCTTACGCTGTATTCAAAGCAGTAAAGCAATTCAAGCCTTATATTTTAAAAAATAGAACAAAGGTGATCGTCCCCTACCCAGCTGTAAGGTCTCTTCTGGTACAGAAGGAGTTAGGAGAAAGAAGAGGCAACTGGGTAACATCTCTTCAAGAGTACGACCTTGAATTCAAGCTAGCATCTATAGTTAAAGGACAAGGGTTGTGCAAATAGATGACTGAAAATGGAAAAAATGAAGAACAAGCCTGGGAAGATGAAGCTGAATTACATGTAATGGAGGTATGTCCTTTGTTTACAGCTCCCGATTCTTGGTATAGAGACCTTGTGCATTACCTGGAGGCAGGGGTTTTGCCAGAACATTAGAGTTCCAAGCAAATAATGGCACTGTGTCTTAAATCAGCCTCCTATCAACTTGTTGAAGGAGTATTATTCAGAAAGAATTATGACGGGGCTCTTCTCAGATGCTTAGAAAAGGAATATGCGAAGAAAGTAATGTCATAGTTGTATGACGGTCCTGCTGGGGGACATTATTCAGGAGATACTACAGCCCACAAAATCCTCAGGGCAGGTTATTATTGGCCTACGCTCTTCAAAGATGTACACGCACATGTCAGGAAGTGTGATATTTGCCAAAGGTGTAGTGGGAGACAACCTAAAGCAGCAGCACCCCTAAATCTTGTGATGATCATGGAACCATTCGAGCAATGGGGGCTGGATATTATTGGAGAAATAAAACCGAATTCCTCTCTGCAACACAAGTACATTCTGACTACGACCGATTATTTCACTCGTTGGGTCGAAGCTATCCTGTTGCGCAAGATAAATGAAGACGAGGTCATCAGCTTCCTGCAGGATCACATCATGACCAGGTTTGGAGTTCCAGTTTCGTTAGTTTTTGATAATGCTAAGTACTTCTCATCAATTAAATTGACTGCTTTTGCTCATGATAAAGGGATAAAATTGCATTATTCTGCTAACTACTATCCTCAAGGAAATGGCCTGGCTAAATCCTCTAACAAAAATCTGATTAGAATTTTAAAGAAGACTGTGATAGAAAACTAGAGGAGTTGGCACTCAGCACTACCAAATGCCCTTTGGGCTGATAGAGTCACCCCTAAGTCTGCGATAGGAGTGTCACCGTATACCCTTGTCTACGGTAAAGAAGCCATCCTTCCTCCCAATATCATGCTTCCTTCTTCCATAATAGCTCAAGATTCCAGAGGGTCGGATGATGAAGTTTTGCCAATAAGGATATATAATCTCCTGAAAGCAGAAGAGGCTAGATCTAAAGCCAGGGAACGCTTTAAGCAATAGCAAGAGTTAGTAAAGAGATGGTTCGACAAACATAAAGCTGGAAAAAAATACTTTGAAGTAGGAGACTTAGTCCTCAAATGGGATCACCCCCATGATGAGAAAGGAAAGCACACTAAATTCCAGCAGTTGTGGGTAGGCCCTTATCAGATAGCGGCAAAGCTTGGCCCTTCTACTTATAAGTTGCAGGATCTGCAAGGATGGGAAGAGAACTTACCAGTAAATGGTTTGGTTCTCAAGTCGTATTTTTCCTGAGTTTGTTTGAATTCTTCTGTCTTGTATATAACTAATCTGTTTGGCTATCTTTTGAGTCATGTTTTCCAGTTTGTTTTAGTTTGAGTTTTCTTGGTTTCAATAAAGGGAATGAGCCTACGGCTGCATGGAGAACATCAAAATGTTTGGGAATGATAAACATTTTGGATCTCAGACTGTGTGTTGCTAAAAGAACTTCTTCCAGTTTAGCAGTTTTCTCGAGTAAGCTCTATGTGCATTGAAGTCCTGCTTAATCCCTGTGAAATAAACCCGATTCGAAGAGTCTGGAATACTATGTTGAGGCTCCATCCACGTCACACTTAAAATGTTCTAAGGAGTGACAGCAGAGGACCCATGGAAAGGAGCGAGGTGAACAGTATATTAAATATAAATGATCCCATGCCAAGAAACGAATTCCAAAAGGCAAATAAGAGTCAAAAAACTCCTATGAAAGAATCATACATCAAAGCAGATACTAAATCATAAGTACTAAATTGCCGAAAGATCCTCTCCGTCCGTGAGCTGAAACATGAAGTACACCGCTCACACAAAAGGACACTATGGGATAGAGGATCCTAAATTAAAATTCAGTAAGAAAGGCATGCAGGAGGACTCATATGAAAAGGGACAAAAGTGCAAAAGCACAAAAAAGTGCTAAAATCGCATGGAAATGAGGAACAAACGAATATTTCTGTTTACCATATGCTACAATCCTGTGGTGTCCAAAGCTATCAGCCACCTGAAGACAAAGGTAATAATGAAACTCATCTTCTGGCCTCAACAGAGTTATCTGGACTTGAAAATCTTGGTTTCCACTCTCCCAAATTGGACTATTATCAATGATTGAAGGTACACACTTCCAGCATTCGAGAAATCCAGATAGTTGGAAGAATTCGATAGGATGCATTTGTTGTTAAACAGTCTGTCACTCAAAGATTAATCGCCCAGAGATCTAGGCTCACCAAGTAATCACCAATTGTTACAGCTACAACTGTTTTTCCCCAAATTTCTTAAATTTTGGGCCCCTCCTCATGATTTAGCGTTGTTCTTAAATCGTAGGATCCTGGAACTTATTGGTCGGGGTTTTATTTTCGAATGATTGTGCAGACTGATTCTCAGCCGATTTCAAAGGTTGCCTGTGTTTGAATGTGGTGATTGATCGCAAATGTGAGTTTGGTGTGCTATCCAATGTTAAATCGGATTTTGTGTTCTTTGAGTCCGCGGGTTCGGAAGTAAATTTGGGTTTTTAAACCTTTGCTGATTTTCTTTTTTAAAAGCTTTCGAACACTTAATTTTTTCTATTAAATAGGTTGCTTTTGTCCTTTTCCCTCCCGCCGTTGCGGCTCTCAAAGTCATGTAGCCTCCGAAGTGTAAAGCCATCTGACTTCCGATTGTGCAACGCGTGGCTATAAACTGTTCCCTTCCACCGTTGCAGCTCCCAAAACAAATTAACACCCGAAATACAAAGAGCTCCGACTGTCGATGCGTGTTGACAAGTTTGGTCGTAGACCCGTAGTTTTTCTCTTCCGCCGTTGCAGCTGGGAAAGTCATTCAGCTTCTGATTTAAATGTCTTCCGACTTCCAACTAAAGCCTTTTCCCGCCCGCGTTTCACTTGTTCGTAGCTTATGTCTCTTCCGTCGTTGCAGCTGGGAAAGTCATTCAGCTTTCGATTTAAATGTCTTTCGACTTCCAACTAAATCCTTTTCTCGCCCGCGTTTCGTTTGTCCATAGCTTATGTCTCTTCTGCTGTTGCGGCTGGGAAAGTCATTTAGCCTCCGATGTTAGTATCCTCCAACTGCCGATTTAGAACTTTCCCGCGTAAGGCTTAATCAAAATTCTTTACAGATCAAGAGATGCACCTGGCCGTTTCCTTGTGGAATAGTCATTTCAATTGGTAGAATTTGATGCTTTGTTTTGTAACGCAGTCCCAATGAATGATGCTTGTCGGTTGATTGCAGGTGGGTTCGGGAGATCGGTCAAACTACCGCGGCGTGGAGGAAGATGGACCAAAACTAGAAGGATCGTGAGAAGGACAAACGAAGGACAAAAACAAAATGAATGGTGATAGAGAAGCAGCTCTGAAAGGTTCAGCAGTTACTCAGCCAAGCACGAGCATGCGCAGAAAAGATAGAGGAATATGAAGCATTGGGGAACTGAAAGGTCAGACGCTTGGGGGGCAGCCCAAGCAGTCTGCAGTTGTAGTTTAAATATTTGAAAGTAGAGCTTAGACAAGGACTTTTTCCCTAGAAAAACTGGTACACCATTTGCTTGTAAGAGGAACTATTTTGTTTTACAATCAGAAACTGCAACTTTTGCCTGCTAGAGAAAGCGAAATGTGGAATGTATCAATGTGATTAAATGAACAATGTTGAAGGGGAACTATTTCATTTTCAGCTGTGTTTCATTAACTGTGAGAGTGTTTGACTTCTTGAACCTATGTTCTTGTTGAATGTTCTTCAGTATATTTTGTGATGTTTTCCACTGTGAGTAATAAATGTTGTTCATAAAACAATTGGCTATCTGGTTGTTTAAATATCTATAATTGTTCGTGTGTCTTGAAAGAAGTGTCAGCTAACTGTAACTCTTCATTATGCATGTACCAAATGTATTACTCACCAATGAATGATAATCCTTCTCCCTAGGGATAGTTTAGGTAGTTAGTTTATCTTCTTGTTGTATACGATTTGGATGCTTTGTGAGCCTTAGGACGAGAGGTAAGAACCTACGCATCACGTTGTGGCTGCTCCTTGCATCTTATCGCCCTGCATGGTTAATTAGGCACTTGCATATCATACTTAAGTCAAAAAATACAAAAATACACGGTGGACCGGGCCACAACCGGTAAAGCCTTGTTTTGTTACTTTGACCTACGGTAGCCGGACCGCAAACCGGACGGATTCCCCATACCAAAAAGTCACAGGCTAGTTGGGAACGTTGACTGGGGATAATCCCTTACTGTTGTTGCCTACAAATTTTTGGGCCTCAACATATTCACATTCATTCTGTATGCCTAAAGCGTTGGATACAACATGATGTTCCAAATCAACCTACTTGCATTTATCATGTGCTTGAGAATAGTTTTCAATGTCTTATTGACATCCTCTACTTGTCCATTCACTTGCAGGTAGAACGAAGATGAATGGTATTGCCTAAAAACTAGCATTATGGTCAATTCGGTCATCATGGTGTTTTGGAAGTGACTTCCATGGCCAGTGACAATCAGCTTCTGGATACTGAACCTAGCAATAATCTGGTTGAAAACAAAATACGTCTTCATCTCGCCATCAACTTTAAAGGTAGGAATTGTCTCTTCCCACTTTGTGAAGTGATCAACATCGACAATGATATACGTATGCCCGCCAGCAGACATTGGGTTGCATGTCATGAAATCAACCCCACACTTGGTGAAGGTCCCTACCATGATGATGGGAAAATTTGGATCAGGGTGTGACCGCATTTTCCTAGTGTAAACTGACATGGATGATAGTGTTTCACAATCTTTGAAGAGGGTGGGCCAGAAATAGCCGGCACGTAAAATCTTCAGGGTCATTGCTAACCCACATAAATGACCCCCACATGCTCCACTGTTAGAATCATTTAGGACATGCTCACCCTCCTCTTGGGTGAGGAACCAACGCAAAATGGAGTCTACCCCTTTTCTATATAATGTATTACTGATTATGAGGTAGTTATTTACATTTACGCTTAGTTTATGTCGATATTCCCTTGAGAAGGTCGTATGACATTTCAAAGTCTGGAGATATACTAGGATATCTCTGTACCAAGGATCAGAGGTCGAAATTAAGAAGATGTACTCATCTGAAAATGACTCATCTTCTATCACTACAATTTCTTCAGTCAGGAATTCTAAGATCAATTCTGCAAACACTAGGGACTTCTTAGACTTGGCAGACTTGAAATCAAGGTCGAACTCTTGGAGAATGACGATCCATTTAATAAATTTTCCCCCTATTATTCGCCACGATAAAACATATTGGAAAGGACTTACATCCGCAACCACGGTGTTTGTCCTTATAAAAATATAGTGTCTTAACCTCTGGATGGCTTAAACTACTTTCAAAACTAGTTTCTTGATGTGAGAGTATCTCAATTCAGGAGCTTCTAAAGCATGACTGACATAGTAGAAACCATGTTCCTATAAATCATCATCTTTCTGAACCAACACCACTCCTATAGTTGACTCAAATGCAAAGAGATATAATACAAAATCCTTCAGGTAGTCTGGCGAATGCAAGAGAGGAGCCGATAGTAGTGCCTTTTTTAATGCCTCGAAATCTTGTTGTGTGGATTCATTTCACAGGAATGGGGTGTATTTCTTAAGAAAGAACATGAAACCCTTGGTCATCTTGGCATAGTTTACTATAAATCATGAAATAATATTGTACTTTCCTTGCAGACTTTGGAATTACTTGATAGATTGAGGAGGAGGCAGATTGACAATCGCCTCAACTTTTAAAGGATCCACTCATATACCTTTATTCAAAAATATGAATGTCACATACCCCAATTTTGTAAAATAATGTTATTTGTTTTAAATTGATTCCTAAGACATTATGTTAAATTTAATGCTAAGTTGAAACTGATGACTCAACAGAGTCAAAAGATGTGGAATGTAATTCTGAATATTTTATTTTTAATAAATAAAAAGTGGAGACAACAGCTTGGGAAAGCTGTTAATAAGAGTGTTACTAGTCAAATTGGTGGAAGGAACTAGGTGGAGAGCAAAAGGACAAGTGGCAGCATCCTCAAACACTTCCTATGTTGTAGGTGGAAACTTCCCTACATTTGGGGTCATGATCCCCCAAGAAAGTGGGATCAGAGAAGGTGGCTCAATTAATGACAACTAACCTAAAAAGACCTAGGCAATCTTATAAAAATACCCAATGTAGAGAGCTGAGGCTGCTCATATATTTTCCAAGAGAAGAATCATTCAGGGAGAATGCACTTCAAGGAATTCATTGGGGAAAGGGAAACTGTAAGGAAGGTGTTTTGGAGGATAAACTACAGGAACTTAATCTAATACAGCTTCTTAGCTGAGAGATTTGACTGACGAGTTCAGGATTGGTATTGAGTCTCAGGACTAGTACTTGGTTATTTGCTTCAAATAGTTCCAGCCAGGGAGACCAGAGCATGCTCAAGGGTCCTGAGGAGTCGTTGTTTGAGCGCTCTCCAGGAGTTGGTAGGGAGGAACGGCCTCCCATTGTTGTTGTCGACCAGCTTTAAGAACAGGTTCTGCTATTTACTAATTTCTGTGTTAATATCTATGTGTGATTGAATGATGCATTTTCAGGTTATGATGTAAACTTAGAGGATATAATATCTTAGTTTGTTTAGTAATAAAATTATTCTTGATGAAAAATAAATCCTACCTGTGTTTTTCCCCATCTAGAGTAATCCAGATCGTACTCTAGCACGGGTGATGTATTTAAATGAAGAAAGTAAGATGTAAATTTAAAATAAGATGTTAACTTGAATACTAGAATGTTTTCTTTTATTAAGATATTTGTTATCATAAGAAATATTATTCTGTACATAGAGTAGTGATAGACCTAAACTGTGAATGACAGATTATTAGATAAGGAAAGGAAGATATATCATTACACTAATAGTAGTATGTTTTGGTAGATGAAATAGTTCTTTATACAGTATTCACTTCTGTAATCTTTATATATATTTTGAAACAAAAGGAAAAGAAGATAGTAGTTAAAAAAGTGTAGTATTAGGTTAAATAAAAATGCCTTTCAGCTCTACAGTTTATTTCTTTTCCTGTTTAGGATAAATAACTACTGTAGTATTAGCAACCAAACTGTGAGTAAGGATAGAAAAACCTTGATTTAATTCTAAAGATAAAATCTAGTTGGTTTAAGATTTTATTTATGACTGAAAATGCAAATAATTCATTCATCTTATCTAGCTGAACTTAAACAATTTATACAGCTACTAACCTGTCTTTTATAGAATTTAAACAAACACTACAATATATTTTAGAGGAAAGAACATAGTTAATTTGTTATTTCTCTTATTTTATAAATACTAATGTTATAATATAAATAGGGTAACCTAGAATACAGAAGGAACTTCTTTATAAATCATTTAGTATAGAGAGCATAAGAATATAACAATAAAATATTTTCCCATCTATATACATCATAAATAGACTAAGTATAGAGATAATATATATAATTAGAAGAGCAATATTTACTTGTAAGTAAAATAACAATTCTTATAACATTATAATAAGTATCAAGTAAACATGAACTTTGTACTTAAAGATGTAACTATACAGTTACATAAGTACAACTCAAAAACATTAAATTACTTGTTTTCTTTCTGAAAAGTTAACCAATATAAAATAATATTTATAACCTTATTAGAACAAAGAGAATTAAGGTAAGTTAATATAAAAACAATATACAGTTATCCTAAACAGGTAACATTAAAATAATTTACAGGGTAAATTCAAATGTATTAACTTGTAAGAAAATAAATTCACAGTACTTAAACATGCTCGATTCACCGAGCTTAATGACCCATTATACAATATAAGTAATGACAAAATAAATTACAGTATTATATTGTAAATAAAAGATAATTTTAAAAAAAACAGTAAATACATCTTCACATCGCCAAGTAGGGTAAAACCCTATCATATCAAAATTTACAACAGAGGTATCAAAAAAAAGAGTTTAAGCTCCTTTCTAAATGCCTCTCATCTTCTAAGTGTGGAAATTGAACCCAGGTGTTAGAACAATTACACTCACAACAATTGCCAATTACACATGCAAATTACTCACAAAAGGAGACTGAATATGGAACAGAACACTAATCTGTATTGAATAAGTGTACAATAGCCAACCCTGTGAATTCATAGGCTTCCACAATAAATAATTACATGAGATATTTGAATGCATGAAGATGCCATTCGAATTGAGTCAAAAGCAGGCTTACTAAATCTAAGCAAATCCTCCATAGGTGCATAAAGCAGTTTCCAAAACTGTCTAGGAGCTCACGAATTGGGAAAATCAATTAGGAAAGATAATAGGTGGTGGAAGGACAACTCATACATGCTTTTCATAGGAGAAAAGAGTGGAGGATGTTGAGGACAAAAAACAAGTTAACTTCACCTAGTCAAACTTTCCCAATTGCCTTAAAACTCAGAAAAAGCAGACAATAAAGCAGAAAAAGAAAACATGCACTAGGGAGGATAGGAATAAAGCAGATTTGATTCCAAGAGGTTTCCCAAGCGCTCCATGACTCAAATTTAGCAAGTTTGACCACTATGGATGTGTGGAGGACAACTTGCATAAGGTGGAATATGGAAACTAGGCAAATAAGACAAAAATTGGATTAATTAATGTCTAAGGTAGCTAACTATGGGTTGATTATTCTAACACCCCCCCTTAAGCCTGACTTATGAGTAAAATATCAAAAAATTATAGGGCCTAGCAACAAGGATTAGTCACCCTTTACATACTGCATGTCCATTTAACCAAGGAAAGAGGCAAAAACCCAATGCGAAAAACCCTCCCTTAAACATGGACTGTAAAACAAAATTTGGAAATATTGTCATCACTCATGATTCACAGCATGATCAGCAATCCCTAGCAGTGATTTGAGATTGCTGAATGTCTTCTAACAAAAAACTTTGGTGAAGATATCTGCTACTTGTTCTGAAGATGAACAGAAGAGTAGGTGAATGGTGCCATCATGCACAAGCTGTCTAATGTAGTGCATATGGATCTCAATGTGTTTGGTTCTCTGCTTCTAAACTGGATCATTGCAGATTTGAATGGTACTTTGATTATCATAGTAGATAGTATTTGAGTATTTTGATTCGAAGCCACACTCTCCAAGTAACCCCTACAACCATAAACATTGAGTTGCTGCATTTACAACTCCTCTGTACTCTGCTTCTGTAGATGAGAGTGCAATGGCACTTTGTTTCTTGCTTGACCAGCTGATTGGCCCTTCTGCAAGCATGAACACATATCTTGATGTTGACTTTCGATATGTGTTGTCACCTTCCCAATCACTGTCAGTAAACCCAATCAAATCAAGATCAGATTTAGCTTTATAGAAGATCCCATGTGTCCTTCTTCCTTGAACAAAGTTAAGGCTCCTTTTGGCTGCTTTCCAATGGATCTCATGAGGCTGATCCATGTATCTTGAAGCAAAACTTACTGCATAAGAAATATCAGGTCTAGTATGTGTAAGATACAAAAAAAATCCAATCAATTTCCTATACAGTGTATTGTTTACCATAGGTGAAGAATCAGCTTCTTCAAGCTTCACTCCTGAAAGGAAAGGAGTCTTGCTTGGCTTGCAATCCTTCATCTTGAATTTGTTCAAGAAATTGAAGGCATACTTGGACTGATGTACTTTTATTCCTTCTTTGGTTTGAGCAATCTCAAGCCCCAAGAATTGGCTCAATAAGCCCAAATCTGTCATTGAGAAGGCATGGTTCATTGCATCCTTCAAGGAGGCAATCTCATCCTTTGATCTTCTTGCAATGAGAAGGTCATCAACATATAAAACAATGATAATTAATAAACCATGAATCAGTTTCAAATAGACATTTGGATCTGATTTGCATCAAACAAAATTCAGTGATAGTAGAAAGCTATCAATCTTGGCATACCAAGCCTTGGGGGCTTGCTTAAGCCCATACAATGAATTCTTTAGCCTGCACACAAGAGATGGGTTAGTAGAAAATCCTTGAGGATGCTGCATGTATATCTCTTTAGTGAGATCTCCATTCAGGAAAGCACACTTCACATCCATGTGATTTACTTCCCATTGCTTTGAAGCTGCAATTGCTAAGGCTAGCCTGATGGAGTCCATCTTTGCCATTGGTGCAAAGGTCTCATTGTAGTCTATGCCATGAACCTGTGAGTAGCCCTTGGCTACCAATCTGGCCTTGTACTTCAAAGGTGAACCATCAGCAGCAAATTTGGTTTTGTACACCCACTTACACTGAACTAGCTTCCTCCCTGGGGGAAGATCAACCAGCTCCCAAGTGTTGCTCTTCTAGAGTGAGCTGAACTCTTCCTTCATGGCTGCTTGCCATCTTGGATCATATACTACATCTTCATATGTCTGTGGATCTGATTCAACCATCAGATAGCATTTCTCTACAAACATAGGATCTTTCATGCACAGAGCACTCTCAAACTGAGATCTAGTCCTCCTAGGATCATTAGGATTTCCAGCTAGTTCTCCAGCTGCATGAATTGTCTTGGATGCCCATTTTGGTCTTGTATGATTGTTAGTATCTGCAATTAAATCATCATTATCAGACATATCAGAATCAGCATGTTCAACTATCTCTTCACTTACATTCAAAGGTTCTGGTGGTGAAGAGGATTCTCCAACTTCCACTGCTGCTAGGGGCTCTTCTTGAAACTGAACACACCTTTCAATGAAGGCTTTGTTTGTGCTCAAATTGATCAGATTGTAACCTTTTGAATCTTCAGAGTACCCAACAAATAGACACTCTTGGCTTTGGGGCTGCAAAGCCTTCCTCTTTTCTGTTGGAATTCTAGCCCAAGCCCTTGAGCCAAAAATCCTGAAATGGGTCACATCTGGCTTGTGCCCGCTCCATGCTTCGAAAGGATTCATACCTTCAAGCTGTTTATGAGGCACCCTATTCTGTATATAGGCTACTCATTTTATAGCTTCATCCCAGTACTTTAGTGGCAAAGTCTTATCCTCCATCATGCAGGTTGCCATCTCTTTCAGTGATCTGTTCTTCCTCTCAGCAACACCATTCTGTTGTGGTGTGTAAGGGATAGAATGCTGCATCTGAATACCTGCATCTACACAATATTGAATAAACTCAAACTTCACATACTCACCACCATTTTTAGATCTGAGCACCTTGAGTTTTCTCCCAGATTGGTTTTCAACCAAAGCCTTAAAGACTTTGAAGAGGCCAAAAACTTCAGACTTGTGTTTCAGGAAGTAAACCCAGCAATACCTGGAAAAGTCATCTATGAATTTCAATGCATATTTGGCCTGACTCATTGACATATGAGGAAATGGGCCAGAAACATCACTGTGGATCAACTCAAGAGGTGCAGAGGTTCTCTCATGACTAGCTCTCTCAAATTTATGCTCTAGGTGTTTTCCTAGGATGCAACCTTGACAGACTCCTTTGGAAAACTTAATCTTGGGTAACCCTATGAACATTTCTTTTTCACTAAGATCACAAAGATACTTATTATTTACGTGGCAAAATATTTCATGCCAAAGCTTGCTTGCCTCATTAGCATGAATCAGAAGAGCAGAGGGGTTTGAGTAGGGTAGGAAGTGTGAGAACATGGATACCTTCGAAGTGTGATTTGCAACTCCTTTTGCAATGACTTTACCACTTGAGATCTCTGTGATCTCAACTTCATCAGGGGAGAATATGACCTTATTTGGAGACCCTGTGTGGGTCATATGATACACTGATAAGAGGTTAGAGGCAAGACCTGGAACATACAACACATTGCTGAACTTACCATGGTCAAGATCAATCCTCCCTTTGCCCAAACTTTCAGTGAGAGAGTCATCTCCCAGTACTATTGGTGGACCTTTCGACATGTCAAGTGAGGTGAATGCCTCCTTGGTCGAAACCATATGTCTTGAAGCTCCAGAATCAATGATGAAACTAGGTGAGCTTGATGTGCTAGCAACCAATGCATGAACTCTATCTCTGTCTTCTGAATTTGATCCTCCTTCCCTCTTCTTTGAGCTGTCTGGAAGGGAGATGCCATTCTTCTCCAGGATTTGGGTCAACATGTCAATTTGCTTCTTCATGCAGGAGCTTTCAAAATGATTTCCCTTACTGCAATATGCACACTTGCTCATTTATCCTTTGTTCTTCTTCTTCCGGGGGTTGTTCTTGGAACCTTGAGGCTCCTCTGGAGACTTGTTCTTGTCTCTCTTTTGCTCAGGTGGCTTTTTATCTTTCTTCTTGCTTTTTGAATCCAACCTCAAATCTATAGCAGCCATAGCTTGGTCTTTGGATGGTTTGATGGTGCCCATCATCACCAATTTATCTTGTTCTTGTGTGAGAGATTCCATGAAATCTGCAAGGCTAGTCATTTTCCAGGCTCGAGCTGTCAACTTTGTGGCATAGAAGGTCAAAAAAAACACTGAATAGTCAGGGCCAAGCTTCGAGAGTATGGCCAAGACCAGCTGATCATCCTTCTTTTCGATCCCACATTGTTTTAGCTGCAAAACAAGTGCTTTGAACTTGGCAAAATAGAGTTGCAGGGATTCAAAGCTATTGGGACTCAGGGAGATCAATTCATTTTCAATTTGATGTCCCCTCATATCATCTGTCTTTCCAAAAAGATCAAAAAGCTTCTCCCATACTTCATTCGGTGATGTCAATCCATCAAGATGGAAAAGGAGGTCTCTGGATATACTCAGACACAGGAGACCATAGGCCTCATCCCTCCTGTGGTGCCATTTAATCTTCTCTGCAGCTACATTGGGCTCTGCTTCTATTGCCATAGTCACTTTGTAGAGGCATTTTTCTCTCAACAGTATCTCCATCTCTGCTTTCCATTCAAAAAATTTAAATGGAGTCAAGATGATCTTCTGAGATTGATCCATAGCTCAAAAATTGTCCCTTCAGTCAGCAGAATGCTCCCAGTCAATGATGTCGAACCTGCAAAAAAAATTGGAAGGAGAGAAATCAATCTACAAAGGCTCTAATACCATGTGTAAATTGAACACAGGTGTTAGAACAATTACACTCACAACAATTTCCAATTACACATGCAAATTACTCACAAAAGGAGACTGAATATGGAGCAGAACACTAATCTGTATTGAATAAGTGTACAATAGCCAACCCTGTGAAGTCATAGGCTAAAACAATAAGTAATTACATGAGAGATTCAAATGCATGAAGATGCCATTCGAATTGAGTTAAAAGCAGTCTTACTAAATCTAAGCAAATCCCCCATAGGTGCATAAAGCAGATTCCAAAACTGTCTAGGAGCTCACGAATTGGAAAAATCAATTAGGAAAAATAATAGGTGGTGGAAGGAAAACTCATACATGTTTTTCATAGGAGAAAATAGTGGAGGATGTTGAGGACAAAAAATAGGTTAACTTCACCTAGTCAAACTTTCCCAATTGCCTTAAAACTCAGAAAAAGCAGGCAATAAAGCAGAAAAAGAAGACATGCGCTAGGGAGGCTAGGAATAAAGCAGATTTGATTCCAAGAGGTTTCCCAAGCACTCCATGACTCAAATTTAGAAAGTTTGACCACTATGGATGTGTGGAGGACAACTTGCCTAAGGTGGAATATGGAAACTAGGAAAATAAGATAAAAATTGGATTAATTAATGTCTAAGGTAGCTAACTATAGGTTGATTATTCTAACACTAAGAGTTAATAGAGTAATGCTTTACTGTCCTTCCCTCATTTATACATTTTATACACAAAGTCTAGAAGCAAAAATCAAAATTTACAGGTCACGGCCTAAGCCGGAAGCCCCGCATAAAGCAAGGGTTTAACATCAACAAAAACAGCGAACCAAGTTAACCCAGGTAAACCAAAAATGCGATGGTTTTGCAGGCCACGGTGACCAACCATCAAATGTCTCATAAGGAACTGAACAAGGACAAACTGCCATGGGATATCCAAGGCTTACCCATGAGCAAGCGGTTGTCCCAGCCTTGCACCAACCACGCAAAAGGACATGCCGTCACCTGTGAACAACACCCATGATATTGTTAATATCTTCCACTTATATAAACAGATATGTAATGAAACCGAAGTATAAAGAGTTAAAGATACCATTAATAATGCTTACCTAAAACTTCATAGAAACGTAACCACCCACAAACAGTAGTGCAACTACCAATGCAAGGAGAAACAACTCCTTCATCTGTCACAGGAAAAATGGAGGTTACCAACACAGTATTGACCAACGACGGCCAATAGATGGAGCGACAAGCCAAGCAAGAATAAACGCTTGGGCCGCAACTATTTCCAACCCTAAATTCCACCTTGCTGTGAAACCCTAAGACCCAACAACTCTCGAGACGCGAAACCACGGCTCTCACTACTGGGCCAGAGATGAATGAGACTTTTCCAGTCTGGTGATTACTGAAATGAGCTAGCCGCGAAGGTGAAACCCCGGAGGAAGACAACCAACCCAGCCCAAGCAGCAATCAGTTTTTTATAGCTCGTCTCTATCATCGTTCAGGGCTAGCTTCGAAGTGCAAGAGACAAAGAAGCAAGCTGGAAGACTATCAACAACTAGTTGCAGAGCGACAGGGCGGTCAAAAACTCAGTAGCAGAGCGGCCAGAGGCCCAAAAGCGACAGAGGGAATTTCAAGTTAGGGTTCGCTACTGCCTTTTAACTTCACAACACATGGCTACGACGAGTCCACGTACACAATCAAATTATTTTCATGCAGTGGGTAAAAACTATATAGTTCCAGCGTACAATCATCCAAATGATTTTTCATTCCAATCATATGGTGGGCGAAGGTTCTACAAGGTTCAATAATCCCGAATTAAACCAAGCCCCCACGCTGAAAGGTTAAACAAAAGAACTTTAGATCAAGGGTTAGGCCATAAATTCATCAAGGGTGCGGTCTATTCTATAACCCATCGTTTATGCAAACATGGCATTCATTCATTAAACAACTATAAATCTATCCAAGGTTATGCCATTTAATATTTATAAAAGAAATTCATAAAATTAATTTATGGTAAGTACTCTTCTTGCAAGCAAGTATTCGTTCAACCAAACGATTGTAACTTAGTAAGGGTTATGTCACTTATTATTTAACATAAGAAATTCTTAGAATCTATGTAAGATAAGATACCCTTCTTGCTAGTGTTATTCTCATTTGCCTTTGAATATTTAATTTTTAAACTTTTAAGATTTGCAAATGAGAATGTTAAGCCCGATAGTAATTATCGGGCTAGTCATTGGAATTTTGACGAATTAATAACAATAACTAGACAATATCTTCCAAGTAATATAGATGTAAAAGAACTTAGTTCTTCAACACTAACTTAATCCTTTTGGTAGTAGTAAGTAGTGATGGTATAATTCCTTTTAAGCTTCAAAGCTTTAGATGATAGAATAAAAGTATAAAAACTCTTTATCATTTGCACTTTACTTTCATATCACAAAAAAGTAACCAAAATTTGTCTTGATGTAAATTGCTTATGATCACAATTTAAGATAGACCCTTAATGTAAAACCCTACCATCCTTAACCTGTGTGTAAGGAAGATTAAAGGTGTTTACACTTAATAACTTGGTAAACATTGATAAACATCGAAGAGGTTAGTTGCAATGAAAACTATAATTTACAACTAGAGGAAAAAAGCAAATGCCACCAATACCATTAGGACAAAATCTCTTTTCTATGGCGCCTTTAAAAAGAATAACGATCTAATGGTTTTACCTCATAAAAACATTTGAAATTGAACAGCATTCATATTCTTTTAATAAGCTATTATTTTTGCAATGAACATATATCTGTATGCTTTATGATTATTGACAAGCAGCACCGGATCTTTCTTACCTGTAAATCTGTAAGAGCAGGTAAACTTTCTGCGTTAGCTCAAAAGCTAAGTAAGCCCCAGAATACCAAGACACTTCCACCTTGTGGTTGCAAAGAAAAATAAGTCATTAAACTCAAAAAGAATTATTCTATAAGATAAACATAATCAAGTAGATAATTCAGATTATGAAATCATTAACATATAACTAATTAAGACAATTATCTGACTGCATTATTGAATATTATCTGTATTTTCAAAAAATTTAAAATTTTTGGAAATTTTGGGACTTTGACAATGAATCCAAGTAATTTCCCTGAATCTACGCAGAAGACACACTTATTGGGATTTAAGCGAATCTTGTAATGTCTGTATCATTTAAAAATTAAGCGAAGATGATCTGGATCGTCCTTTATCTTTCGAGAATGGGCAGGAAGATCGTCTAAGTATGGCTCAACAATATGCTTAATGTCATGGAAAGAAAAATGCATTACCCAATGAAAGGTTGCTTCGGTGTTTTGTAATCCAAAAGGAATATTCTTATACGCAAATGTACCCCAATGAAAAATAAAGGTCATTTTATGTTGGTCTTCTAGTTTGATTTGAATCTGGTTGTATCCCAAAAAACCATACAATAGCAAAAACACCTCACTACCTGCACATGCATCAATGATTTGGTTAATGAATGGCGTGGGGTAGTTATCCTTGGGAAAAGATTTGTTTAAATCACAAAAATATGTACATACATGTATAGTCCCTTGTTTATTGTCTACCAAAACAGAATTGGATACCCATTCCGTTAGAGAGATCGCGTAGATAAATCCAACTTTCAGCAACTTTTCCATTTCAGCCTTGACGACTGCTGATTTCTGCGATTTTACATGTTTGAGATTTTTTCAAACAAGTTTTAAGTTAGGGTAAGTTCTGATTTCATGTTCTACAATCAATGGATCAATTCCTAGAATATCTTCATATGACCAGGAGAAGACGTCACAGAATTCCTTAAATAAGGAAGTGTAATTGGAAATCTCTTCAGGAGAACTGTTTGCACCAATATGTACATTTTCCACAACATCTGGTTTCATAGAGATATTGATAAGGATTGTGGTGGATATTTTTTCCATGTTCCCCTTGGCAAATATCCTCTCCTTGGGAAAAGTATTAATGGGCATATCAACACCTTCTTCTAGTCTCACATGGAACTTGGAATTTTCTATTTTGCTTAGTTCCAAAAGAAAAAAGGACTTGTGATCAAGGTCTTCACAAATTTTTCTGGGTCCAATCATGGCTTCGTCGGATGGAAAAACCATATCTAAACAATCATAAGAATATGTATATTTATCTGCCCATGCGAGCAACTAGGATTTATCTGACTCTTTTGAGACTGGAGGAGTTGTGATTGAATCAGCAGCAGCATCATATATAGCTTGATAAGCTACCTCTTTTGTTGATAGGGGCACTTGAGGTTCTTCTTGTGAAGGGAGGACCCAAAGGTTAGTCATATCCACAACCGTAGAGATCTTCTTTCCAACACTCATTGAACCTAAGTATTTTATGGGAGATGGTATATCTAACATGCCCATAAATGATGTATACATTACAACTCTCAAACTTTCATTTGTCAGACATGAATAATCAATCAAGCGTACGGTAGACTCAGTGGTCTCCATATGGCCCTTTCGAGTATAAGTCAGCTAGTCAACTATGACCATTTTTCCTCCATGTGGAAACACAAGGACTCAAAAGACAAACAAAAGAATAATGCACATTACATACGTCCAAATTCTCCCCAAAAGTAGATTGTATTCCAAAGGAGCATCAACCACTTCTTTTTCAATAGAGACTTATTTCCCTACCAGTTTTATTTCTAAATATTGAAGGATACCATGGGGATGGAAAGACCTTTTGTCGAAAGTAGTCAACAAATTATTGTATGGCACCAACTCATGGGATCACAGAGCCTTCCAGCATGAAATCGACATCAGACATGTGGAATCACATTCATCGATCATCGTTCCTCCAGTGTTTTTTCCGCCATGGACAAAATCAATAGAAAAGACCACATGGTGGAAGGTGTGGTTTGTTGAAATATTGTAACTTCGAAGAATATTCTATATGTATATTTTTTGGTCCATGATGGTCCTACCGGGAGAACCAATTGTGTTTCTTTATACTCCGATGCTTCTAATCAGAAGAACTAATAAGATTCATGAGGTAGTCCCCTCAAATTGTAAAGGTGGGTCATTAGCACCCCAGTTGTGGTTACTTGAGCCTACATGTTTAACTCAAGCCTACATGATTAACTCAATCCTACATGTCAGAATTAATTATTAAAGTGAACGGATGAATATAAATAGAGGTGTGGCACTCCTCATTTGGAACACACACACTCACTTGTGTAGCGCATGAGAGAGAGAGAGAGAGAGAAAGAGCTATGGCTGGAGAAGAAGGAGGATAATTCTTTTGGGTTTTACCTTTTATCTTTTTGGGGCATCTATATTGAGGAATATTTTGCTGGGTTTTTCCCTTTAGGGTTTACCCAGGATAAATCTTTGTATTCTATTTGTATGGTTGTGCTTGTCTATCTTTCAGTGATCTTTTGCCTTATGGTTATGTTGTTATGATGTTAAATGTTTTAAGATCTGATATAACCATTGAAAATTAAACATGGTATCAGAGCCACCCTGAAAGAAGACATTGTGTAGCTACAGAAGCTATGGCTTCTTAATTTTTGGGTCTCTCTCCACAATCGATCAGCAAAAGAAGGCTAGGCTAACTCTCCATTGAAGGGCGCATCTTTCTGTCGAAGCAGAATTCGATTCCGAGCATTTTTAGTTTTTGGTGCGGGAAATTAGGGCTTCTTACAAAAGAGGAATTTTTGAGTGAGCCTAGCATAGGACTGATCTCCTCATCAAAATCGAATTTTAGAGACCTGGATCAAGATTTTTGGTTGGGTGAAACTCCGGGAAAGTCAAACCCTAGTTTGACCCTGAGCTGGAAAAACCCTAAATACTAAAACTGATAAGTTTTGGTACATTCGCTATATATTGGGCTTGGTGAAGGCTCAAGAGTGGAAAATTGCATAGGGAGAAGATAAAATCTTGATGTACACTATATCCAAACTTCCGCCTTAGATTCTCCATATTCTAGGAGATATTATCCCTCTAGGTTAGGGTTCTAGCCTCTTCCAGGATTCATCCCTAAACAGGACACCTAGGGAGAATCACTATATATTGGGATAAAAATGTCCAAATTAAATTTATGAAGATTTTCCAAAAAGGGCATGGACTTTAATTTCTGTGGTTCAAGTTTCAGACCTAGAAGATAAAACAGTGACAGGTGGAAGTCCGTATAACTTTGTTGTTCTGAACTGTCCTGTAACAAGTCACCTTGGGAAAATGATCATAAGTCCCAATTGGTGAAACCAATTCTGATGAAACCTGTGGTTTTGGAACAGGGACATGTGAGGATACCTCAATAATAAGTTTCATACACATAGGAATAGTAATTTCAGAGATAGAGCAGAAACAATATTAGGCATTTCTGCAGGAGAAATTGGAAAACTAAGGCTTCCTGTTTCCGGAGATTCCCTCCATTGTTTTCAGAAAAAGAGTACATTGGACAGATAAAATTGAATATATATATATCTTTCTATACAATAATATCTAAAATATTCTAACTTTTGAAAATTAGGGTTTCTCTGACAAACCCTATATCAGCCAGCTTTGGAACCAGGACGGACACCTCAAATCGGTAAGATCTAATCTTTTGCTATTTCCATTTGAGGTTCTCATCAGCTTGATGATAAGCTTGGTGAAGTTGAAAACTTCCAAGCATGGAAGTATTTGATCTCTCTGAAGAAAATGAACTGGACACCTACATGAGTAGAGAGGATCCAGTTCCATAGGGAGATGAGGCTCAAACCCTTACACCAGAAGAACTTGGTCAAGGCTAAGAAGATCATTGTTGATTCAGTCATGGATCAACTTTTACCACAAGTTTCTTCCCTAAATACACCGAAATAAATGTTTGATTCCTTGACCAATCTATTTGAAGGAAAGAACATACATCGAAAGATGACCTTAAGAAACAAATTGAAGAGGTAAAAGAAGAAGTGAAGAATGCAGAAGTGGTGATAGCCACCTTGAACGACCTCCCAGGATCATGGGATTCATTCATGCGAGGAATGTGTGCTAGAAGGAAGTGATTAATTTTAGCTGACTCTGGGAAGAAGAAGAAGCTCAACTCATAAGAAGAGAAGAAGAAGATGGGAGCAATTGAAGATCAAGCTCTCACCATTCAAAGAAGATCCCTCAAGCAATGAGGAATATGAAGAACTCAATTCTTGAAGAACTTCTTATCCATATTAACATTTGGATAAGAAATGATGGTTTCATGAATGAAGAATATGATGAATTAGAATGATAAAGAAGGATTCTACCCATGAAACAAATAAAAGATAAGTATTCAATTTCCATTTCATGATATTGTTTTATATTCTGTTGATGTGTTATGCATGATAGAATGTTTGCATTAATAACAGTATGCATGTGATGAGTAAGTAGCTCATGGTGCTATACACCTCTCCATTTCTACTTATCTAGAATGAAACCTCTTTGCTGACATATTGGATTAGTGCACAATCTCAATGATGTCATGGAAGAGATGAAAGGCATCTATAAAGTTTCCATGAGATATCGATGAATGTTGTATTAGCTAAACAGTTGCATGATGCATAAGAATTTGTCATTATGCATATGTTTTATGAAATAGTTCTAACCATGCAACTGGTGCATTTGAATTGTAGGAAAGGTCATGTACAACCTCCTACAAGAAAATAAGGATGAGACTTGTTCCAAAGAACAAGTGATGACAATTCAAGATTCACTCCAATAAACATGAATCTGAAGCTCCCAGGGCCAGAGACACCATGACGAAAGAAAAATATTCAAAGAGCGGTAGATCCACCTCGAAGGATGAAGACCACCATGGGTACGAGATATAAATCAAGATGAAGAAAAGAATGGAAAGACTTCCAAACCAAATTAAGAGGCCTCGGACACACTCTAGTTGTGTAACATAGTTGGGTGACATCATTGATGCTAACCTTTCTAGCTATGAAAGAAGCTATGATCAAAGAGTAACAATTCATCATGGGAAATGATGTATATGATATGGTTTTGAGACATAAAGGGAAGTACGTAGTATCTTCCATATGGATCTACAATAACAAGTGTACAAAGCAAGGTTCATGATTTGCCTCAAAAAGAATAGACTATGACATGACATACTTTATTGACCATACCTACTAGAAGTATATATCAAGCATAGAACCACCTGTACAAAATGAAGAGGGAAGATGATACTCCACTTTAGGGGGAGTCACTACATAAGATATTTGAGTTCAACATGGTATGACATGATGGACAGCTTCCTCATGGATCGAGACTTTACCAAGAGTAAAGTGGGTTCCAACCTTCGAGGTTGAATGCAGAAGACTAGGATATGTTGATGACCTGACAAGATGAACTCATGGAAGATGTTATGATGAAATAATACTAGAATGATGTTTGGGATATAGTACTCAAACAAAAAAGAAAGAATGTGGTATCTTCCAAATGGATTTGCAAGATAAAATATGTTGCTAATAGAAGTAAGGAAAGACTTGTGGCTAGAGGGACAGTTACTCCAGGAAGCAAGGTACACTTCCTTCAGAACTATCATGGTAGTTTCTTCCATGATGAAGTAAAGACAATCCTTCCTTAATGGTATGATTGAGGAAGAGTTTTACACCGAATAGTCACGAGGATTTAAAGTTGAAGACAGATGGACTCACGTATGCAAGTTGAAGAAGGCCCTCTATGGCCTGAAGCAAGCTCCCAGAGCTTGGTATGGAAGAATAGATAGTTTCCTAACGAGCATGGGATTTTCCAAGAGTAAAAGTGATCCTAACCTTTACTACAAGGTTGTAGAAGATGAACCTGTCATACTCACTACAACAAAAACTAGATTTAGTGTCTCTTTTTGCATCCTTTTTTGTGTCTAGACCATCTTTCAGTGTATTTTTCTTCATTTTTGGACAAAATGGTGCAATTTCATGGGTTGGTTCTATTTTAGGCATTTTTTGTGTCCTTTTTCTAAATATGGTGCAAATTGCGGTGTAATTTTCACCTGGATATGCGCCAAGTTTTGCATCAAGTTTTGCAACAGGTTTTTAGCCTAGTTTTCCACCTAATTTTACCCCTAGTTTGTACATTTAACTCTTGTTGTACCCCCTTTTACGTCCATGCTTGCCTCAACTTTTATGCCCTTTTTTTCATCCACTTTTGCATCCATTTTTACATCCACTTTTCCATCCACTTCTGCTTCATTTTTTGCATCCCTTCATGCGCCAAGTTTTGCATCAAAGTTTACATCTTGTTTTGAGTCTAGTTTTGCATCTCATTTTGTTTCAGCCATTTTTGCATCCACTTTTGCATCCACTTTTCCGTCCACTTTGTCACCCACATTTTCATCCCTTTTTGCATCCCATTTTGCATCCATGTTTACGTCTTTTTTTGCATCTACTATTGCATCCACTTTTTTTGCGTCCCAATTCACACCCATTTTCGCGCCTACTTTTACACCCACTTTTGCTTCAACTTTTGCATCCACATTTGCATATTTTTTTGTATCCAATTTTACATCAGTTATTGCATCCCTTTATGCATCCATTTTTCCATCCACTTTTGCATCGAGTTTTGCATTGGGTGTTACAACTACTTTTGCATCTACTTTTGCATCTACTTTTGTTGCATCCACTTTCGCATCCAATTTTACATCCATGGTTGTATCCACTTTTGAGCCACTTTTTTCATCATGTTTTGCTTCCACATTTGCATCATTTTTTTCAACCACTTTTGCATCACCTTTTGCATCCATTTTTGGTGCACCCCATTATGCGCCCACTTTTGCACCTACTTTTGTTGTATCCATGTTTTCATCCTTTTTTGCATTCATGTTTTTATCCACTTTTGCATCTGGTTTTACACCTAGATGTTGAAGATAACAATGAGGAGAATGATTATGATATTGATGATGGCTACGATGATGATGATAATGTTGTTGATAATGAGGAGAACGATGACAATGATGATGAGGAGGATAATGGCAATGACGGCATTGACAAGGATTATGATGGCAATGAAATGAATGATGATGATGGTGATGATGACAATGACAATGATGATGAATACAATGAGAATTATGATGTTGATCATCTTAAAAAATAAGTTGTTATTTGTCATGCATAAATTGTATGTGTCCTCCATGACCCTTTTCCACTAATCACATATTTTGGGTAGATGTTATTTCTTATGCCAAAGGTAATGATGGATAACTGATCAATAACCATGATGATGTCAAGGACAATGGTGATGATGATGACATGAATGATGATTATGCCGATGATGATGACTATTGTGATAATCATGGTGACACTGACAAAAATGACGACGATGATGATCATCATCATCATTTCCATCATCGTCATCATAAAAATCATCATCACTTCCATTTTCATCTAGTTCATCATCGTCATCATTTAAACCATATGGGATATGTTTACCATTTAAAGCATGCATAACAACTGGGATACAGTTACAATCTTAAGCATGCATAACTTATAACTATGATTGAGCACATTTTAATCTTGGAGCTTGTAGTGAAATTGGGTTTATTTACCTCTACCAACACTTTCTTATAAGGATCACCATCATCATCGCCGTCGTCATCATTGTCATCATCAACAACAACATTTTCATCATCATCATCATATAATCACATAATTGTAAATGTCATTATCATAAAATCAATTACATTTATTGTGTCCACTTTAGCACCCCAAATCAATTACATTTATATTCTCCTTATGCTAGGTTGTATAGGTGCAAAACTAGGTGGTTTATATCATGATGATGCTAAAATGGACACAAATTGCATCCACTTTAACATCCCAAATAAATTACATTTAAATTCTACTTGTGCTAGATTCAAGTCTAGGTGAAAAAATAGGCACATTATATAAAGATGTTGCTAAAGTGGAATAAAGATGATTTGATGAATAAATATGACAACAAAATCAAAATATGACGTTTCCTTGATTCGGCATCTTAGTTTTCATTTCCTATTGTATAGTTAATCAAAAGTATTTTGATTTGGAGGGTAGTTGTGAATCACATAATCTAATTGAAATCCCATTTGAAGATATATATGAATACTACATGGATTATATATATGTTTAAGTGAATCGTATTTGTTTTAAAGGTGAGCTTATACACAAACAAATCAAAGTTTTTTTTCTATACTATAGTTTACGTACAGTTGTGTTAACCAATTCCTTCAACTACACAAGTTATATTTGTGCGTACATGCATATGACAACTTCTACAATATACATATATATAAAAATTTAATTCTCAATGAATAACTTCATATCACTTCTAACCATTATCAACCAATAGATGAAACTAACCAAACTAACTATTATCCAACCAATTCTTGTTATTTTTTCCCACCAAGTCATATTAACTTATAGACATTTTAAGGACATTGCACTAGGTAACGAGTATAGAGACAAGAATCAACACATTAATTTATATTATGAGTTCTAAACATAGTAATTGAATGATTATTGCAGTTAAATAATAATGAAGCATTTAAAAATGGGACATAAAAACCATGATTATTTAAATATGAATTGCATATACGACTGTAAATTTAGAAGTCTTCATTCACATTATAATCCGCATCTAGATCTTCCAATGTTTCCTTGTCAATGTTCATATATTCTTGCAAGTACCTAATATTATTCTTGCTACACCATCCTGCTAAAGTGGTATTGTAATCATCCTCATCTTCACTTTCATCATATTCTGTATCAACAAAATTTGTTTACAGATCGGTTATAGGAATGTCACCAGATCTATTTTCATCATTTCTTTCGATATCATCCATATTATCTTCCTCCATAATATCATATTCCTCCATGATATCATCTTCTGAAGATGCACCTATTACCCTGCTTCTCCATATTGCTAAAGGAATATTGTCATCATTATCATCTTCACATTCTTCTACTACCTCTTGAGTCAACTTGAACATCATCATGGATGCCAATTTGTTCTCCCTCAACTATATTTGGTTGGTCATCATTGGTTTTCTTAGTATTGATTGAAGCATATTCAAAAACATGTCTTAATCTTGGATCATAATGATTGACACTATCCATTTTGGATGATGATGATGAATACAATGAGGATAAATACAATGAGGATGATGATGTTGATCGTCTTAAAAAATAAAGTTGTTATTTCTCGTGCATAGATCGTATGTGTCCTCCATGACCCTTTTCCACTAATCACATCATTTGAGTACATGATATTTCTTATTCCAAAGGTAATTATGAATAATTGATGACAATGTCGATAATCATGATGAAGATGATGATGTTGATAATGATGATAACAATGGCAATGACCACCGGATGAAAATGATAATGATAATGATAATGATGATCAAGGTGGTGATGATGATGATGATGACAATGATAAAAATGGCAATGACAATGATGATGATGTGGTGGTGATGATGATGATGATGATGATGATGATGATGATGATGATGATGATGATGATGATATTATTATGTGATGGCGAAAGTGTGATGATGACAATGAATATGGCAATGACAATGATAATGTCGACGACGACGATGATGACAATGTAATTATATGACAACAATAATGATAATTATATGACAACAATGATGATAATGATGACGATGTTGATAATTCCCATGATGAAATTCTTAACAATTTCTTTGAGGGATCATTGTTATGCCCAAGGTTCGATACTACTACACAAGACATGGTGACAATGACGATGGAATCCACAATGATGATGACGACGATGGTGGTGGTGATGATGACAAAGATGATGGGAATGAATATGATGTGATTATATGACAATGACAATGATAATGACGACGTCGATGAGGATGGTAATGTTAATAATGGAAATGATGATGAAGATGATGATGGCTATGACAATGATGATGAAAATGAGAATGAGAATCAAAATGACATGGATGATGACGATGACGGTGATGAAAATGATGACGACAACGATGATTATATGATGATGATGATGATGATGGTTATATAAAAATTATGATGATGATGGTGGTGGTTATATAACAATGATGATGGGTTCAATGATGATGATAATGATGATAGTGGAATCCTTAAAAATTCCTTAGAGGATTCTGGGTTATGCGGGCCAGAGTTCGATACTACTACATAGACCATGTACATTAAAATTTTATCCTTTTCCTTAGATGTGGGAATTAGTTTGAGGTTTGGAATAACTTGAATGTGTATTGGGCATTTGGCCATTTTTTGGGGACATAAATTTTCATTCACTTATACCCAAACACTTTTTTATAAGGTTCATGGGCCATGATTGTATTGATGATGACCATGACAATGATGAATATATTAATAATCATATTCTTGATAGCAATGATGACGATGATGAATATAATAATCATCATGATAATGGTGCCAATGATGATGAATATAGTGTCATGATGATAATGATAAAAATGATGACGATGATCATCATCATCATCATTTCCATCATCATCATCATCAACAACATCATCACCATCATTATCATTTTGTTCATCATCGTCATCTAGGTCATCGTCATTGTCATCATTTAAAGCATATGGAATATGGTTACCATTTAAATCATGCATAACAAGTGGTATAGTGTGACAATTTAAAGCATGCATAGCTTAACAGGGCCGACTTCACCTAGGGAAACTCCAAAAATACATTTCATTATATCGAACTGGGGACTACTTCCTCAACTTACAACGAAGGTTGAACCTCAAGGACCATACATAATAATGGCATACCGAAAGGAGGGAAACACAAGTCCGATGGGGTTACAACAACATGCAATGACAATATACATCATAATATCTTTCGAAGTTACAAATACAACAACTAAAATGTTTTTTATATTCATATATCATCTAATTCCTCCCTCCCCATTGATTCGTGGAACATAATTATGTATGGTATTTCCATATCCATAAATATTTTAAGGGATATTTTCTTTGCCCCTCCCACTAGGCCATGCATATTAACTAACATAATATTCATGGTGAAAACACCTTTATAGAGGTTGTTCCTACTCTACAAACCCCATAAATAAGTCTTTGTCTACCTTGATGGAATTCCCTAGCCATTGTCTCTTGTGCTTGTTTGAGTTCCAAATTCTGGCCTACTCTAGGAGAGATGGGATCCTTCATTTAATCAAAATCCAAGCCCTTAGAAACCCTCTCTTCCTGGTATAAAAGGTCTTCTTTGTTTTTGTCCCTCTTCATGGATCAATGTTCCTTAAAAATTGATTGTATTCTCTACATTATTTTATTCGCTTTGGTTTTAAATCCATATATATCTTGTCCTCTATAACCCCATAACTGACATGTAGAAGTTACCCTCTAAATTAAAATTATTTACAACTCTATCCTTATTTAACCTGTAATATTTTTAGATGTGCCTTTAGGAATTAAAGGCGGTGGACTAAAATTTTTAACCTGTATCTAGATCTATAACACTCGATACGATGTCACCACCTTTCACTAGGGATACAACCCCTTCCACTTTCCATTATTCAACACAATTGAGTATCTAAATATATGACAAGAGTTTCTCCAAACATAAACATTGATTTTAGTTTCCCCTACCATGTTGTTATCCACCTGAATGGCACCTCTCCGTCCGAGTGCCAAAATCCCTCATGTTGGCACACAAAAGGACATCTATGGATTGAGGTTTGCCCAAAACACTATAGATGAGATTCTTGTAAATGACATTCATTATCCATCCAGTGGTTTACTTTTCCTTTTTAGATATGTCAAGACATATCCGCGACCCTATTCATATGCAACTCGTGGATCATCCGTGATTGTTGGTGTTTGCAAGTCGCGGATGGATGTATCCGCGGGTTGCTCTTATAGAAAGTCACGGATCATACGCGAGTTGTCCTTCTTGATACCCGTAGATGCCTATCTTTGACATTTAAAAATAAAACACATGATTACTTCAGATTAGTTAAGCCATTTACCTTAATCTTCTTAACTATCTCAACCTCCTCAACCTTTGAAACTGCCTTATTTCATCCATGTAAATACAGGCCTTGGGGAGGGTGTTGGATATAGACTTGGAGAGAAAAGTTATGCTGGTGGATTTTATATAGAAGTTTTTGGAGCAGTGGAACTCAGAATCCTTTGGTTGCAAAGGAGTCCTTGTCTCAGTCGTTGGGTTGTAATCTAAAGTCTTTCATTGTTGATAATAAAGAGAATCCTTCTTCCATATGTGTCTCATGTATCTTGGTTTGATAAATGTTTGTGTTTCTGCATTTTATATATGATTTATCTAACCTGCTTATATATATATGAATCATCTTGTATCTGGAAGATTGACTCTTGACAGGTGAAGGAAGAGCAACCTTGAAGACTTTGGAGGTGAAGCAAAACGGAAGAGGATAAGTAAGGATCAACCTTTGTTAATCAAGTAAGTCTTTCTCATCCTCCTATTTCCTTTACTGTACTCTAGAAGTCAATTTTCTGCAAGTAAATTGAGTATGTTGGTAACCCAAGACCTTAGGTTATTAGGTGTGTAATCCTGTACAACAGAACTGGCGACCATACTGGGGAGGCCTAGACTACTGTAGGTTTTTTCTGTCACCCCTGACTAGTCTTTGCTTGAAGTTTGTGTGTGATATTTTATTTTGGTTATACTTGCCTCAGTATTTGAAAGTCTCTGGAATTTTTTCTTGTTCTTTGAGAAAAAATTTATACCCATCCACGAGTTGCTCTTCTGCATAGTCGTGGATACCAGTTTGCATCTGTGGGTTGCTGTATTGAACAGTCGCGGGTCATCCGTGGGTTGCTGTATTGAACAGTCGCGGGTCATCCGTGGGTTTCACTTCTAGATAGTTGTGGATATGCCTGGAAGTAGGGATTGTTAAGTTAAGGTTTGCTTGTTCCTTTCTTTCTATAATCCCTGTTTGTGAGTTGATTTTCTTTATGAATGTTGTGTAGCTTGTCTGAGTGCCTTTGGTGATCACACTTTTTGCTTTTTCAGAAGTCCTCAAGTCTTTTTGCTTGGATTATTTCCTGCTTGCATGCTGAAGTAGTTTGTCCTGTTTGGGTTGTAGGTTAAAGTGTCTCTATCCAGATCAGTGATCAGGGTCTTGGGCTCTGTTTTTTCCAGTCTGTCTTTTGACAATGGCTGGTTGTCACTTGCCTTTGTAAGTCTACAATGATTTTTGTCATTATGAGCACCCAAGATAGGGTTCCTAGCCTACCTTTGTTGGTTGCCTTTTGGTTCTGTCAGCCTGTTTGCTTCAGTTTGTTGCTTTCAGACAGTTTTTTTGATTCAAGTTTTCTCAAGTACAGTGCATTGTAGGTGCATGGTAGAATTTTGAGTATTTTTAAAAGTGAAAAGAAAACATTGTTAAGCTTTTGCATCTTGATTTCGCATAAGTAGTGTTTGTTTTAGTTTAAAAATATTATCTCAAAAGTTAAAAAAAATATAGGCTTAGTTTCTTTCATCGTTGCATTCAATTCATCAACATATATTTGCAAGAAAAGAAAAAGAAGTTTGTTTTTATAATGGTAATTTTGCTTTGAATACACCTTTATTTTCATTTATTTCTTATTTGAGTCAAAACATCATAAAGTATACCACTCCATTTCCTCTTGAGTAAGAAACAGCCCTTTAAAATGAACGCATAAATTAAAATTTACTAGTAAGTTTTGTTTTTTAGGGGTCGTTCACCTACTAGCTTAGGCTATACTTGTGGGCTAGGAAGTGTAAACTTCCAGCAAGTTATAAAACTCAGACGTAGTGGACCTTTATTTAGGTAAATCCTTGACTTTATTGACTGTATCTGGGAAGCTCCTCTCAAACAGGAGTTAAGCACGAGGCCGCGTGGAGGCTTGGACAGACGAGATAACCCTCTGAATCCTTGTCAAAGCGTAACTCAGGACTTTTGCGCATCTGTGGATTCTGTCCTAGAAAGAGTTTCGGGCTCAGCTACCCTGCCCATGCGTACAAGTTCGGCTTGTGACTTTCCCCCCAGACTGTTGGTATTGCCAAGGTAGCCTTTAGTCTCTTGTCTTTTAGGGTTCATACCTAGGTAAACCGGAAGGTTATTTCTGGTTCACCTTGAACGGGCTTGGAAGGTAACCCTTGTTGAAAGTGTAGGAGGGCGGTTGGGTGATTCCTCCGCTTGTGCCTAAGAACCACTTCAAGGACGCCAAGTAATCGTTCATCAGCTTTCTTCGGGAAAGTATATCTTTTACCTTGGTTTGATTGCTTGAGGATTTAGGAATTTTATAGTGTATGCTCTGTGGTTTTTCCTGTGTTTAGTTGGCCTTAGGGTGTGATTTGCTAAATTTTCAATTCTAGAGGACCAACCTCCTAGAAGGTCAAGAAGGTTGAGAAACCTTCCTCCTCTCACCACATTGGAGCCTCCACCTTTACCCCAAAGGCAGAGATTAGACACAGACGGTTCATTTGAACCTGTAGGAATAAGTGAAGTTCTTGGTGAACCAGAACTGATAGCTAACCATTTTGATCTTGACACAGTTGAGATAGAAGAATTGTATACTGACGAGTTTGCAAGAAATTTTAACACCCCCTTGACTGATTTAAACGATCCTGTGATCATTCAGGTTAGACCTTTTGATTCACCTATTTTAGGTGTCCCTGTGGGTAGGATCATGTATTCTATGGAAGAAAGTCCTTTTGTGTTCACCTCAACCCTTTCGGTTGAAGGGGTACTACCTCCCCCGGTAAGTGCCCCTAGATCTAGTTTGTCTTCTACACCTTTGACTCCAGCGAGCTGGGTGGTTCAACCACCAGTTCACTCAAATCTAGGAGGTACTTCTGGTGACATGGTTACTGGGATCCCCAGTATACCAACCATTCCTTCTTCCTTTCCCTATACTACCCAAAGTCATCCGGTAGGATCCTCGGCATTCGTCCAAGGATTCCCTTGGAATGGGGGGCACATTCCCCCATCTAGTCCATACGTAGGTCCATCTCCTTCCTATGTAGGAGTGCAGTTTGGGAGCAACACCTCTTTTGGGAAAATATTCCAAACCCCTATTTCGGTCCCATACACAAGCTCTCCCTTTTCATTATTTAGCGGAGGGATACCTGCTCCTATCTTTCAGACCCCTACTTCTATGGGGACGTCCTGAACTTCTTACACTACACCTCCCACACACAATCCTGTGGCTTACGGATGGAATCTATTTCAAAGAAACCTTCCCACTTCACAACCGGTGGCTGGGGGCAACCCCACTTTTTCCCATGGGAATTCGAGGGCAGGTCCCTCTAATCCCCAAGCTGGCACATTTAGTGCCCCGATTAGGCCCAAACTTCCATTCCTGGAAACTTTGAACTTGCCAGACTTGTCAAAATTGATGAATGACCCGGTGAGGCATGACCCCTTGTGGCCACCTATTCCCACCAAATTGCCATCGGACATCCCTAAGTTCGAAGGTAAAACTAGTGAAGATCCTAGGGCTCATGCCACCACCTTCCATTTATGGTGTTCTTCAAATTCACTGAATGAAGATTCGGTGAGGTTGAGGTTGTTCCAGAGGACCTTGACAGGTACTGCGGAAAAATGGTACATCGAATTGCCTTCTGCTGCTTTTAGTAGTTTCTAGGACTTGGCTAGTTCTTTTCTCAACCACTTTTAGCTTTCGGTCCAATATGATTTCGGAACGGACTTGTTGTCTACTTTTAGACAAAACAAGGCTACCCACATCTCAGATCATATCCAAGAGTGGAGGAGGTGAAAGAAGCTTATCAAAGCCACCATTCGTCCTAAGTTTCTATTAGAGTGGTTCCTTAAATCACTATTGCCATACATATCTAAGGATGTTTCCACATCAGGAGTAACGAATGAAGAAGAATCCATACTCAGGGCCCAGCAACTAGATTTGATTTATTCACAATCTAGGATCTTATATGAGATCATCCCTGAGGCACCGAGGCCTTCGCACGAAGCGAAGAAGCCTAAGCCTACACCCCATGCCGATGGTGTGGTTGGGTCCGTTAATTATCCCACCGTAGATTCATTGACTAAGCAACTTCATCAGTTGTCTGTCAAACAGTCTACGGCGGAGGTAGCAAAGGCTGCCCCCTCCCCCCAAAGTGCAATTTTTTTTGCAAAACCTCTCAGAAGGACAATCAGCAGCCTAGTGGGAAGAAAAAGAAAGGTAAGAAGGGAGAGGGAAACCAAAACAAGCCAAAGCCCGCAAACAATGCCGATGGGGGCAAAAAAGAAAAGAAGAAGGTCAATTTCCCTTGTAAGTTGTGCCAAGAGGACCACCTTACTCACCTTTTTCCCCTTATGGATCAAGCCCAAAAGTTGCTTAAAGCTCAACAACCGGTTGTCCTGAAGGATCCTTTTCCCCAAGGATAGAACTCTGCTTCAGCTTCTAACATAGCAGGAGGCACTCAAGATGCCCCTGACCCAAACTATATCAACATGGTTCGATCTTCTACTTTGTTGCAGACAAGGAACAAAAACTATGAGAAAGAGACTCCTGAGAAGGGTAAAGCTGTAGGTGAAACTTCCAACCCTCTCACAATAGAGAAACCTGCTAAAATAATGCCGAAGATACTGAAAGGTGTCTTCAAGAAGACCTTGCATAACCCTAATTCTAGGGCTGCTTCAAACTACTCTGTGGTTGAAGACTTAGCTCAAACCCCGTGTGCAATGTCAGCTTTGGAGGTGTTACAGAGTTGTCCCGCTCAGCGGGATGCCCTCTTAGCAGCTTTAGGTAGCATGGACTCTTCGAGTCTCGTGGTGAAGTTTCATTTATCTGATGTCAAAATTCGTCTGCCTTACCATGTAGCCCTATCAATAGGTGTCATCCATGGTGGTAAGACCATTGGAAGGGCAGTTGTTGATGAGGGGGCCTCTACATGTGTTATGTCCTTGACCTGTTGGAAAGCTCTCGGATCCCCAGAGCTAGTCCCATCAAACACTTTACTTACTGCTTTCGATGGAAGATCTTTTCGCCCGCATGGTATCCTACCCGCTTTTGAAATTAAGTTGGCAGGAAAAGCAGTGTCTGTTGAGGTAGAAGTGATTGATGCTCCCTTGGACTATAATTTGCTTCTGGGAAGGAATTGGACTTATGCGATGTTTGCTATTGCGTCAGTCGTTTTTTGTGTAGTGGTTTTTCCACATGAGGGCAAGTTGGTTACTATTGATCAACTTGATTTTACCCGAAAAGGTTGTTTAGAGTCAAATGAGTCCACTATGCCATTGGTTGATCAGGTCAAACCTGCTGCACAGAGCTCGGGGGCTGGAATGTACACATCACTGATGGGCACATTTGATCTTCCAGCCCCAGTTAATTACATTGGTTCTACTAGTGTGGGGAAGTCCATCACCACAGTTGTCGATAGGACTGATCCTTGGGTTCTCCCAACTCCCCATGAATCGGAAGTGCCCTTATCGGCAGTGGAGGTGGCTTATCAAGCTATCACTCAAGCCACTGTTGATCCCATTCCAGATCCTCTAACAGTCTCGGATGATCTGGAAGAAGTCTATTTGCTCACATGGGTGGCAAACTCTTCACATTCTATAGATTGCTTAGACACAGTTCTACCTTCCGATGACGCTATTCTGGAAGCCATAAGTGGACGTGATAAGAATTATGAGGATCTTCATCATCGATCCTATTTTCTTCTAGAACTGAGTAGGATAGAAAACCAAGAGTTTCGCGTGAGACTGTCAGAAGATGTTGATATACCTATCAACCCTTTGCCTAGGGAAGGAGTGTTTGCTGAGGGGAACATGGCAAACATTTCTGCCACTATACCTATTAACATCTCTGTGAACCCAGATGTCATGGAAAACATCTATATAGGTGCAAACTGCTCTCCTGAGGAGATTGCTATCTATACTACCCTTTTTAAGGAATTCCATAATGTCTTTGCCTAGTCATATGAGGAGATGCTAGGCATAGATCCATCTATTGTTGAACATGAAATCGAACCTATCCTGATGCCAAGCCAGTTCGACAAAAATTAAGACCCGTGAACCCGCGTAAAGCAGCGGTTGTGAAAGCTGAAGTTGAAAAGCTGTTTAAAGCTGGTTTTATATATCCCATAGCTTTGACTGAATGGGTGTCCAACCCTGTTCCTGTTGATAAAAAGCAAGGGACTATTTGCGTTTGTACTGACTTTAGAGACCTCAATAAAGCCTGTCCTAAGGACAAATACCCCACACCATTTATTGATCAGATCATAGATGCATGTGCGGGAAGTGAGGTGTTTTCGTTTATGGATGGCTTCTCTGGCTACAATCAAATCCAAATCAAACCGGAAGACCAACATAAAACTGCTTTCATTTTCCCTTGGGGTACATTTGCATATAATAAAATGCCTTTTGGATTGAAAAATGCTGGGGCAACCTTTCAACAGGCTATGAACTTTGCCTTTCATGACATTAAAGCCATTGTCGAACCATACTTGGATGATCTGCCCGCACATTCTCGCAAGAGGATCCAACATCCAGATCATTTACGGTTGATATTTGAACGATGCAGGTATTATAAAATTCGCTTGAATCCCCACAAGTGTGTATTCTGTGTCGAGTCAGGAATATTACTTGGATTCATTGTCTCTAGTAGAGGCATCCAGGTGGATCCTTCAAAATTTGAGGCCATTGTGAATCTGCCTCCTCCTCGTTCTCTCAGGAAAATTCAAAGCCTGCAAGGAAATTCTAATTTCCTTCGACGTTTTATTGTTAATTATGCCAAGATCACTAAGGGTTTCATGCGCCTGCTCAAATAGGACACCCCATTTGTATGGGATGAGACCGCACAACTTGCATTCGAGGCATTGAAAAAAGCTTTGATGTCGGCACCTTTATTACATCCACCAGATTATTCTAGGGATTTTATATTATATCTGGCCATGTCGGAGTCGACCATTGGGATAGTTCTAGTTCAGGAGGATGATAAGCTTGTAGAGCATGTCATTTATTATCTTAGCTATGCTTTGGCTGGACCTGAGCTTAGATACTCTCACGTCGAGAAATTAGCCTCAGCAGCTGTTTATGCTGTGCAGAGGTTGCGCCACTACATTTTACTGAGGACCACCATAGTGGTGGCGGATGTGAATCCATTCCAATATGTTTTATCCTGATGGACTGTTGGGGGGGAATTTAACAAGTGGATAGTCATTCTCCAAGAGTTTGACTTGGATTTCCAGTCTGCTAAGTCTAAGAAGTCCTTAGTGTTTGTTGAGCTCATAGCAGAATTTCCTACAAAAAAAGATGTAGTCGTTGAGGATGACTCATTCCCAGATGAGCACATCTTCCTGATATCCACCTATGATCCTTGGTACGGATATATTCTTATATATCTCCAAACTCTGAAGTACCCTGCAGCTTCCTCTAGGGAGGAACGACGTAAGTTACGCCTTCATGCCAAGAACTACCTCATTATAGGAGATACATTATATCGACGAGGGGTGGATTCTGTGTTGCATCATTTCCTTACTCATGAGGAAGCAAATATTGTCCTAAATGATTCCCATAGTGGAGCATGTGGGGGTCATTTATCTGGGTTAGCAACGGCCCAGAAGATATTGCGAGCCGGTTATTTCTAACCCACGATCTTTAAAGATTGTGTGGAAGCCGGGAAGCGCTGTCATCCGTGTCAGCTTTACACTAGGAAGATGCGGTCGCATCCTGCTCCGTTATTTCCCGTTGTCTCGGTAGGCCCCTTTATGAAATGGGGGATTGATTACATGACATGCAACCCATCCTCGGCTGGGGGGCATAAATACATCATTGTCGTTGTTGACTATTTTACGAAATGGGCAGAGGCAATGCCTACTTTCAAAGCCGACGGGGAAACAGCAGCTTTCTTTGTATTCAATCAGATTATTGCACGATTCGGTATACCCAAAGTGATTGTCACTGACCATGGCAGTCATTTTCAAAATAACATGATGACAGAACTGACCACTATGCTCGGATTCAGACAAGAACATTCTTCTCCATACTATCCGCAAGGAAATGGTCAGGTCGAGGCTGTCAACAAGACTTTACAAACTATCCTTAAATGTACAATTGATGCAGCCCGTTCTAAATGACACATCATGTTATATCCTGCTCTTTGGGCTTACCGAACCAACGTAAAGATTTCCACAGGTTTCTCCCCTTTCCAACTCGTTCACGGGGTGGAAGCAGTTACTCCAATTGAATGTGAAATCCCGTCTCTACAGATAGCCATTCATGTGTTACCTGATACGAATGAGCTTGAAGAATTCCTGGTACATTTAGAAAACCTTAATGAACAGCGTAGGGATGTGCTGACTGCTAATCAGGCTCATAAAAATAGGGTTAAATCTTAGTATGATAAATCGGTCAAACCTAGGGTTTTCTTTGAAGGGGAACTTGTCTTGCTTTGGGACCAAGATAAAGAACCTCTCGGGGCAGGAAAATTCAAGGAAATGTGGTTAGGACCCTATGTCGTGTCGAAAGTATTAAGTAAGGGTGCATATGAGTTAGTTGATTTCGATGGGAATAAGCTGCTTGAGCCTATAAATGGGCTCTACCTGAAGAAGTACTATGCTTAGGCTTAGCACTTTTTCTTGTATTTTATTGTATGTATTTTTATGTACATTAGGTTGTCAGTTTTGTTTTTTATATTATCTGCTGGTTGTTGCAAATGTCTTCTAAAACGTATGTAGGTTTCACTGATGGCGCCAGCTGTCATACTTGTAACCTAGCTTCGGCAGCATGGGTTATCTATTCTCCCTCAGGACAACTTGTTGCCGTAGGAGGCGCTTGTCTCGGTCCTGCTTCAAATAATGTTGCTGAGTATAGGGCCGTCATTGAGCTCCTATGAGATGCTTTGTCACGTGGTATTACCCAGCTTGAGGTCCATTTAGACTCTCAGTTGGTGGTTTCCCGGCTCAATCGAGCTTATCAGGTACGAAATCCTATCTTATTACGTCAGTTCATGCAAATTCGTTTATTGGAAAGACATTTTGAAGTTATTACTTTCAATCATATTCCACGAAACCAAAATTCATTGACTGATGTATATGCTAATTACATTTTGGATTGGAATATCACACACATTTTATAAAAATATACAGCAAACATATAAGAAACACTTGTAAATAAATTGACAACACACACTAATATATATATATATATGTAAAATATCTGTCTGTAGATAGGTCAAGTCTGATCCTCAGATCCCGCCATATACAAAATGTACAAAAATGTGGATCATAGTCCATCAAAATGCCCTAGAACTAAGCAGGCCTGCCCTAGCCGCTGGGACCTCCTTGGTCCCCATGGTGCCTCTGTGCTCTGGCTTCCTCAGCCTCCTCGGCTTCGGCAACCTCCACCGCATATCTATATATGAGCACTACTCTAGCCACTCATCTGAAAAGATGTAGCCAAACTGGTGGAACCCCCACAACAAACTCCTGCATGGCTGTAGGGATATGCTCTATCTGTATGGTTGGTACTCATTGGGTCATCCTGGCCAGCTTTCCCTCTAGTACCCTGATCAATCCTGGCTCCTCACCCACGACAGAATGAACGAACATGCGAGGGTGCCCTTCAGGGCGGACCGATCCAATATCTGCATTTTGACACATGAATAGGGTTAAGACTTTTACATATGTATATATCTATCATTTGAAAAATTCATAAAAAATTGAAAATGATAAAAATTAAAAATTACTTACCTAGCTCGCCCCATGCTCCTCTTGGAGGGAGGACAAGGTCGGGGTCACCTCGGAAGTTCATCCCGGCATATGGGAACTACTCCAATGCCAGTAGCTATCGTTCCCACCATGTGTAGAAGTCATCATCATATACGCTGTGCACTATGTCTCCTCCTCCTTGACGAAGGAAGATGTCTCCCCACCTACTCAGCCTCAGCTGACGTGGAGATCTAACCTGTAACGGTATGGCAGGGCTCATGGCTGGTGCTGAAGAAGAAGAAGAATGCCACTAGTATGCTTGCATAGCCAAAATTCTTGCGTCTTCCTCTTTTGCAGTCGGATAGTTGTCTCCTCATGATGGAGGCAACTCCCGAGCACCAATCATAGAGAGCACCTCTAAAACAGTCAACTACCACCCTCATCTGATTCCTGGTGGCCAAATGTAATGATGTTGATCCTGCAAGTCTCACAATGGTACTAGCTAATACCTGGAGAGTAAAATCTTGGATATCTACAATTGGAATGCTGGTTCCCCTTCTCTGAGTACCTGGTGTACAGAATATGTCTACATAGTTTTGGACACTTAAGGGGTCACCACCCTTACCAATGCCCTCCAGGTTCACTGGTGCTCCCCGTCGTGACAACCCGGTAATGAAATGTATGTCTTCCGCGGTAAGCTCTAAGGTTTCCCCTTGTAGATTGAACATCCCCATATCATGATCCAAATAATTTACCATGAACTCAAGTATGCGGACATTGGCCCGTATGGGTGATGTACAAAATAATTTCAGTAGCCCACTTGTCCTCAATGCCTATATGGTGGGTGCACTTTGGAGCGCCGCATGGTCCATTATTTCGTGCTCCCTTTCCCTCCACTCCAGAACCATATTTTACCTAGAAAATGCAAGCAATTGGATTCAGTATTTCCATATCAAAATTCAAAAAAATTTGCATATATGTAAGCTTTTGTCCTCCACGCAGTATCCATGACTGTCTCTTTAGACAGGTCGCGTATCATCCGCAGCTCTCTAGTTAAGCAACCCGCGAATATAGCACGTATCCACGAGTTTCCCTATCAGCAACCCGCGGATGTCCACTGCTATAGTTTAGGATGCTATTAAATACTGAATTTACACTTAAACTCAACATTTGTTTGGATCAAATTAAAGAGCTTAGGGCGTAGGATTACCTGCAACTGGTAGATTTCGATTTAGTCGGTCCAATTTTCCACAATGATCGATCGAAGGTAGAGGGTAAATTTGCTTTTTCTGGCTCAAAAGTTCAAATGGTGAGATTTGTTTTAATTTTCAACCTATTTATAGAAATTATATTTCATAAAGTGGGTCTTTTTCTATAGTTTGAAATGTCACTCAACTAATACCATACTTTTTGTGCCTTGGAACAGGTTTATATCTTTTTACAAAGTGTTGTTGCTCCAATAGGGTGGTTTTGTTATTTCCAATACATGTTGGCATCTTCTCACTCCACATTAACCTTAGCATTCAACATTTTTGCCACGGACTATGGTATTCTAAGCCATTAGTCCCTTGTCTTTACCATTGTTCTTCCGTCGCTAGGACCCTTCTTTCATGAGTATCCTTCTTATATGCCTTGGTCATTCTTTGGTACTCATGCCGCCACTGTTCCAGGTTCAGGGGTATCCTCTTACCTATTTTTCATGCCAAATAGAGCTTCTGTTGAATCTCTTTTTACAAGCTATCCCTTTATAGGACTCCTCGTCCTTATGGAGTTTCTTTAGGCCCAGGTCTGACTCCTTCAAAACAGACTTGACTGCCGAGTTATCTCGTCCGTTCAAGCTCGTTAAGAATATGTGAACGGGCATCCGCAATGGTGGTAGGTTCTCTCTTTCTCGTACCATGCGGAATAATACGAGAAAGGATCACTTTATTTTCTTTTGAATTGAGAAGATTATTCTCAGGCATAGGTTTATCACTTTTCCGGACCTGAGGGACTAAATTTACGAAAAAGGAACACCCGGTTTGAGCTTAGTTTTCTCTTTTTCGTGCTCTGGACCCAAACATGAAAAAGATTCTGAGTGTACTTTGTGTCTTTGTCATGCTCGTTAAACACTTAAGAACAAAGCAACGAGTTTATTGTTGTAAGCCCCATTTCTCGTAACCAAATGGATCTTTCTGAGTGATCTTGCTTTCCTTCACACTCGTAAAAGTCAAGCTATTTTATGTTGTTCTGGAAGGAGCGTTGGGTAGGTGGTAATTTAACCTTTTTCGGACCTTCCTGACTAACTACGAAAAAGGTTCACCTTTTCTTCTTCAAAATTTAAGAGAGTTCTTCTGTGGTTTGTTTTATACTTTTTCGACCTCAGGAGACTAAATTGGACGAAAAATGACCCTCCTGGAGTCTTCTTTGGAGTTTTCAGACTCTCTAAATGTGAAAACACCAGCTGAGCATGTACTAGTTCAGGCTCATTAAATCCACGAATCAGTGACACTATCAAGCATTATTTTCCCATCTCTTCAAGCTTGTTAAAAAATGAAGAGGGAACCGATTTGACTTTCCTGGACTCGTTAAAATTTAACAGGGAAGGTAAGGAAGAAGTTTTCTCTTGTTTTCAATAATGGCAGCATGTCATCCTTGAACATAGCACTCTTTGTTTTCTGATATCCATGTTTCAGTGTTCACTTATGTTTAGCTATCAATTTGAGTTTCTTACTCCTCCTCTTGTCCGTTATACCTGGGGAATCTGATCATGTCTCCTACATGACAGATAGGTCTAGTTGTTCTATCTATAAGTTATACGCTGCCTTGGGTCATCTCTGTGTTGTGCTCACTGTTCAAGGACTCTTCCCAGTGTCTGATCTATAGCCTGATCCCATCATTGTTATATATGTTATCTATTTGTGTCTCCCTTATTTTTTCCCAGTTCCTAGTCACTCTTGTGATCCATTGGAGGATCTATTTCCTTCTGTATCACATCATGGTTCCGTTTCAGCACTTCCTGATGATGACGACCTAGAGTTTTGACGATAGTACCTCAGGATTCACTTTCATCATTGGTGAATTCCTTTTCTTCAGTTGTTGATTATCATCTATTGATTGACAAACTGTTGAATCCTTTCCATGTTCGACTTCAGCTTACCCTTATTCACATGGCTTGGATTGTACTGGTTCTTTGGGATCCTTTATGAAGACCTTAGTTCCTCACTGATGGACTAAGTTGCGCAAGATTATGTTCCATTCTTTTACACAGCTTCCAGATATTTGTAGACTCATCATTATTGTATATTGTGGCTTTGATCCACCTTTGTAATATACGTAGTTTATACTTGTATCATATGATGTACTCAAATATTGTAAAGGATCTAGTGTTCCAGTAAATTGAACATAGCATCCTCAGATGTAACTTTGTATATGACATTACTATGTATTTGTTTCAGGTACTCTCTCTGCTCCATTGGATTTCTGAGTTCTCCAAAGATGAATATTATAATGTATTTCAGCCATCGTTTCCCTCTGACCTCACACATTAGGGGGCATCTGTTATCCACCTGAATGGTACCTCTCCGTCCGAGTGCCGACATCCCTCATGTTGGCACACAAAAGGACATCTATGGATTGAGGTTTGCCCAAAACACTATAGATGAGCTTCTTGTAAATGACATTCATTATCCATCCAGTGGTTTACTTTTCCTTTTTAGATATGTCAAGACATATCCGTGACCCTATTCATATGCAACCCGTGGATCATCTGCGAGTGTTGGTGTTTGCAAGTCACGGATGGATGTATCTGCAGGTTGCTCTTATAGAAAGTCGCGGATCATACGTGAGTTGTCCTTCTTGATACCCGCGGATGCCTATCTTTGACATTTAAAAATAAAACATGTGATTACTTGAGATTAGTTAAGCCATTTACCTTAATATTCTTAACTGTCTCAACCTCCTCAACCTTCAAAACTGCCTTATTTCATCCATATAAATACAGGCCTTGGAGAGGGTGTTGGATATAGACTTGGAGAGCAAAGTTATGCTGGTGGATTTTATACAGATGTTTTTGGAGCAGTGGAACTCAGAATCATTTGGTTGCAGAGGAGTCCTTGTCTCAGGCGTTGGGTTGTAATCTAAACTCTTTCATTGTTGATAATAAAGAGAATCCTTCTTCCCTATGTGTCTCATGTATCTTGGTTTGATAAATGTTTATGTTTCTGCATTTTATATATGATTTATCTAACCTGCTTATATATATATGAACCATCTTGTATCTGGAAGATTGACTCTTGACAGGTGAAGGAAGAGCAACCTTGAAGACTTTGGAAGTGAAGCAGAACGGAAGAGGATAAGTAAGGATCGACCTTCGTTAATCGAGTAAGTCTTTCTCATCCTCCTATTTCCTTTACTGTACTCTAGAAGTCAATTTTCTGTAAGTTAATTGAGTATGTTGGTAACCCCAGACCTTAGGTTATTAGGTGTGTAATCCTATACAACACATGTTGGATATGAAAGAGCCTTCCCAACACTACCTTTACTTATATTAAATAGTTTCCATTTGAAATGATTATTAGTGGATGAAACCTCGCTATCTTTCTCTAGTGGATTTGTTACATCTTTCTTCCACCATGTTTTCTTAAATATATTTATCATATAATATGAAACCAAGTGGCTATATGCAGTGCATATTAGACATAAAAAGGGATCCCCATGTATTCAAGAACTTGGCAATATTTATATCCACATGTTTACCCAAAAATAATAAAGTGATATGTTTATCCATGCTTTCTTTATTATAATGCTAGCTATCCACCGTTTATTTCTTATATCTCTATCCTAAAACTTTTATAATATATTTCTTATATGTCTCTCTGATTTTTTATTGAATCTCCTCTACAAAGGGCATATTATATTTATCTGGCCTTTTAATTCTAGTCCTTTGGAATAAAATTCCACAATTTCAATTACACCATTGATGCAACATGTTAACCCTTGGATAGGATTCTAGGTTCCACCTTTTGTTTGTTTCCTAAGTTTATCACTTAATGTATTTCAGATGCATAACGCCAACGCATGTTACTTTTGAGTTGTTTGTGTCATTGTTAATATTGTTTTTTGTTCCACCCTAGAGCAACATTTTAATTGGAAATTAAACTTCTTAATAAAAGCATATCTTTTAATTCAAAATAAAAAATTCACAATTTCAATTACACCATTGACACAACGTGTTAACCTTCCAAAATTTTGTATGTTGCATTACATATAGCCTGCCATTAAATTTGAGAAATGATTCTAGGTTCCACATTTAGTTAGTTTCTTGAATTTATTATTTAATGTATAAATACATAATATAACTGAAATTATTATTCTATTTTAATGGAAAATTAAAATTCTTAATAAAAAACATATTTTTAAACTAAAAGTTAAATCCTTTAATTAAAACATTGTTATTGTGTATTTCTTTTAATAGAATTCAATAAAACATTGTTGTTGCCCTATCGTTCCTTAATAAACACAAGATTATTTGTCTTGTTCTTTGTATATGTGAATTCTTATCCTATCAATATGCCTTTAAGCACATGATTTTTAACCTGCCCTTAAAACAAAAGATTAATTATCTGTGTTAATCCTACCGTTTGTGAATCTGTGAATCTTTAGAGTTATATATTTTTAACCCAACCAATAGTAATAGATTAAAGAAGAGATTAATAAATATTTACCTGTGAAAGAAATAGGAGGATTACCTGATCATTAACTACTCCTTACCCTTATTCTGCAACAGCGGGATGCGCAACTGCCTAGTTTTTCACATTTTAACAACAATAGCCTAGTTCTTAGTAATATTCAGTTATAGGCAAGATAAGAGTTCAAACAATCCAAAAAAATTAGTTGGAAGGGAAGATATGAAATGAAATTCAAACCCTCGTCAGCAGAGTGCTCTTTTTTTTCCACATTCCTCTAAAACGAATTCTTAGAATAACACAAAACGCAGAAGGAAGGCCATTTTGGTGGTTCCATGGTGAAGCTCTATAATATGACTGCAGTCTCTTCCTTTTGCAAACACCACAGATCCATATGCTAAATTTAAAGGCGCTTTAGGACACATAGTAATCACCTTCTGTTCAAAGGTAAGCTTCACTTCCATGGCTTTGTTACTTATTGTTATTATTAGTAGGACAAACAAAACTGTCAAAATTATTAAGGTCTGGATATTTGTAACGATATGCATTTCTATATCTTATTACTGTGCGCATTTGCATCTAATTGGCGTCAATAAGGGAACCTAGGGAGCTATTACTAAATTTTCAGCTCATAGGGAAAACTTATTTTCTTTGGGGAAAATGAATGGGGTTTTGAATATTTAGTGAATATTAGTTTTGGGGTTCTGTGATTTGTTTCTTGCAAATGATCTGAGATTCCTCTAGATTGAACCCTCGGTCACTCGAAAGCTATCCGCCTTAGTTTTTCAACTCAACGTTTCACATTTTACTGTGTACTTCATTTTATTGGGTTGTTACCTCTGTTGTTGTATAAGGGGTTGTTGCTACCTTTAGTGAGCAAATCGTGACCTCCTGTTGATTATCCGAGCGGTTAAGGTGTGTCTCTGCTAAGTAAATAGGGTTTCCTCGTGAGAGTTCGAATCTCTCAGGCGACTGCTTGCGAATAATTTTTTTTGCAAACTCACTTTGATTTAAATTTTCTAACCAAATTTCTCTAAGCATATGGATGAATCAAAAGTTTATACCTGCTCATAAATGTCAATCTTGCAAGCTCTTTCACTGCCTTGGAGATCCCATAAATGTCAATTCCATAAGCTATTTTTCTCCCTTGGAGATCTCAGTTGGGTATGTTGAATAGATGGGCGATTTGACACCAATATGATGGTATCAATAATGAAGCCAAAACTCAAGAGGCATTCAATTCGGAAATATATTAGGGTTTTCCACACAGGCGGTTTCTCTCTGAAGAGAGAAAATGGTTTTACTCTAAAGAATGAAAATTATTATACTCTCTAAAGACTGAGATAAGTAGAATGTACAAGTTCAATATGACTTCAAATTGGCAGGATGAGGCTAATTTCCTTTTTTCAAAGGAATACACCTATCATCGAATCCAACCCAAAGCAGGTAATCTGCCAAAATACTATGTGAGAAAACAAATTCCGTTGTTGCGATGGACTGATCCATGATCTTTTGCTGGCTACTAAACTCAGCCATGACCTCCTTCTAGCTGTTAGATTAGGGTCATGAAGGTTTGTTGTTGGACTGATCCGTGATCTTGTGCTACTCCTTGAATGAGCCATGATCTATGTGCTAAGTTGGGTTGTGACTTGTAAATTGCCCCTAGAACGAGTTGTGACCTGCTAGGGATACTTGGAGCTGAGCCATGACCCTCCTTATAACTATACAACAATTAGAAAACTATACAACAAATTGTATAGAAGCAAATACTTGCCAATTTCAAATTAACAAAGCTATTGTAAAATTGTCAAATGTATCTGCAGTGCCAAATGCACCAATTGCAGAGCTTTATAGATTTGTTGAAAACATAGTGGAAAACGTTGACCAGAATCAACATATCATAACTACTAGTGACCTTAACTTTGACATGTTGCAACATTCCAATTTGCAAAAATAATTATTTATTTTCATGAAACACCACAATGTGAACTTGCATACAACAGTTGCAACAACCCCTGTTGACTCTTTGCTTGATCACTTTTGGGAAACTTTTGAAACTGGCGGTTTCAATTTTCATATTTATGAGGCTTACTCGATAAATCACCATAGAATTTGGCTATGATGATCTTTGCAACATTTGTATATCTTACAACATTCATATATCTTGGATCCTTCCCATTAAATTTACATTTCTTATTGACATATATGCAATGCCATTTATTTTCCTGTCCATTAACATCATATAAAGATGTTTACACTGTTTAAAAACCTTATGTATTTTCTTCAAAATATCTTATTTTGCAATTGGTATTCATCAACATTCATGTCATTTTTCCTATCATTTGTTTATTTTGTGCAAATAAAGTTGTCCATCTGCAATTTGCATGTACAGGGAACCATTTGAAAACAAAGAATGTCTTGTCGCTTCCATTCCACAGAATTTGCAATGCTTGCAGCAACCCAATGCTTGATAGCTTTCCATATTGCTTAGTTTGTCACAAACAAAACACACTCTACAAATACAAGCATTGCTTGGAGTGTATTCTTGAGACAGAGGATGGCACAATGGACTGTACAATGAAATTGCCACACTTGCAATAACTTTCAAAGGAATTAGACAAGAAAGATCTTGTCAACGGTTTTCCACTTGTGAAAACTTTGCGTGTGAGATATTTTTACACTAACTGCATACAACATTGTCATAGAAATCTATATTGTCTAGTGATTAGCTTCAAATCACTTTCTTTTTTTGCAAATTTTTCTCTAGCAAACAAATCTTTGGCACTCCTTGCACATTGCTCATCTTGCAAAGTGACACTATGTAAATTTTGTTCATTCTGATATTCATGGTTACAACTATATTATAATCTCTTTTTTGAACTGACAAACCCATTTGGATATTCCAAATTTTCAATTTATGTTTTAGCATTGTACATACAACTATGTTTATATCACTTTCAGGCTTTATATACTCTATTACTCATCATATGCTCTACATTGTGCATTCAATTGTACTATATTGGTGTGCCTTGTAAATACAACTTTGTCAAATATATGCAGTTGTTTATGTTATAAAAAAATGTTATTGGACTAAGAGTGATGCCACTTACACATGGAATTAATGCTCTTTGCAAAGTCATTCCTTGCAATCTAGAGTCTATTTGAAAAGATGCTCACCTTTTTGTGCAACTTCTGTCCAATTTCATTCTTTCCTTTTTTAAAGATGCATATTCAATTTCAGAACATGTCTTTCATTGCAATTATGTTCATGTCTTTTACACATGAAATTATTTCTCCTTGCAAAAACTTTGCTTGCAACATGTGTCTTTGTTTCCAAAGATGTTATTATGGATTTTATTTTTCTTTTTTCTAAATTAGATTAGGAAATAAAATTGGTTCAAGTTTGCAAAGTCTTACTTGTCTCTATTTCAAAATATGTTCTACTTGTACCATGGCTCCATCTGTTTAGGAAACTCTTGTTTAAAAATCAAATCAAGACATGAAAATAGTTCTCTTTGCAAATTCTTGATCTGTCTTTGTTTCAAAACATGTCCTGCTTGTTTCTCTAATATTTCATCCTTTCTTATGCATGTTCGATTTCAAAACATGTTCTTAGTTCTACTAAGGTTGATGCCATTTACATTTTTTTAATATTGAAATGCAATTCATATTTGTTTTGCACTGCTATTCCCTCTAAATGTCCCAATAAACTGCTATAATAATTGTTTTTAGCACAACTATTTTCTTTTTCATTGCTCCTTGGCTCATGTCACGGACTACCTATCTCCTTGGTTCGACTGCACACTGACTACCTGCAAGTTTGTAATATCTTCATATAATTGGAATTTGCAATTTACAACTTCATTTGCAAAGTTGAAATCGATTTTTGGAAACTACATTTTGATTATCCTTGCATTCTCAGTTTACCCAATTTCAACTAATTGCAGTTGGCCTCTTTAAAAAATTACGGATCTGGAGAAACACTAAATGCAAATATGCACATAGAGAAACATCCCTTCAAATGAAGATAGAAAGGTTAAGGAAGGAAATAGACACATTGCAAATGCCAATGACAATTCCTGCAATACATCAGTTTCCATTTTCTACATTTGCAAATTCTATATTGCTGCATGTGACTCTTGTTTTTATTATAATTAAATAGTATCATATGAAAACTTTGCTTGCAACATGTGTCTATGTTTCCAAAGATGTCAGACTCGTAGTGAATTTCCAACACAAATTGAATCTTTAGCTTCATTAGTCTTACTTAGGCAATGCCATCCAAATAATTAGCACCATAGTCATGACAGGGGAACTCAAGGGAGAGGATATCTCTTGTTGCTCAGTGTACTTGTTTCATTGCATCCTCTCAAAGATTCCAATGAGACATAATTAGATCAATCGAGTTGCTTCTTCTTTAGGTATCTGTGGTGCTAGGATTTCAAATTAAATAGCCAGCATCAATCTTTGGATGGGTGTGGCAGGGGCTCAAACACTCAAGCCGAGCTTCTCACATTATGGGAAGTTTTTTGGTTTTCAAGGTATATTGGCATTGAACATTTACAAGTGGCAAGATTGTGGACTGGGTTACAGAAAAATCAAGGTTACAAGTTATGAAGTTGGATCAGTGGTACAACAAAATTATGGTTTTAAAAAAATAATTTAATTTCATCTCTTTTACTCATGTCTTCATGGAACTCAATATGATAGTTGACAGATTTTCAAAAAAGGGGATTATCTTAGTTAAGAGCAGTCTCTGTGTTTCCCTTCCCATATAATAGAGTATGAGTCATAAAAGTAAGTAGAGCTTAGTTGATATGACACAAACTAGTACCATGGAGTTAGAAGGGAATTATAAGTAGTCTCACTCTTATTACATTACCTTTAAGGATGGAATACATAGTAAGCCTGTAGGCATAGGCTAGTGCTCCTCACCTAAGGGGATTCAAACTGGGAACCTGCTAGCATGGGACTAGCCAAATGCCCAATAACATACATTGGTGACCACTTAGAATTGGATGGGATAACCTCTTGGGCTATGTATACTTTGTAACTAACGGGTATTTATCTTATTATTTTATAGAAAATAGAAAGAAATCCATGGTATTCTTCTATCGTTGATTCTCAAGATGTAAAATCTTCTTGATGTCCTGAATCAGGGAAGGCATAGTTTCACTGCAAATTATGTTCCAAAATATTAAATCTCTTATTTATGATACATTTGATAAAGTAACATGGAGCTCATATTAGCTTTTTCTATTTTCATTGAGTGATTTATTTATTGCCATTACTTTGGTGAATACCCTTTCTCAAAGATTGGGTCCAATTTCATAATTTTTTATGCATTAAATCCACAATTTGACCACCTTATAATAAATTGGATCACCATTGACATATTAGTGTCTGTTGGATGGGTGCATGATTGGAAGGTGTGCAAATATGTTTCTTTTGACTCCAATCTAAATGCTAGAAATTATAAAAATATATATATTACATAATAGCCACTATGATGTTTTGGCCATTGTGTTACAATCATCAAAACCCCGTTTTGACAATATAATATCTTGATCCATGCAATCAATGTACATACCCCGTAGGTACATATATTGATATATAAAGGAGGAAAAACCTACTTCAATAGAAAAAAACCTAACCTTTGTAATCATTAATGCCTAACCAAGACTAAAATTTAGACCAAATTTAGACTCGTCACTTTGTAATAGATTTCAAGTTTCTTATTTCGTGTTGTCTTACATAAAATCTATAGCTAGAACAAATTATTAGTTTTGTCATATAACATCACAAGGAAAGTAATAAAATACAAGGGGCATTATGTTGGTTTATAAAAACCAAAGTTCAATACTTTATTTGTGTCAAATAATGTTTAACTATAGTAATGTGCTCATTGTGAACAATGTTCTTTCACAATTTCAATGAGATATGACATCTTAGACCATATTGTGTTAAAGAACAACAACTATATTCTTATTTCGAATTATGGTGCATTAAAGCTGATGTGTGATAAGCTGAAAGGCTTATGTTTATATTTGTCCAACTAAATTTTCCTTTCGGAAGTGGCTTCTAGGCAAGGTTTTATAATAGAAAGGCATATGGATAGAATGTGGTAGATATGGATGTCATGATTTGTAACCTTATTGGGGTTTTTCCAAGAGAACCATTCACTGTTCAGATGGAACAATCGTTAGTAAGATGAGAAATCCCTCAACTTCATCTACCTCCTTGTGGCCTTATCAACTGTGGAAACCGATATGATGCTTTTCCTAGTTGACATCTTACTAATTTTTAGATTATAAATAATGCACATAATATAAATTGTCTTTGTTGGTGTTCATTGTTAAAATATTCATGATATCATATATGATGCACATAGTAGGCATCTTATTTTAGTAACCATTCATGAGTTCTTCTCTTACCATCCCATTACTGAACAAAATCACATCATCAATGAATAACAACATTTATGTAGCAACACACACATCCTCAATTGGATTCTACAACTATTTCTTATACAAATCCCTTATTCTATGTCCATATCAAGTTTAGGTTATTAGGTATGCATCAATACTTTATGTTGTATTCTAAGACTCTTTTGTGGACCACTTTAATAGATTGCGTATTATTTAGGATATTTTGTTGCCTAAGCACAGTAGAATTTTGTGCTTATTAGTGTGTTTGGAAAAATAAATTGGATTTAAGCATGATTGTCTTTGGATCTTATTGTTTTTTATTAGAATTACAAATGATGAAATATATGTGTTATATTGCTTCTCTTCCCGATTCTTAAAGGGTGTTAGCTCACTGGAAGAGGGCCTGCTTTACAAGCAAGAGGTTGGTGGTTCGATTCCTCCATGCCCTAATGATATTGCAATGTATTTCTAAAGGTAAAAAATACAGTAGTGCAAGATGGATGCAATATTAGATGCAACACTAAATGCAAAATAGGATGTAAATTTAGACGTCACACCAAACACAAAAGTGGATACAAAAGTCGACCTTATGTCAGACGCAAATTTCGACACAAAAATGGATGTCACGCTAAATGCAAAATTGGATGCAAAAATAAACTCAACACTAGACACAATTAATGACTCAAAACTAGATGCAATACTAGGTCCAAAACTAGACGCAACAGTAGATGCAAAAGTGGACTCCTAACTAGATGTAAAATTGGACATTAAATTGAGCACAAAATATGGTGTATCGATGGACATAAAACCAAGTGTAACACCAGGTGCAAAATTGGAAGCAACGCTTGGCACAAACAAAAACTTAAAACGAGACACAATATTGGATGCAAGATGGGACAAAACATTGGATGTAAAACTAGACGTAATATTGAATGCAAGATGGGATGCAACATTGGACACAAAACTAGATGCAATATTAGATACAAACATGGGCACAACACTAGGTGCAACATTGGGCTCAAACATAGATGCAAAAATAGACATCAACCAAGATGCAATACTAGGTGCAAACCTAGATGCAAAATACGACATAAAACAAGATGAAACATTAGGCACAAACATGGATACAAAAAAAGACGTAAAAGAAGATACAAAATTAGATGCAAATGGGGATGCAACATTATAAGTAAAATTGGATGCAAAACTGGACGCAATATTGGGCCGAAAATTGGATGCAAACCTAGATGCAACGTTAGATACAAAATTGAAACCATAATTTTATGCAAAACAAGGTGCAAAATTGGGTGCAAGACTCGATGAAAAACTAGGAGCAAAATAAGATGCAACATTGGATGCAAAACTGAGTGTGAAATTGGGTGCAAACAAGGATGTGACAAAGGACGCAAAAAACGATGCAATAGAAGTTGCAAAATTGGGCGCAAATAAAGGCGTAACAAAAGATGTAAAAAATTGGGCACAAAAATGGACGCAAAAATGGATGTTAAAAAGGACGTAAAAAAATATGCAATAGATGGCGTTTTACAAAAATGTACAATAACGCCAGGATTAGAGCCGGATTGTTCACCATAATTGGGAAAAAATTACACTAAAATCTGGCGCTAAATTCGACGCTAAAGCCAGTTTTTGTTGTAGTGACTATTACTATATGTGGATGATCTATTTCTAACAAGGAATGAGAAACAGATTGTAGAATGCAAGAAGAAGTTCGCTGAAGAATTTAGACCTTGGTCTAATACTTTATTCCTAGGTCTGGAAGTATGAAGGAATATTTCTCAATTAGGGAAAGTATGCAGTGCAAGTTTTGAAAAGATTTGATATGTTTGAATGAAAATTCATGGCCACACCCATGGATTCCAGCCTGAAGTTATTAGCCGATGACTCATCAGAGTTAGTGGATGTGACTCAATATAGACAGATTATTGGGTCATTGATGTACTTAACAAATACCAAACCATACATTTGTTTTGCTGTGAACACCTTGAGTCAATATCTTGTTCATCCTAGACGGGTTCACCTGATAGCTGCAAAACATGTGATGAGATATCTGAAAGGGACTATAGACTTTGGTCTATACTATGATGGAAACCATGACTACAGATTGTATGGCTATACAGATGCAGATTGGGCTGGAAGAATCTCAAACAGGAAAAGCACATCAGGTAGATGCTTTTGTTTGGGGTTTGCTATGAGTTCATGGTTTAGCAAGAAACAGTCCAGTGTTTCTCTTAGCACGGCTGAAGCAGAATACATATCAGATTGCTCTACTAAGTTGTGAAGCCATATGGCTTCAGAAGCTGTTATCAGGTCTCTTTGACCTGAAGATGGATACTACAATGATTCTATCTGATAACCAGAGTTGTGATGACAGAGAACCATGTGTTCCATTGTAACACATAGAAATCCAGTATTTCTCCATACAAGATAATATGTAGATGATGATGTTTTAGTATTTACATACTATAGATGCAGATGATGGTGATTCAATATTTCTATACTGAATATGGAGATGATGATGCTTTCAGTATTTCTATACTGAAGATATAGATGATGATGCTTTCAATATTCACATACTAGAGATATAGATGGTGATAGTTCAGTATTCACATACTGAAGATGTCGATGATGATGGTTTACACGATGATGTGCTAATAAAGCCTCTATTTCAGGTAAATTTTGATTCGAAACAAGCTTGGTGTTGTTCGGAAAAACCTTCCTCAAAAAGGGGAGTAGTGGTGTCGCAGTGGGATTGTATCATCCATGGGCTCTTGCCCTAAATTGATTTGGTGACCTCAGCCCTCGAGAATGAAGAGGGATTGTATCATCCTGGGACATATGTCCATAATAGATCTGGTGGCTTTGGTCCTCGAGAATGTGGCAGGATTGTATCATCCTTGAACCTCGGTTCAGAATGGATCCAGTGACTTCGGTCATCAAGAATGTGGTAGGATTGTATCATCCATGAACTTTGGTTCAGAATGGATCCGGTGACTTTGGTCATCGAGAATGTGGTAGGATTGTATCATCTGTGAAATTCAGTTCAGAATGGATCCGGTGACTTCGGTCATCGAGAATGTGGTAGGATTGTATCATCCGTGAACTTTGGTTCAGAATGGATCCAGTGACTTCGGTCATCGAGAATGTGGTAGGATTGTATCATCCTTGAACCTCGGTTCAGAATGGATCCGGTGACTTCGGTCATCAAGAATGTGGTAGGATTGTATCATCCATGAACTTTAGATCAAAATGGATCCTGTGACTTCGGTCATCGAGAATGTGGTAGGATTGTATCATCCGTGAACTTTGGTTCAGAATGGATCCGGTGACTTTGGTCATCGAGAATGTGGTAGGATTTCATCATCCTTGGACTTAGTCCTAAATTGATAGGGATTGATTATCCCGTAATCAATGCGGTGACTTCAGTTTTTAAGAATGTGGTGGGATTGTATCATCCCTAGACTTTAAGTCCAAAAGTGATCCAAAGACTTTTTTGTCTTTGTACTGTGGATTGCAGGTTATTGCTGCTGATGATGATGTTCCTAATCGAAAGATCAGAGTGTGATGATGATGATGTTTCTGATCGAAAGATCAGAGTGTAATGATGATGATGTTTCTGATCAAAAGATAAAAGTGTGATGATGTTGATGTTGCTAATCGAAAGGTCAAAGAGATGATGTTCATGTTGCTGATCGAAAGGTCGAAGAGCTGAAGATGTTGTTGCTGATCGAAAGGTCAAAGTGCCGAAGATGTTGTTGTTTATCGAAAGGTCAAAGTGCTGAAGATGTTGCTGATCGAAAGGTCAAAGTGATAAAGATGTTGTTGCTGATTGAAAGTTCAAAGTGTTGTTGATGATGCAGTCAAGGTGTTGCTGCTGCTGAAGACTGGAGATTGAAGATGAAGACTACATGATGTTGAAGAGACTCCAATGATTTATAGATGTGTTACCCTGATGATGTTGATGATGTTGATGATGTCCTCTCTCTCTCCTATTATTGTTGTTGTTGATGTTGTTGTAGAATACCCTTCTCGTTAAGGGGGAGAGTTGAAATATTGTAACTTCAAAGAATATTCTATATGTATCTTTTGTGGTCCCCGATGGTCCTACCGGGAGAACCAATTGTGTTTCTTTATACTCTGATGCTTCTAATCAAAATAACTAATAAGAATCATGAGGTAGTCCCCTCAAATTGTAAAGGTGGGTCATTAGCACCCTAGTTGTGGTTACTTGAGCCTACATGTTTAACTCGAGCCTACATGATTAACTCGAGCCTACGTGTCAGAATTAATTATTAAAGTGAACGGATGAACACACACACTCACTTGTGTAGCGCATGAGAGAGAGAGAGAAAGAGTTGTGGTTGGAGAAGAAGGAGGATCAGTCTTTTGGGTTTTACCTTTTATCTTTTTGGGGCATCTATATTGAGGAAGCTTTTGCTGGGTTTTTCCCTTTAGGGTTTTCCGAGGATAAGTATTTGTGTTCTTTTTGTATGGTTGTGCTTGTCTATATTTTAGTGATCTTTTGGTTTATGGTTATGCTGTTATGATGCTAAATGTTTTAAGATATGCTATAACCATTAAAAATTCAACATGGTTTAACCTCAAAAAGATTAAACTTATCCAACAAGATCACACAGTCCATAATGACTATAGATACTAAGAGTGATTCTCGATGTCAAGGACAACTCTGTAGCACTTCTAAAGCAAAAATTGCACAAGGGGTTTGGGATAAATATTCTACAACCGAGTAGTTCAAAGCAGCCCTTGCATTAGGGTCATGAAATGTCTTCTTAAAGATACCATAGGTTCAACCGGTTTTTCAATTGTAAGTGGGGATGAATATTCGGTAGTTGAATTATCTTTTTCGTGAGCCTTTGATTCATAATTTTTTTCTCTTGCTTGTAACAAAGTACTTGATCAGACCATATTAATATTAGACTAATCAATAAGAGGAGAACCTGGTGTACCCTCGACATATTTTGAACCAGAAGTTCCATTCTTTCCTTCGGGAAATGCATCCTTCAGGAAATCCGATTGTTGTTGTTTTAGAAACTTATGTGCTTGATTTATCAAGGGGAATTGGTAGGTCAAGTGGTCTCCTTGGCACAACTTGCAAGGAAATTTGACTTTCTTCTTCTCTTTTTAACCCCCCTCTACATTTTTTGTGGGATTTTGTTTGTTTTTCTTCCCCTCTCCCTTCTTCTCTTTGTTATTTTTCCCACTGGGCTACTGAGTTCCCTTTTGGGAAGACTGTGTTGAATAGACATTATCATTCTGAGGTGGGAGTGTGGCATCCTTGGTTTCCTCCGTTGCATACTACTTCACTGATAGCTCATGGAGATGCTTAGCCAGTGACTATACAATTGGGTGTGTCCACTTAACCTACCACACCATCGGCATGGGGTCTATGCTTGGGTTTGTTAAAGTCTATATTAGACCTCAGCCTCAGGGATAATCTCGTCAAGAATCCCAAATTGAGCATAGATCAAATCTAGTTATTAGGCCCTGAGAATGGCTTCTTCCTCCGTGGTCACTCCAAATGTGGAAACGTATTTTAAAATATAAGGTTGTAAATATTTAAAAAACCATTCCAATAAGAACTTGGGAGGAATATTTCCTTTTATAAGCCTCTTTCTCCTTCTCCACTCCTGAATATCATCAGATATATGAGTGGCCTTGTTTTTTCAAAAGGTCGAGAAAAGGTTTATGCCAACATCATACCATACAGGAAGTCGAAAGTGATTTAAGAACACGGTTTCCAATCCAAGAAAAATGTCGTATGTGGTCGACGGGAGTTCAATGTACCACTTTTTCACTACATCAGCTAGTGTTCGTTGAAATAGCCTCAACCGAACGGAATCGTCGTTCAATGAATTGGAAGAGAACCATAAATGGAAATTTGTGATATGAGCACCTGGGTCCTCGCCATATTTTCCTTCAAAATTTGGAATGTATGAATGTAATTTGATTGGGACAGGTGGCCACGTCGCATTATGGCACGTAATATCATTCATTAGTTTCGATAAATATGGCAAGTTTAAAGTTTCCATAAACTGAAGTCTTGCCCTAGCCATATTTTGGTATTAAGGAGTCTAAGGAGAGGAATTGCATGCACCAAGGCTCCCAAAATAGAGGTTTGGGTTTCCCCCAGCCACTGGTTGTGATGTAGTAGCATTGTTTTGAAAAGGTTTCCACCCAAATTCTAAAGGATTACTAACCTATGATGTGTGGTGAGTTGTTTGGCCAGTTTTAGTAGTAGCTAGAGTTGTAAAAGTTGGACCTGATATCCCCCACTAAACAGTGAAAAAAGAGAGATCCCAAATGGAGCAGTCGATACTTGAATAGAGGTCTGAAAACTAAAACTTGTAAAGGGTTTCTGGTTTCCAAACAACACACCAACATAAGTAGGTGAAGGACCCACATAAGGTGTGGATGGAGGTATGTGCACTCCATTCCACGGAAATCTTTGAACAAAATAAGTTAACCCACTAGGACCACTTTGATAATTTTGTAGGAAGGGAGAAGAATTAAAAGGTGCACTAGGTATCCCAATGCCACCCCACCAAACTTACCAGTAATGTTTGAAGGTGTCGAGGTACTAACCACTCGAGCACTAGGAGAAAGTGGAGTTGTAAATATCAAAGACACTACAGGTGCAACATATGTATTAGGTCTTGTAGCACTCATCGATGGAGGAGAGACTCTACTAGCCATCATGGTTGAAGTGGGGGTAGACATGCCTTCTCTTGAAATAGACATACCTAAAATCAAAGGAATACTAAACTCAGGTGAACTAAAAGGGTGAGCTTGAACTAACAAAGGGTCACTTAAATCAATGAGAGGTGTATTATAGTTTCTTGAAAAATCATCAACTTGCAGATCTTCTATATCTACTGGTGGAAATTCTATTGGGATATTCTTAAACCCACTCATAACTTAGGACAAAATATTTAATCATTATTTGATTAAATTCCTACCCATTAGCTAATTAGTTGGAATCCACTTGCACCTTAAAGTCAAAACATGGCATATATACCCTAGGAATTATTTATTTCTTATTTTAGGTTGATATTTACCACTTTATGGACTCCCAAAATTAGTAACTGTGCTTTCCTACAGATTTTTCCTTATTCTTCTTTTATCCAGCTTTTTTGTGGATAAGGTAAAGCTAGTTAACTAGGAAACTGGTATATTTTGTTTCCAAATCATCCTCCATGAATTTCTCTCCATATTCTAGGATTATCATGTTTTTCCATCACTCTTGACAACTCACTCATGATTTTTCTAATTCGTGAGGCCCTTGATTGATTTGGGAAGTGATTTAGCCACCTATGGGGGTTTATCATATTTTGTAAGCCTGGTTTATGAGCTAAAGTGAGTTTTCTTCCATCAACTCAAATATCCTTTATAAGGATGTATTACCATTGTTATAATATCAATTATCATTTATTGATCATTCATTAATGAGTGTTCATTAATTCCTCTTCTTCTATCCTTATGTTAATTCTCTCTAATTCCCAATGAGCTTAATTGTGTGCTTAGATTCTTAGCTTGTTTATGGAATTCATGTTGTCATCAAGGATTTATAATTATGACATGGTATCAGATATTTTGGATCTCATCAATTAATTCTCCTTTCAAATTTGTAGGTTTATTTACAGGTGCAACAACTTCAATATGGATTCAAAAGTTTCTCTACTATCTCCTTTCGACTATGCTGATTGGAAGCCAAAGATGAGTGCATACTTGAAGAGGAAATGTCTCTTTGATGTCTCCATTGTTGTTTTGAGTGAACATGAGTCTTATGAAGAGAATATTGACTAGTTGAATAATTGTGATAGAGCTTATGGAATCATGTGCTTGGCAATGTCTCCAAATATACATCATCTCGTAGATTCTGTTGAATATCTATTTAAGCTTTGGAACAATTTGGACAAAGATTTTGGTATGCAAGAAGTAGAAGATGAAGCGTGGAATAATCCCAGCATCTCCTCATGTTCTCTCTCAATATGTCTTGGCCTATGATGAATTTATTTATGATGAAGAATTTTTTGATACAGTTCATGTTGTTGCTACCCTCTTTGATTTGAATGCTTCCTCCTTCAAGGAAGAAGAAAATATTGAAGAGAAATCTATTTTTGTATTTCTTGAAGATACTGATGATGAAAATGAAGTGAAAATGGAGCTTATATTGATATTTATGATGATTCACTCACACATTCATTGTTCTCTATGTCTTCTATCATAGATTATGAGATTTATGGGTCAGATCCTTCACACTTTGCGCATACTTATCTCAGTGATGGTGCGTAACCCAGTGACTTTGAGTATGTTTGCATACCATATCAAGTCATATTAGTGTCTTTCCACTTACCACACTTGATCTCATGTGATTTTGCATCTCCTCCTTTTTTCTTGGCATCAATACTCAGAGCCTCTTTGAAGATTTTGAACATCTCCTTCTTTCCTCCTTTCATACTTCTACTACAAAGGATTCATTATCAATGTATTCCCTAAGTCTACTAATATGCTTATATATGTTCTTTTGGATTCCTTAGAAGCTATATCTAACCATGGAGCCCATGCATTTGTACTTTTTGATCCTATGCCTTCTCTATGTTCCTACATGATCACTTGCACACATCCTCTCTGTGTAAATGAAGTTGATGAAAAGGAATACATAAATGAAGATGAAGATGGTGCAATGGTGTAGAGATGCATTGGTAGGAAATGTGAAAGTATTTATACACAGAGGGATGAGTGAGAGAAATATTCTCTGGGTTCTGGATCATAGAAGAAGAAGCAGAGACCAGTGAGTGTGACGGTGATTGAAGGGTAAAGGAATTTGGAAGCTTAATAAAACATATCAAGGTGGTAGGGTGGTGCTAGGGTAGGAAACAAGACTGTAGGGGGTTGTATCCTCCTTCTAGCAGAATCTAGTAAATAGGGTGTAGCATCATCTTGTCAGTTGTAGCTGACAAAACAAGGAGTTGTAGCCTCCTTCTAGCAGAAGTTGGTAAAAGGGGTGTAGTAGCATCATGTCAGTTGTAGCTAAAAAAATAGGAGCTTGTAGACTCCTTTCAATAGTTCCTAGTAAATAAGGTGTAATACCATCCTTGTCTGTAGCAGCAGGAAAAAACTATCTGTAAATAAAAATTTCGTAGCAATAGGAAGTATTGGTGGTTTACCCAATTGGGATTCCACGATAAAAATATGTGGTTTGTGTATCTTATTGATTATATCTTTTGATTAAAGTTTAATAAGTTGCTAAAATGGTAAAAATTTAACAATGTTGATTCACCCCTCCCTCTTAGTATTGACCAAGATTCCAACAATTGGTATCCAAGAAGGTTCCTTCACCACAGTTTAACCACTGGAAGGAAGATCCTATTTAAAAACCACTATGGATCAATAAGAAGGGATGGATTCCAATAGAGCTCCAACACTTAATAAAGGAGAATATGCAGTCATTAGAGGAAATTTGAGGTCTAAAATGGGCCTCCTAAGGAAAATAATATAATAATAGTTAAAATAATAAAATAATAGTTATTAATTTTGGAGGAAGAATGAAAAAAAACTACTTTTGTGTTTGTATTTTCGACATATCTCCCTATTTTTTTACTCAAATTCTAAACGGGAGAGATCGTTGGATGCAGAATTTAATTCCGCATCCAACGAGTACCCACACTGCATACTTTTGACGGACCCCGCTACCCCAAAAACAAGAAATACCTGAAAAAACGTGATGATGACATCATCATCACATTTTTTCAGGTATTTCTTGTTTTTGGGGTAGCGGGGTCCATCAAAAGTATGCATTGTGGGTACTCGTTGGATGCGGAATTAAATTCTGCATCCAACGAGCTCCCCCGCTTGAAATTTGAGTAAAAACACAAGGAGATATGTCGAAAATACGAACAAAAAAAGTAGTTTTCTTTTATGACAAATATGTCGATTCAACCATTATGGTTGACTCATTTTATTGAAATTCTATTGGTTCTTGAATTCTGACTCACAATTTTTTGTTGGCACATTTTCTTATAAGGCCCATTTTTTACCCCAAATTTCCTCTAATCATGGAGAAAAAGAATGAGTGTATACTTATAGTCATTAGGATGTGGCCTATGGAATATAATTATCTCTTATTAGATCCTACCAAAAAGAGCAAGGACTACATCTCAAAAAGAGTCCAAGAAAAATAACTCAAGGTCAATGGAGGCCATACTTAATGGATTAACTCAACCCATGAAAGAGAAGATAGGACAATGTATCTCAGCTAAGGAACTCTGGGTCAAATTAGAAAAACTTCACTCAGTTGAACAAAGAGCAAAATAAAGACTTGCTATTCTCGAGGATGATAGTGAAGATATGGAAGGAGAGGTGGACCTAAAGGCAAAATTCATAAGCGCTCTTGAAAAATTGAGAAAGAGTGGGATGAAGAACAATTCTTTGAAAGAAAAATTATCAAAGTATCAAGAAGAGAAGAAGTTTAAGAAAAAGAAGAAGAACTTATATTCCAAATAAGATAGTGACAATGAAAGTGAAGATGCAAAAATCCTATTATAGGGACAACAAATTCAGATGAGGAATCAGAAGTGGACATGGAAGCTCAATATATGGTTGTTGTTGATGAAATTGAAAAATGTAGGAAAACGAACAAAGTTTTAAAAGAGAAACTATCAAAGTACCAAGAAGAAACAAATCAAATTATTATGGACTTGAAGAACTAGCTTCAAGAGGCCAAGAAGACTGAAGAGGATCTAGTAGTTCTGCTCAAGGAGAGAATCCAAGATTTTGAAAAAATTGAAAACGAGATTATTCAACTTAGAAAAGTGGTTGATGAAAAATATATCAAATCAAAATTTGAGAACATATCAAGGATCTTAGATGATATCTTAAGTAGCCAAAGACCATCAAATGATAAAACTGGTCTAGGATATGACAAATTAAAGAAGCCACAATATTCCTTTGTCACAAACCAAGGTGGAAATGAAAGAAGTTATGATGCACTAAAGAGTTGTGTTAAAAGGGAAGAAAGTAAGAAATATGTTTAATCCCTTCATGGTAAAGACAAAACTAATGAGTTGTCTAATAAACCAATGACAAATAGATATCAACAGATCTTTTTGGGTCATTGTTACTCTTGTAATAATTTTGGCCATAAAGCCCTGAAATGAAGAGCTTATGGAAAGGTTTATGAATATAAGAAGGATATGTCTAGTAACAAACCAAAAGGAAGAAATCATAACCGGTTTGGACCTCTTCAAAGATATGACATAGAGTGTTACAAATGTAATAACCTTGGACATGTGGCCAAAGAATGTAATCTAAGGAAGAATTATTCAATAGAAGGTCAAGAACAAAAGAAGGAATGGAAGAAGATGGAATATCAAAGATTCCTTAAACATAAAGGAATATTTCATGGATATTGTCACTACTATCACAAGTTTGGTTACAAAGCTATTAATTGCGGAGCTAAGAGAAAAGATCTAAGTAGAGAATCCAAGAAACAAACAAGGTCAGTAAGCAGGATACCTCATGGAAATATGTGGAGAAGAAAGGAAGACTCCAAAGATATAGAAGAAATAAATATTTCAAACATCAGTGAGGTCTCCAAAGATGATGATGAGCATAATAGTGCCATAGATAAAAATGACATCCATTATGAGGAAAAGCAATATGGAGATGTAAAAGAATACACCAATGAAGATGAAGATGAAGGTGATGAAGAAGGATATAGTGGTGATTGTGGGATTCTTTTATAAGATCTCTCATTATTTAAAGAGAACCATGAAAATAACATTAGGAGGGATCATATAATCAGGGGGGGTTAAATCTAGAAAACTCCAATTGGTATCAAAAAATTCAATTGGTATCTAATGTTGAAGTATGTTGAAAGCTATCTTCATCAAAGACAGTAGATGTTCAAGTATAAATAATAAGATTGGTGTATGGTTGACATAGAGAAAGTGTAATACCTATGAAGTAACTTGAGAACAACAAAATGTGTGATTCGTGAAGACCATGAAGTCTTAAATCCAATAGAAGATAAATATTTTATGTTCACTTAGAAGTTGAAGTCATGACACATAAAAATTGTTGACAGTAGAAGAAAACTTAAGTCTAATCTGAAAAATAAAAAATTTAGTCTATTGAAAAGTACCAGGATGAGTAAAAACAATAGTGACGATTGTGAAGGAACAATGGGTATTTTAAAAAAATATATATCAGTTTAAGGAAGTTCTTTCTAAATTTGTCTCTCAAACTTGTAGCAAAGCATGTTGTTATCTCATACCAAGGATTATGTGAAGACTTATTAAGAAGAGAAAGTTACATAATACATTTTTTAAAGAAAAGTGTGATGTTGAGAGTAAAATCTATCACAAAAATGTTGACAAAGGAGAGGAAGTACAATGACAGGGGGAGTGTATGGATCTATCATTCAAGTTATCATTCAAGAACCTGTTGCAAGAAAGGAAATGTTAAGATAAATGATAATACATTGGTTAGTACCATGTCTTGTTAACAAAGGGGAGATATGATGATAGGGGGAGTTGTCAGAAAGAAGAAATACAAGAAATATTATATCAAAATGGATACAAAAATAGCATAATAGGTTATCATTTGTCATTGTTGTAAAAGGAGGAGAATGTTTAGATGTTGTCACCAATGCCAAAGGGGGGGATTGCTGAGAATATCATTGTCATTGATGTCAAAGGAGTTCATGAATGACAAGGGAATAATCAATAAACATGGTAGCATGATGAAATTAGTAAAAGACAAAGGATCCATTACATGGATCATCATTGATGTCAAAGGAGTTCACAAATGAAAAAGGAATAACCAATAGACATGTAGTAGGATGAATTCAACAATGAAAAAGGAAATATATGGAGTGAGGAGTGAAGAGAGAGTGCAGAGGCTGTGTGAGATCGAAATTATCTGTGAAGAGCACTGCAAGAATGAATTAATCATTCCACTGATTAATTCAACCACATATTTGAATATATGTATCTTAAGAAGATCAACAGTATGAAACAGAGAGTTTGAAGAGCATGTATAGATCCACGGCTAAAACCAATTTCACAGTGTGAAAGAATGCCCGAAATAAGCCCAAACTAATCGTCCATATGACTGGAGATCGTGCGATGGAGACTAGGCGTGGTCGAAGATCAATGGCTAAGGACCATTTCACTAATAAAAGAATGAGGAGGCTAAAAAGGTGAATCAGTTGTGAAAATCAGAATTAATCGCCACGAAAGAGATTAAGATCAACAATGGAGGTTGATAGTTGAATCAAATCAATGGCTGCTAGTAATTTCGCAGGGAGAACTAGCGAGGATTAATAAAATCCTGATGTACGCAAAATTTGAATAAAATACGCCTTATGATATTTGGGGTCCATCGTCAATCTAGATCTGACGTTCCTCATGGATTTCATAGATTTAACTATTACGTGAGTTAACTGTTGATATGGGTGCAAAATTTTAATTCAAACAAGTTTTTTCTATTAATTCCGTCATTGATTTAAGTTGACGGAGATCGATGGATAAGGTTGATCATTCAAATAGATCAACAACCATCAACGATTTCGCTGGGAGAAGTTGTGAGGCCTAAGAAAATTTTGATGGGCATGAAATTTCTGTCAAATATAGTTTAATACTTTTGGAGTCCACCATTGATCCGACCAGATCTAGATCCGATGTCCCTCAAGGGATTTCACAGATTTAACTAGTAGGCTCGTTAACATTCTAGATGGGAGTGAAATTTCATTGAGAAATAGTTTACTAACAACTAGATGGTCCAGATCAGTCGTGAGAAATGTGGAAGTTGATTTTCAGAAGATTGACAGTGGTGAATGATTTCCACACAAAGAAAAGGGAAGATCCAAAAACCCGCATTTGATCATAGGTCAACTGTTAGGATTGAATCCACAAGGAAATATACGATGGGGAATGATTTCAACACAAAGAAAAGGGGAGATCCACAAACCTGCATTTGATCGTAGATCAACAGCTAGGAAGACATCTGCAAAAGATCGACGATGCGAAAAGGAGTCCGTTAGCGAAATGTGGAAGACATGAAGTGAACGGGGGAAAGTGGAAGAAGAAGAAGAATCGCGAAAAGACTTTGGGAAATGTCACAGTTCCGCTACCCAAAGTCCGAAAGATTGACGGTCTGGAAAACATCCACATAAGATCGACGGTGCGAAAGAAAAATGCTGGAAAGCATAAATATCAAAAGGACATGTTAAAAAGTCACAAACCCACAATCTGCAATCCAGAAGATCGACGGTCAAAATACCAATCAAACGAGATCGACAGTGTGTAAATATTAGTGCGAAAAGCGGAAATCTCAAAATGACATGTTGAAAAAGTCACAAACCTGCAATCTGAAATCCGCAATATGAAAGATCAACGATCAGGATAGCACTCGAATGAGATCAACGGTGCAAAAATATTGGGTAGGAAATTGGAAATCATGGAATGATATTTTGAAAAAGTCACATATCTGATATCCAATTTCCATCTCAGATCAACTGTCACTGAGAGCTCGAAAAAGATCAATAGTGTGGAATGATTGGTGCGGAAAGCGGAAATCATGGAATGATATTTGGAAAAAGTCACATGTCCACTATCCAATTTCTATCTCAGATCTACAGTCAGGAAAAATCCTGAAATGAGATCAATGGCTCCAGATGATTGTGAAAATAGAGATTGAGGAAGAACACAAGTATAAGAATAAATTGTAAATCGAGTAACAAGGAATTGTTTTAGTTTTTTTGAAGAGTAACAATGGAGGCAGATGACTCTATGACTCAGTAATAGAATGAGGAATTAATCTCTCATGAAGAGGCACAATCGAAGAATGAAATGGTGCAATGGTGTAGAGATGCATCCGCGGGAAACATGAAGGTATTTATACACATAGGGATGAGTGAGAAAAATCATCTCTGGGGTCCATATCATAGAAGAAGAAGCGAAGACCATTGAGTGTGGAATATATTGAAGGGGAAAGGAATCTGGAAGCTTACTAAAACATATCATGGTGGTAGGGTGGCACTAGGGAAGGAAACAGGCCTGCAGGGGGTTGTATCCTTATTCTAGCAGAAGCTAGTAAATAGGGTGTAGCAACATCCTGCCATTTGTAGCTGACAAAATAGGGTGTTGTAGCATCCTTTTAGCAGAATCTGGTAAATAGGTTGTAGTAGCATCCTGACAGTTTCAGCTGAAAAAATAGGGGGTTGTAGCCTCCTTCGAGTAGTTGCTGGTAAATAGGGTGTAATACCATCCTTGTCTGTAGAAGAGGAAAAAAGTATTTGTAAATAAGAATTTTGCAGTAATAGGAAGTATTGGTGGTTTACCTAATTGGGGTTCCATAATAAAATATGTTTTTTGCGTATCTTATTGATTATATGTTTTGATTAAAGTTTAATAAGTGGTTAAAATTGTAAAAATTTATCAATACTCAATCACCCCACCACCCCCCCGCCTCTCAGTATTGACAATATTCCAACAATTATTATTATTATAGATATAGTTATTAATTTTAATAACTATTAGGAAACAAAAAAAAGGAAAAAAACAAAACAAAAGGGATTAATAAATATTATTATAATTATTATTTTTGCAGAAGAGAGGAAATACAAAAAAGGGCAAAATCGAAATTTGTTCAAGAACTAGATCGGGGATTATTACACTTTTGTACCTACTTATTGTTGAATAAAAGAAGAAAATTGAAGCGAAGTCCTAATCACAACTATGTCAAACACATATTCGGTGATTAAGTCGTAGTTACAAGCAACATTTGAAGAGCTAGATCAATATAAGGAGACCAATAAACGTCTACATATTGAGGTAAATATACAAAAGCTGATGAAATAGTTGAGAGACAATGAGAATTGTTGCTTAAGGGATCAAAATCAACAGTTGGAACTAACCAAAAGAGATAATGATAAAATGTCATCTTATAAGAATAAAGAAATATCATGTTTAAATGTTCACAATCAAAACCTTGAAGACCATATCAAAAATTCAAAGAAGGACGAAGAAACACCTTATATAAGTAATCACAAATTAGAAGAAGAAATTAAATCTTTAAAACATCTCATCGTGGACAAAGATACTGAATTGGTGCAATTCTACAGAACATTAGTTAGTCAAGAAGTAGATATAGGTCTACTTCAACAAGATATAAAAAAATTCCAACAAAACAATAACGACACAAAAAGGGAGCACAAGTTGGAAATTACGAAAGTCATTAACACATTAACAAGTAATACTAAAGAAATATACTGATTAAGAAATCATAATAAAATATTAGTTACGAAGATCAAGAAGTTAAAATTTACCAAGAACGTAGACAAATCGAATGAAGACATCGAAGGAAAAGTCCTAGAAAAGAAAGAACAAAATCAATGCCTTCTAAATATTAATAAAGAACTTAAGGAACAACTTAAGAAAGACAAAGACGAAGAAAAAACCCAAGAAGAAATTATTAAGAATATTCAAAGTGAAAATAAGCAATTAGAAAACAAGTTAAAAGGTATACAGAACAAAACATCAAAGTCATTAGAAATACAATTCATGGAAAAAATCACACTTATCGACCTAGTTCAGATCATCAGTCTAGATGTCGCTCTAGTAGAAGAGAAGACTACACAAATATTAATCCAAAGATACACCACAAACTTGGTAAGAGAAAATGATGTTGAAAAAACTTCCTATCGACATCCAAACCATAGCAGTCGGTATCTTAAGAATCGTAAAAAATCTACAGAAATCGCTAACACCCGTGCACTCAATTCTCAGGATGTTAATTCACTTAAAAAGTTCGACGTTCAACAAAGAATCAATTTGGGATGGATTAACCCATCCATGTATCAAAATTTATGCTCTACACTTAGGAGTTCGTATCGACTTATGTCATTAGCCATAACATTTCACAGAACGATGCGATCACATTATAAGACTTTGAGGACAAATACTTTCTAAGAGAGTGGCAATGTAACAAACATAAAATAATAAGTAAAAATTCAAATAGTTAACAGTTAAACATAATTAATTATAAATAAGAATCAAAAGGCATTGCCTTTCATACACAATGCCCAAGCCATATTTAAGGCGGGCCATCATTGTAATCTTTCATCAATATATCAATTTATGTATCATTTTATATCTACAGATATGTGGGTTATTTCAGAAATTATGGGTTTATTTTGAGTTAATTGAGAATATCCAACTATGGATATTACAGTAAGCTAGAATAACTTGAATATGTATAAATGCAAGAAAGAAGCATTCAGATCTTTAAAATGACAAACTTTAACAAACACTGTAAAGATGACCTAAACCCTACTTAGGATGAACTACCAACTTTGAAAGAAAAGTAGATCAAAAACTTGGTAAAAGTGACACATTCAAACCACTACCAAAGTAATCAGATGTAGACAAGCGTACTGATAGAATCCAATAACTCACAAAGACACTTGCACTTGAACCAATAAGGCCAAGAAGGAAAGACCTAAGCAACTTCCACACAAAAAATTTAGATCTAACCCATTCAAATAGAAACTTGTTCAACAAGTAGAAGTGAACTGCATTCATTAACAAAACAACATAAGCCAAGGAAGCGGCCCTACAAGTATAAAAGAATCCAAAATTCTCAATATAGGTAAAAAACATAGCAACTGGATAACTTCTATAGGAAATCAAGACTGTTAGAACAATGGCATGCGAATGAACCGCTACTATCAATACAACAACCTATGAATGCAACTTGTAATTTGTGACTGTATACACAGCAACCCACGAATGGCACTAAAATTTTTCAAAATAAAAATTAATAGACCAGGGATCCTAAGCACAAAACAAGACTGACTGAAAGCAAAATATAAGCAGATCACTACAAAAACAAAAAGAGTGAAAACTGGACTGGAAATTCTATTGGAAAGGACCCACTGCAAGCTAGATTCCCCAGCGGAGTCTCCAATTCTGTTGTTCATGGATTCTACCTTATGACACGGGGTCTTGGGGTCACCAGCGTACTAAGTTTTGACTTGCAGACATACAACATTTCATAAACATGTGTGAGTAAAATAGGATAGAAAGAACATGTACATTGCTATCGAAGGTTGATCCAAGATTTTTCCTTTTCTCCAAATGCTCCTCAAGATTCAAGTGTTCAGTACCTGCAAAAGAGATTGATATCTTTTCACAGAGATATTAGTTGTTATATAAGGAAAAATAAAATATTATGGTTGTATATAAAGATAAATAGAAATATATTTCATAGTTCATAACAAGAAGAACATGTGTACACAAAGTATGGAAGAAAAACATTATGTATGAGTAGCAGGGAACAATACAACCCTATCCGATACAAGCCTCTTTGCTGACCAGGAACTGAATTCTCTTGCTCCTTTTTCCAATGTATACTTCCAGCATAATCTTGCTCTTCTTACTTCCTTTTTCCATCCTCTACCCCTCCCTTGTATTTACACCTATTGAAGAGGAGAAGTTACGAGGTCTAGGACATTCAGGGACTCTTGGGGAAGTTATGATTTCGAACCCAACTGTCCCTGAATAATCATGTTTTTTATTTTTTAACTTTTGTCTTAAGGTAACCGCAGATGCATATATAGGAAGCTCGTGAATGAATCACGACTCTTATGAAGGAAACCCATGAATACAACATTTGATCATCCATTCTCGAGTTGCATATGGCGGTACCTACGAGTGATTTGCAACTTGCAATGAGAGAAGTCGTGAATGCAAGAAAAACTCCTTTAAAAACATGGGAAAGGTTCAAGGAAGTAATGTGCATTAAGGATTCTCTTCATCTACAATTTCAGGCTAATTCACTCCATATTTCCCTTTTGTGTACCGATGTGCTCAATGTCAGTACTCGGACGGAGAAGTCTCATTTCATATTATAACAGTAATGGCAAAGGAAGAAGAGAGATTGATACCTTTTATCTTGCCTTTACTCTTAGCATAACCAATCAAGCGGTTAAGTCCTTCAATCACCAAAAGGAAGAGAAGAGACGGCAAAGGCAATCCTTGTCTTAAACCTTGGGACACATTGAAAAAACTGGACAGTGATCCATTAATAAGAACCGAGAAGTTTTTCAATGTGACACACCCCATCAACCAGTTTACTATATCCACAGCAAGACCCACCTAGAGTAAACTGAGTCACAAAAAATTCCATTTTACCTTGTCAAAGGCCTTTATGAGATCCATTTTACCCTGTCAAAGGCCTTTTTAATTTGATGGTATGTAAAATTTCCTATGAAATACCCACCGCCTCAAGTATTTGCATGTTCTTGAGAAACCCGAATTGCTCCATTGTGATTGCCTCTACCAACACAGGATTCATCCTATTAGAGATTATTTTTGTAATCATCTTATAGATAAGGTTACATAGTGAGATCACATGATAGTTTGTAAAAGACTTAGGATTTTCACATTTCGGAATAAGAGTGAGGAAGGTAGAGTTTATTGGATGTATAACCGAACCCTTCCGTCGATATTGTTCAACTGCAGCAAGTAAATCCACACCAACCAGATCTGAAAAAGGACATAAAAAATTCTACCATCCAGTCATCTGGACCAATATTTTTGTCCTTTTCTAAACTCTTCAAAGACGACTCTAACTCCTCCATCGTGACCTCTTTTCCCACAGATGCAACATCCTCAGGAGATAAAAAGGTGGGGAAGTGTTTAATGACACTAAGTTGATCTGTGATAAGTGTGATGACATCCTCTTTGAATAGGGAGGAGAAGTAATTTATCTCTAGTAATTTTAGTTGTTCTTGCTCCCAAATAGTATTTCCTTCATCATCATCTAGATCCCAGATTGAATTGCGGTTTCTCCTAGAGTTAGCAAAACTTTGAAAAAACTTTGTATTAGGATCCCCCTACTCAATCCAGATAGCTCGAATTTTCAACCTCCAAGTCATGATCTCATGAGCCAAAATTTTCTCTTTCTGAGCCTTTAGAGTCACAATTTTATTAGCATCTTCCCCAGATAAGATGCTAGTAGGGGATTGAAGAAATAAATTTTGAATCTCTTGTTCAATAATATCCATATCTAAACACTGTCACTTCTTCATAGCCTTTTCCCAAATTATGACAGCATGTTCCAGGCATTTTAATTTCTGCACTAAACGATTCATATCATCCCCTTATAGAAGAGGGACCTCAAAGGACCAAGATTTCCTTACCAGTTGTGAAAAATAATCCACATGCAGCCATGCATGATTGAACTTATAGGGGAACTTTTGTTTGAAAGTCAAGTCGTCGCACTCAAAACAAGCAGGTAAGTGATTGGAAATCGCTGAGGGTACAACCCATGTTCTATATCGATAAAAAAGAGGAATCAAATATTCCAAAGCCGGGAACCTGTCAAGATGTTTTCTAATCCCCCCATACCCCAGTCTATCATTCCTCCAAGTCGGACCCAACTGCGTCAGTACTAAGTCCACCATTTATGTATGCAGCAAGAATTGAGAAAATTAGGTTGATAGAGGATTAATGCGAGCCTTTAAGCCCTAGATATCTGCATCTAATAAAGTGAAATTGAGATCTCCTGCAATAATTAGATTAGTATGATTAAAAATACCCCCATCCATAGCTACATTCCAAAAACATTCCCTGCCAAGATATGGAACATAATAGCTCAGACAAGACATGAGGGTAGGTATCCAATCCTCTAATCCCAGCCTTCACCATAATACCAGTTAGAGAGGAAAAATCCTTACAATAAACCACCAAGGGATTCCAACCTGTCAATAAACCACCAGAGAGACCAACGACATCAATTGCACAAAATTCCCAACTAGGTTTAAGCTTAGCAAAGTGGAGTAGGGCCTAGTCACGCCCACACATGGTCTCTTGAATAAATATCATATCAGGACATATCTCATCTAACAAATTACGGAGGGATTTTAACTTGGTAACCCCTCCAAAACCACGAACATTAAAGGAGATTAAATGCATTAGGAACCCTATACAGAGGGTGACACTGCTCTAAGAACCCTTGTAGAAGATAGGATATCATGAGACTGAACGACCCTGGCAACCTCCTTGATCTTCGCAGAGAGGGGAACATAACGACCCTTAACTCCCAGATCCCCAATTTTGTGTGATGATTGAGCCGACTTGGATTTTTGAGCCTTTATAATAGTGGCATTTTCATGTCTAATGGAAGCCAGAGGAATCATCAAAGGAGACATAGGAGTCTTCTCAGAGAAGATTAAGAGTGAGTTTAAGAGAGTTGGGGCTTTAAAAGATGGGGAATCTAGAGGGTTGGAGGCACAAGAAACCATGCACGTTACAGGTGGTGAGTCAGTCGTCACCACAGATAAAGGGGGGAATATTCCCAAGAGAAAAGAGAGATCTCATGCACTGTCAAAACCCCAAATTTTCCGAAAAAATTAAAAATTTTAAAATGCATGTGATTCTTCAATATTACAGTTAATAAATTATGAAATTAGTTATATGTTACCAACTTATTATTTGAATTATCTGTTGGTTGTGTTTAGTGCTAGAACAGTTCTTTTCAGTTTACTGACTTGTTTTCTTTTTTCTTTTTTTTTGCAACCACAAGGTGGGCTGTCATGCAAAAACTGGGCTTACTTAGCTTTCGAGCTAATGCAGAACGTTTTCCTGTTCTTACAGACTACAGGTAAGCAGTTCGGTTGCAGCTTGTCGAAATTCTAAAGTGTTTAAGATACAAGTACATCGCAAAAATAAAAGTTCAGTAGGAAGATAAATGCTAAATAGCTTTCAATGCTTACTGAGGTAAATTCAATAACTTTCCATGTTTCTAGCGGGAGTAACTTTATGGTTCTTAAATATTACTGTATTATTTGATATTTATCATAGATGTCAAGTGTTAAAAGACCTCAAATAAACTCTTTGCAAAAATAGAGTAGAAAAAGGCAGGGTTATAGAATTTACAGTTTACTTTCCAAGTGCATACATACATTTACATCGTAATGTGTATTAATAAGGGGTTTACGTATTACTGTTCCCATTTTCAACTTTTGAAGTTTAAGGGAATTACAACTTTATTTCATGCTGCCCTTTGGGAAATATATGCTCAACCTGAAACACAAGTTTGTAATTATGCAATAACTGTTTCTAAACTAAAGTTCATGTTAGTCAGATAGATAACTTGCTGTATACAGGTTTTTATTCTATTCCTTTCATATCAAATAAGAGGGCCTGTCCTTAGTGGCTATTATCTTAAAAGAATGCATAACATAATCGTTATTGGTCTAACATTTATGTTGGGAGATTCTTTAATAACGAGATTAAAAGCTTAACCCTAGTATGTTACAATTTCTTGGTTAAGAATCTTTAATTCTAGGCAAAACAATCATCAAAATAATTGTTATTCCTTTCTTTTGTATTACTTACCAACTTCTATTCTTCGATAGTTATGACAAGACCAAAGGGATTAACATTAATAACAGTATACTTACCATGGTCGATTTTACAACACCCTTAATATCGATCATTAGTATATTCTATAATTAAAATATAGAGGTTGAGTGAATACTTGTGTAAGTATTATTCTTACTTAAACATATGTATTATACTTTCCTTCTGCAGCAAATTACGAAACTTATTTCATTTAAGATTGTAAGAGTTGAATGACAAAATAGTCATTCACCTAAATGGAAAGGTCATGAACAAGACCATGTCATAACAAATTTAAGGATTTAACTATAAAGGAAAACTCTTATAAACCTTTATCTCATACATTCCAAGCTTGTTCATAAGGTTATGTTATGCACTTATCACTCAAGATATAGTATACCCTTTGATCAAATGTTTATTAGGTAAGCATATCATGTTACAAAGTTCTAGATTGTAATGTCAACTACACCCACGATGAACATAGGGTTAAATCTCGATTGCATTGCATGAATGATAATATACCATAATGTATTATAATGAATTGCTATAATCTTACATCGGTAGTAAGCTCTATGGTATAGTTTACGTGTTAACAAAATTCTTGTTATTATTCTCCAATGATAGGTTGAATTTGGCTGGGACTATAGTGTAACCTTCGAGACAGCCAAATGATTGACAAAAATTGTTCCTCGTGATTTGCTCATCGAAAACTATGGAAAGAATACCCACTGTGAGCAAATAATTTGCATGGAGACGTGTCTTCGTTTGGGCCAAGCATCACAGGGTTAAAAGGGCCATCTCCAACCCTAGCTCGTTAGTCTTCCCTCGCCTTCGGGCACTCGTCGATCCTCTCCGAAATAACCGGCTGCTCTGTCACTTGAATAGTGTTGCTACTATCCTTGGCTTATTCCTTCCTGGTTAGCTTGCCCAAATGCATAGTAGTGAAGGTCGTGCCAAGTATTTCTGTGCATCATACGTTATTTGTTCTCCTTTTATATTCTCGTTGCCTCACTAGCTTAAACTCGAACCCTTGACTGTAATAGCCCTCACCCTTCTCCTTCAGTTTATCAATACAGAAGTGGTTCCTCCTTTCGAAGTGTTGTGGCTTGAGTTTCGCCGTTTACTGTGCATTGTATGGGAAAGAGTAACAGCATGGCTTAGGGTTTTACCTTGTCAGTCGAATAATTTGGGGGTTCTCTGCTGTCAGTGATCAATGGAGTATTGTAAAGCCGTTTCCTTTACAGCTAAATGACAGACTTCTTACTCGAGCTGGTCGCTGGTAGCTGCATTGCTGGTTAACGGCTTTTAAGTGCTGAGGTAAAAAAAAATATCATTCATTTATTTTTATTGTTATTTCACATTTCATGGTTTAAATAAATCTTCACATTTAAAATATAATTAACAGCAGGACGTGTAATGATCTTGAAGGTGCAACTTGTCTCTCTTCTCTGTCTGCACAGCGAGTAAGAGGTTGCGGCGATATAAAGGCCACGGTAAGCCTTGGTCCTTCCATGGCTGTTCTACCTTGTGCAAACCCTCATGGAAAGTTAAGGGTTGGTCGTTGCAGCCTGAAAGAACCTCATGGGTTTTGGTTGTTTTGGTTGTTTACTTCGTTGTTTTTCATAGTTTGTTAAGACCCTCGCTTACGGCAGGGCTCTCCGGCTTCGGCCGTGAGTGTACATTTTGTTTTGTATAATAATACTGTGTTTAATGTAAAGAACAGGCTGTAAAAGCCTCCCTATGTAAATTTTTAGTACAGCTGTGGGTTATTATTACTGAACTGGATTTTACAGTTATAAACTTTGTATATTCTGGATGAATAGGGTTTTTACCCTAATTTTAACAGTAAAGAAGATAAATCCGTTCCTATTTAAGTTACTATTAGGTTGTACTGTGCTTCTACAAAAGTGAGGGTTACTGTTTATATTTTATAATATAAAGTTAAGCTCGATAGTCGAGCATTCTGCCACTCTGATATTTATTTCCTGTACAAATATGCATTTGATTATTACTCTTGATATTATTATTTAGGGTTTCTGTACCTGGTTTACAAATTGACTTACTTGTTAATACGAGAAAGTAAGTGTTGATATATAGTTTATATCCCTCAATGATATAGGGTTTTTATGTTTTCCTTTTAACAACACCTTTAGGTATTGTCAGTATACTTGTAGCACAGAAAGAATAATTAGTTCTGGGTTGCAATTAAAGTAATAATAGCATTACTTTATGTTAAAAAATAATAATATTCCTATAATGTATAAAATAAAAAGTATATTATTATTAATGTAAAAATGATATTATCTTCCTTGAGAGTACTAACGCCTCTATATTAATATCTTTAGTTTATTTTATAAGCACATAGAAAGATAGTATTTTGTTGTTTATTTCCTGTGCTATTTATGCTAATACTATATATGTTCTTTTAGTAATTAGTTTGTCTTATTAGTTATACTAGTTATGTATATACAAAAGAAATCAATAAACTTTAACTAGAGTCTATCTCATAAACATAGATAGTAACATTCATTTATACTTTAAGAAGAAAAAAAATAGATTAACAGCTCTGGAAACTGTTCGAGCTTAGTCCAAATAAAAAAATAAAAAGGAAGAAAATAATGAAATGATTACATCACTAATCATACAAAAAAATCTAGACCAACTTGCTTTGACTATAGAGTTTAATCAATATTTAATTCCTTCTACTTTTAGTATTGTTATTTGGACATGAACTAGTTAAGTTATCTTAAACTGAAAGAAATAAGTTGTAAGGTTTAAACAACAGATATATCTAGTCCATCCTTTCTTCAGTGTGATTATTATATTCTTCTATCTGTTCTTTAAAAATTAATAGAATTACTGAAAGTAAAATACTGTACAAGAAAATAGTTTTATCTATGAACACATGCTACTGTCAGTAAAAAAAATATCTCTTGTGATAATAGATGAAGAAATAGTCTACTATTCTACAATCTCATCATGCCATCTTTATTATAACTTTACCCCTGTGCTGGAGTATGGTCTGGTAAACCCAGATGAGGAAAAACATAGTGGGTTATTATTTTTCATCAAAAGATTCTATTACTGATAAACTAAAAGCATTTACATCACTAAATCATCTAAATCTTTATATCATAAACTACAAACATAACATTCAACCATTCATAGTTATTAAAACAAAGACAGTTAGATGACAGAACCTGTTTGAACTTTGGACAACAACAGTAATGGGAGGTTGTTCCTCCCTACCAACTCCTAGAGAGCGCTCAAACAGCGACTCCTCAAGACCCCCGAGCTTGCTCTGGTCTCCCTGGCTGGAACTAGGTGTAGCAATAGTCAAATACCAGTCTTCAACTCAGTATCAATCCTGAACTTATCAGTAAGTTCTCCCAGCTAACAAGCTGTAATAGATCAAGTTACTGCAGCATTCCTCTCAGAACAACTTCCTTACTGTTTTTCCCTTTTTCCCCAATTAATTTCCTGAATAGCATTCCACCTGAATGATTCTTCTCTGCAAAATATCTGAGCAGCCTTAGCTCTATTCCGATGGGTACTTTTAAAAGATTGCCTAGGTCTTTTTGGGTTAGTTGTCATTTATTGAGCCACCTGCTCTGATCCCACTTTCTTGGGGGATCATGACCCCAATTATAGGGAAGTTGCCACCTGCAACTTAGGAAGTGTTTGAGGATGTTGCCACTTGTCTTTTTCCCTCCACCTAGTTCCATCCACCAGTTTTACCAGTAACCTCTTATTAACAGCTCTCCCATGCTGTTGTCTCCATATTTTATTTATTAATAATAAAATATTCAAAATTACATTCCACTTCTTTTGACTCTGTTGAGTCATCAGTTCCTACTTAGCATTAATTTTAACATAATGTCTCAAGAATATAATTAAAACAATTAACATTATTTTACAAAATTGGGGTATGTGACATGCACAACCCCAACAGAGGCTAGGGACCTAGCCTCCTGAGGTTGCGGAGGGGAAGAAGAAACACGTAAGGTAATAGTAGAAACCCCAAGAAAGGAAATATTAAGACCCCCAGGTCACAAAGTGCATGGATCCCAAACCCCTCCCATAGTACTAATTAGACCACCATCATCCAATGTACCATCCCCCCCATAACCAAAAGACCCATCAAAGGCACCGGAAATTAAAGCATCAGAGAGAGACCGACGTCTGCAGCTAGCAAGCTTCTCAACATCCTCAATAAAATTCAACTCGCCCTTTGTGAAATATTCACATTCAGAGGGTAAAACAAAGGTGTACTTACCTAAAATATTCAGCAAAGGCAGAACCCTAGTAGCTCCTTCAGAAACAGTCAAACATTCCAGCCTCATGTCGTCCTCAACAGAGTCCCCAAGTGCTGTAGGGGTGCCATGTAGAAGAGAGGGATATTGGTTCTTGAGGTGACCAGTATTTCGGCAATAGTGGCATCTAAAGGGGGTATTCAAGTAATTTAGCCTTTGGACAAAAACGCCAGCCTCCCAATGAATATGAATCTCATCTATTAAACCACTGAGAATTCATCTCCACCAAAACACCAATAAAGTTTTTTCCAGAAGAAAATATTAGTTCCTTGTTATTTCATTGAAATTAAAGGTAACTTGTTACAACATCAGTAATAGCTGTGCACATGGCAAAAGAACAGCTATGTTCATCATCAGCAAATAGCTACAGGAGATCAGCTTCATGGTCTATACTGGAGAACTTAGGAATAAGTGTCTCAAGTGATCTGAGAATCTTATATTCATCCACTCCGTAATTGTTCATCAAACAGAGAATACTAGTCATGTACTAAATAGCTTATCCAAAGAAGTTGTACCAGAAAGAGTTCAGTAATATGAGGGAATCATCCACCTCAATCATCCCAAGGATGCAGTAATAATGCCAAGCACAAAAAAAGACAGAAAAGTCAAGTGCTCAGGGCTAAAAAAGATGAAAAGAGCCCTGATCAGAGCATTCACCTTCAGTGAATTCAGAAAACTGAAGGAGGCCTAAGGCCAAGGTTAAAGCTTCTTTGGATAAGCCATCAACCTTTACATTGTATTCCCTGTATATGTGAACCGCATCAAGTTGGATGAAGTAGGGTTCCAGATCTCGGATATTTTGACACCAACCTTCAAGTGCAAGAGAAGATAGTGTTGATCTTCTATTGAACCAGTTAATAATATCTGAGGAGTCTTCCTGAATGTGCAGAGTGGGTAAGCCAAATGATTTAGCCATAAATAAGAGTGTCCATAATGCAAGAAGTCCAGATCTTGTATTAGTACTCTGACCAATACCCATTTTCATACAAATATAATGATCCCGGCTGATCAAAAGATGAACACCGATGCCTCCTATTTGATTGGCTAAGGCACCATCAAAGAAACCTGCTAGATAATCAAAAGTAGGATCCAATCCAATATCTCTCCTTTTGGACTTCTGTTGTGAATGTACTGAATAGAGATGAAGTTGTTCCAATATGGAGTGGACAATAAAGTGCATATCAGGATTTTTATCTTCAAAAATACATTTGTTCCTGGCGAGCCAAATTTGTCATGTCATAAAGTTACATTGTCAATTAATTCAATGATGCTCTAGCATCTAACTTTTGCAAATTAACTTTCCCTATCCACTTGGAAAAAAAAAAAGGTGTAAACACGTATATAAAGATGACTAGACTATCCTACAATTACAAAATTTTAATTAATAAAGCAAAACATAACTCTAACAATTCCTTTAACGAAACCAAATAATACATTACAATTAAATTCCTAATCAATTAAAACTAAAATAAACAAAAACATCAACATGTATGGTACTCAATTAAAAGAATCGGTAATATGTGAAGCTATAAAAAAATTTATTTTTAGTTATACCTATCCATTTTGTCTTTGGGATAAACCTTTACTTTTACTTTTACCATGTCAATGTCAAATGCCCATCGTTTGTTGCACAATTTATTAACTTTGTTTGCTTGTTATTTTGTATGGAAGACACTACATGCATTTTTTCCTTGATATGGAAATATTTTTGTGCTTAATGTGGAAACTTAAAGTAGTACAATTATGATCATTCTTTTATATTTTGCTTTTATATATGGAAATATTTTTGTGCTTAATGTGGAAACTTAAAGTAGTGCAATTATGATCATTCTTTTATATTTTGCTTTTATATGCAGATACTTTGCTTTTATGATTTAATTGTGGGCATCATTTTATTATACTAGATTGTAAAGTTACATTACCAAACAATAGGTTTATGTTTTATTAATTGTGTATTGTAAAATTATTTTTAATATAATCATAAAAAATAATTTGTTTTTAAATTATATATAATTATTATTTTTATGAAAAAAACAATTTACACAAATTATAATGTATATCGAATCATTCTAAATTTTATTTAGTATAAAATTATTGGGATTCAAGACGATTCAACTTAGATATCATATATGCATCAAATATATTAAAAAAAAAAGCATTTTCATTAATTTGATTATGTATTTTTCTCTTTTTATTATTACAAATAGGTATCAATCTCTTTAGTTTTTTATTAGTCCTTTAAGTTGCAAGCATTTTCATTAATTTGATTATGTGTTTTTTTCTTTTTATTACTACAAATAGTTATCAATCTTTTAAGTTTTTTATTAGTCTTTTAAGTTACAAGGACTATAGGGACTATATGAATCACTTCTTGTGTTTTTTATCATGTTAATGAATCATGGTTGTCATGTATATAATAAAAAGCTACTTTTTTAATGATTGTTTACATTGGAACTCGAAAGGTCATATGTCATTGATAATGTGAAGGTTATTATTGAAGAAAATGAGGAAATCCTTTTTGATAAAAATTGGTTAAACTTTGCGAATAATTAGCAGTGCAAAGATGGTCATAATATGGTTGATTATAACATTTAGGAGTTAGCCTTATAGTTGGAGATCTCCATCTTAGTGGGATTTCCATCTTTGTGGAAGCTCTTGGATCATAAACGGGACCTCCTTTTTATAAGGCGATAAAATTTTATCCATCCAAAATGTTGGTAAAAGATCAAACTAATTCATTAAATATACTTAAGGATATTCAACATTGTTAAGTTCATTACTTGTTTGAGTTCAACTATGTTTCTTTTACTTTTTTAGAATGCCCTTACCACATCCTTTAATGTGGATGAGGTGTGCTCAACTCTATTCTTAAATCTTGATGTTTTATGGATTAAGGAGGAAGAATAGCATTTATTGAAACCTGTAGTGATATGCATGTTTGATGTCATATCTAAAAAACCTCTAGAATGTAATGCTTATTTATGATATTCTTTCTTGAGGAATCATGTTTTGACCAACTCAAGTGTAAAGAGATTTTTTATTCTCGCTATTATCTCAAAGTGAGCCAAAGCATAGTTCAAAAGTAAGGACATTTAGTATGTGGACAAAGCTAGCATTTTTATAAACTCGTTATAGCCTAGTTTCAACCCTCTTATAAAATAATTAATAGCGGTTCTAATCTAGCTAAGAATGCCCAATGTCCCTTTTGTATATAGGAGAGGCATGTCTCTTTCAACTAAGAAAGGTTTATTAGCATCGCCCTAAGAAGAGGAAGGAGGACCATTGCCATATTTACTTGAATATGCAATTAAGCTCATGTAAACAAAATCCATCTTGATGAAATTATGCTCGAGCGTGACAAATGGAACTAAAAATGACATCTAAATTATGAACATATTGTAATTTGTTGTAGATTTACCCTTAAACATAGTAGCATCTTGCTTGAAGGAAAGAGTCTCTCAAGCTATAAAGAGAATAAACGATAAATCCATAGGGTAAAATAAACAAAAGTGCAACCATGGTAAGGTAAGGTGACTTTGTCTATGGAATAATAGGTATTGATGTTTTCTTTTTGCAAATGATATTATCATACTAATTGAGAAGGGAATATGCATATTTTAAAGTATGGTAATTACACTCGCTAGTTAGTTGGTTGACAAGTCAAAAAGTTGTTAGATCTATGTGAATCTTAATATTGACATAGTCAAACACAATACATTGAATCTAGACAATTAATTGTTAGCTAGATCATTCTAGAGAAGTCTTCAATTTGTATTTAACCAGTTTATGAAGAAATGAAAATAATAAAGTTTTGTGTGTCTTTTCTTCTAAAATATAATATGATATCAGAGTTATGCCTTTGAAAATTTAACATGGTATCAGAGGTGTGCCTCTAAAAATTTAACATGTTATCAGAGAAGGATTAAGATCCTGAAGAAATCAAAGTAGGTGTAAGCCTCTTTAGAGATAGGAGAGAAAAAAACCGTATATCCAACACTTTAGAGAAAAACGAGGTTGTGCATTCAGATCTTCTTATGGTGTGAATCTCGTCAATGAGAAAAAATGCCACAAGAGATACCTAGCCACCATTTAAAGTTGAAATCAAAGCGATAGGATTAAGACTCTTATAGAGGAGAGAAAATTTATTACTAATTAGAGTGACAAGATTACGAATATTCACGAAGTGGAAATTACATTGATTAAATAAATCATAATAAGTGTAAGCCTCTTCATAGATTGGAGAGAACAAAGCATAGATCCACCACTCCAGAGAAATAAATAGGATAGGAATTGAGATCTGTGTGTGAGGTGTGAAGCTTACCAACAAATAATGTTATTGCAAGAGTTTCAAGCCACTAGTTCAAATAAAGAATTAATGTGAAAGCGTTTAAATCCTCTTCACAGAATCAAGAGAAAATCAATCCATTAAAGGGAAGATCGAAGGAACAAAATAGTTAAATATCGTGTTGAGAGAAATTTCTATATTGAGCCAAGGTGATTGGACAGCATGAGAGTATTCTCAATTAATAGATTGAGCCAAAGAATCCACATAAATAAGAGAAGCAGTTTGTGTGTCATACTATAAAACCCTAAATTGAATTGTCAAATGAGATCGGTTCATTCCTGAAGATCGGCGGCTAGAAAGACTCACCTAGAAAACCCAAAACTTGTTTGGTGAAATCCTGAAAGCACTTAATAGAAGAGTTTGAAAAGACGCTTTGGATTAAAGCCTAAAAGTGGATTGGAGAAAATTCTGAAACACCCTTTGAAGTAAATCCTAAAAGAAAATCGAAAGAAATCCTGAAACCGCATTGGAGAAAATCCCAAAGACCCATTGCATTGAATAAAATCTCGGTGACACATTGGAGATGGTACTAATAGCACATCGGAGGAAGTCCCAAAATATACTTCAAGGAAGTTCCAAAAGAGAATTGGAGGAATTCCTAAAATACAAATAGAAGGAAGTTTCAACAAAATAACCTAGAAAGTCCTAAACTCCCATCAAAGGAAGCTTTGGCATAGCATCAAAAGAAAATTCAATAGAATCATTGGACTTGAACTCTAAAAGAGCATCAAAAGAATTCCTAATAGAGAATCGGACCTAAAGCCCAACAAAGTATTGAAAGAAGCATTGAATAAGTCTTAATAGAGCATCGGACCTCTAGTCTTACATAAGCATTGAAAGGATATCCTGATAGAGCAATAGATCTGACTCTCAATAGAGAATTGAAAGAGATATCGGCATAGAATTGGAAGGTTAACCCAATGGAAGCATCGAAAGTTATTCTAATAGATAATTGAACAAAGGTCCTTGAAGGGCATCGTACTAGTTCTCGTAAGGTGCTAAACTTGTTGATGGCGAGCGTGGGAGCGCGGCTTCCTTGAGGGGGCTTGGCATGGGCCTGTTCCCACCTGCTCTTGCCACTTACTCTTCAACCTAGGGTGTGGCAAGTGAATGTCTGACATACGTTCCTATTTTGGATTGAGACGGTGGACATCTAGGGGGTTTGAGGGTCCCAAGGCTCCCTCTCCCATCAACACTTGGGAAGGTGATTTTTTTTTCTGATCACTAGGTTTTACTTTTTACTGTGTCATTTAGCTAACCGTGAAGATGTCGAAAAAGGACCTGGTCGATTACTCAGTTGACCCGTTGGAGGAAGGCATCTTCCAGTTTTACCCGTCGTGTGGTCCTGCTGCGGATGTCGTGTAGCCAAATGAACCTTTATATCGCTCGCTGGGGAATTTTTCCTATTTCCAAGATGTGGAATTGGGGGGTCACCCTGAGATCAGCTATTCGGGATCTATTGATGGTTTAAGGCGCGATGGCACCTGTGCAGGTGGGGGTCCAATAGATTGTTCTAGGGAGGATCCACCAGAGGGTTTTGTTGACAGAGCCATTTGAGTGCGAGAGCAGCAAAGCTGCCCTAGTGTGGTTAACAATGAACCCTCCCACGTTGTAGGCAATGATGTCAGCTCTGGATCGCATGGTCAGGGTAGGCATCGACGCAAATGGCCGAAGATGTCACCAATTATAAACTACACTATGGGTGAGGATATAAGTTGGGATATGATGGAATCCTTGGACAGATTCACTCTGGTAGGGCGCTTCATGGGAAAAACAATGTCTGTCAGGGCCGTCAACAAATGGGTGATTGATTGTTGGATGGGGGAGTTGGGGGTAGTGCCTGTTGTTGAATGGTTGGCGTGGGGCTAGTTTGCATTCAACTTTAAGAAGGTGGAACATTTGAATTGGGTACTTAACCGAAACTGGTCCTTCGAGCAGGCTCCGATCCTGCTGAAGAAATGGCACCCACTTTTTGATGCTAGCCGAGAATAGGTCGATGTGGTTCCAACTTGGGTCAGACTTTCGAGTCTGCTGCTACCATTCTGAACCATGGAACATTTTATGCATATCGGTAATCTTTTGGGTACCTTTTTGAAGGCTGATTTCTCCTTCAATAGTACCAGTCTGAAGAGGGTGGCCCACATACTTGTCAGTATCAACATCAGGAATGGACTTCCAGGGGCTATGAGGATTTCATGGAAGGATTATTCGCATCTGCAAACGCTAGATTATGAGAATGTCCCTTTTCACTGCCGCAGATGTGTTGCGGCTGCAACTGTTTTCCCCAAATTTTTTAAAAATTTTGGTCCCCCTCATGATTTAATGTTGCTTTGAATCATTTTGATCCATGAATTTTTGGGTCATGCTTTAATTTTGGATGATTTCTTGAAGATTACCTTTCGTCCTGGTTTTTAGAAACTGCTCGTGTTTGGAATTGTTGCGGGTTGCCAATGTTAGAGTCTAGTTTTTGTTAGTCGAAGATGAATCGGGTCAAGTGTTCTTTGAAAAACGTTGTTCCGGAGGTGAAACAGTTTCAATCATTGCCAAATTTTTTAAAGTTTTAAAACACTTATCATTTTCATCTAACCGGAGTTTGTTGTCTATTTCTCTTCCGGCGTTGCGGCTCCCAAATCAGCTAAGCACCCGATGTGTAAGCACTCCACCCGCCGATGCGTGTCGCATGTCTATAACCCTTTTCTCTTCCGTCGTTGTGGCTCCCAAACCAGCTAGCTACCCGAAATGAAAAACGCTCCGCCCGCCGATGCGTGTCGCATGTCTATAGCCTTTTCTCTTCCGCCGTTGCAGCTATGCAAAGCACTTGGCTTCCGATGTCGATGTATTTCCAATTTCCGATTGGAAGTTTTCCCACCCACAGCTTAGGTCATAACTCTTCCAACTCCGATAGGCCTACGTGTTTCTGCGGTACCCGTCTCCTGTTAAGACCCGCTTATGCGGCTGTGAATGAGTTTACCCTGCCAGGGTTAGCATCTTAAGCCGCCGATGAGTTCTTCATTTTCCATCATCGGAGATTTCTTTCAAACCCGTAGGTGGACGAGGTGGTGGTGTTGGCATTTTTGAAAGTTCTTATAACAGTCATGCACATGGCCTTTCTTGCTGCTTAGCCGTTGTAGTTGATATAATTTAACGTAGTTGATTTTCTTGAAAAATACTGTCCCAATGAATGATTGTTGTCGTTTAATTGCAGGAGCGTTCAGGAATTTGTTCAGACTACCGCGGCGCGAAGGTATAGATGGGTGACAGGATCACAATGAGGACAAGCAAATTAGAAGGCAAAGCCAATAGCGACAAAGGCGCAAACCTGAAAGGTCTGTCAGTTACTCAGCAAATCATGAGTATGTGCAGGAAAGATAAAGAGAAATATGAAACGTTTTGAGGGACCGAAAGGTCACACGTGTGGGGGCAGCCCAAGCATTCTACTGTTTTAGTTTAAATATTGGAAAGTTAGAACGGAGAAGGGATTTTTCCTAGTTAGACATGTAAAGAGATATTGTAAGAAGAACTACTTTTTTTTTGCAATAAAGAATTATTGTTTGCCTGTCGGAGAAAGTTTGGTGGGACGTTCAAATGCTATGCTATGGATGGGTGAAAGATGAACTATTTCGTTTTTCCAGTTTTTGTCCATTAACTGTGAGATCGTTCTAACTCTTAGAGCCTATGTTCTTGTTTGAATGATTTTTTGTTTATTCTGTGAAATTACCACCATGAGTAATGCATGCTATTCATAAACAATTGGCTATCTGATTGTCTAAATATCTTTAATCGTTCATGTGTTGTAGGAAGGAATATCAGCTATCTATAATTTCTCTTTATAATGCATGTACAATACACATTACTCATAAATAAGTTACAATTTGGCTCCCCAGGGATAGATAGATAGATAGATAGTTTTACTTTATTGTTGCATATGTGATCTAGATGCTTGTGAGTTCTAAGACGAGAGGTAAGAACCTGCACATCATGTTGTGACTACTCCTTGCGTCCTTTATCAACCTGTATGGTTAATTAGGCACGTGCATATCATACTTTAAGTCGAAAAATACAAAAAATACACACAGTGGACCGAGCCGCAACCGATAAAACCTTTATTTTTTGTTACTTGACCTACGGTAATCGGACCGCAAACCGGACGGATTCCCTATACCAAACAGTCACGGGCTAGTTGGGAACGTTGACTAGGGAGAATCCCTTGCTGTTGTTGCCTGCGAATTTCCAGGCCTCAACAAGATGTCACGAATATGGACAGTCGATGATTGACTGTCCATTATCGATTCGAGTCAAGGAAGGTCATCATAAGGAGGATAGCAACTCTATGTCTAGTGGAGAGGGGGAACTATCTGCACCCTCATCACCGCCTCTTTCACCAGCGGGTCTTGATATTGCTTATGTGGTAGGCAACGAAGCGGAAGCGGCACCTTCGGGAGGGATACAGGTGGCTGCTCGGGAGAGGTTGGTTGGTAAACCCTTCCTGGTCGGTACAATGGGTACTCCCTCTTTTTCCCTTCCCTCGTCATTTCATTTATTCACTAGACATTTGAATGTTTCTGGTATTGACTAGGTGGAGGGATTAAAGAAACTATCCCTCAATTCTCTTGAGTTACGGCCTCCCATCTCTGCTGCTATTGTTGAGGAACCACCCATTGGGTCAGTTTTGGAACCAGTCCTGCCTGATTCGGTAAGCTCTCATATGAAATCCTATGACTCGGGTTATTTCCTGCGCTCTTGCACCAAAGGTGGCTCTAGAGGTTTGGGGAGAAACCCGACGGTCTCTGTAGGGGGAGGGGCAGAGTTTCACACTTAGCAAAGGCTCAGTCCCGAGCCAAGAAGGACGTTATGGAAGCGAAGCAACTTTTGATTGATAGGGCACTTAGAGCAGTGAACGCCCGCAAGAAGGATAGGAGATGAAGGTCCTTTCTTTTAACTGTTGGGGCCTTTTTGGTCCCCATAAAAGATCAACATTGCAGCGGGTGGTTGAATTATACCAACCCGAGATTATATTACTTCGGGAAATGTTGGGTGAAGGTTTGGAGGTTAAAACTAAAGTTGAGAGTTGGTTTGGTGGATGGTGTTTTGAAACTCTAGATGGTCGAGGTCGTTCGGGTGGCTTGGCTATTGGTTGGAATACTAGATGTGTGAAGGTTATTAATGTGTGGGGAATGGAATCGGTCTTGGGCATCTCTATAAATGCTTTGGATCTGGCAGACACTTTTGATGTTATCAATATATATGGCCCATATCTGAACATAATTTCGTTCCGGGATTCAATTATCAATCATTCTATGTTTAGGGGTGGAAATCTGATTATTGGTGGGGATCTCAATTTCTCTATGGGTCAGGCAGAGGTATGGAGGCCTCATGCTAGACCTAATATACTTTCTGATTACTTTACTAGGCTCTTGGTGGACAAAAATTGGCTGGATGTGGAGCCTGTGGTGCTTAAGCCCACCTGGAAAAAAAATAGGCATGGGGCAGGGAGGGTGGTAAAGAGACTGGACAGGTTCCTTATCTTTGAAGGAATCGTGGACAATCGTCAACTCATTCACCAATGGGTTGGGTCAGGGGGACTCTCAGACCATTATCCATTTTTTTGGGAAATCAAAGATAGGCCGCCCAAACCACCATGTCCTCTTAAGTTCAACAAAATTTGGCTCCATGATGAAATCTTTATTGCCCTAATTACCAATGGTTGGGATCACTATAGATCGGGGAATGGGCTCTCGGCTGCATTCCATTTTGCAGCAAACCTCAGGAACATGAAAGAATTGATTAAGCCTTGGACTTTTGAAAAAAGGAAGAGGGCTGTCAGAGAACTGCTACAGGTGAAGCTGAACTAGTTATGATTCATGAACAGGTGGGCGGTGGACTTCTTTATCGGGGGGACTTTGATGCTCTGAAAAGGCTAGAGGGTCGGAGGACGTTGCTCCTTCTATAAAGGGAGGAAATGTGGCATCTTAAGAGTAGGGAAACCTGGCTTGAAAGTGGGGATGACAACACAAAAAAATTTCATGCTTATGCTAAAGGCAGGAAGGCTGCCAACACTATCTGGAAACTTGAAGATGAACTAGGTATTGTACATGATACCTTCGACGATATGGCCTCTCTGGGGGTCGAACATTTCAAAAAACTATTCAAGGCTCCTACTTATGCTACTCTTGCTGAAGTCATCAAAATTGCGCATATGTTTTCGGGTTTTGTGGAGCCTGAAGAAAATCACTCCCTGATGGAGGAGGTGTCGGAGGAGGAACTAAAGTGTGTGCTGCAAAGTTTTTGGAAGGATAGAAGTCCTGGGCCGAATGGATGGACGATCGAATTTTTTCTGGAGCTCTTTGACCTGTTGGGTCAGGACCTCTTATAGGTGGTGGAAGACACAAGAACCACTGGTCGGATTCCTGCTTGCTTCAACTCTACTTTCATTACGCTTATTCCAAAGGTGGACAATCCTCTGTCACTAAATGACTTCAAACCAATCTCACTCTGTAACTACATCTATAAGGTGGTATCGAAAGTGATAGCTAGCAAATTCAAGTGGGTTCTCTCGGAACATATTTTGAATGAACAATTTGGTTTTTTGGAGGGCAGATTGATCCATGAAGCTATTGGGGTGGCCCAGGAGGGATTACAGAGTATGAAGGTCAATAATATCAAAGGAGCTATAATCAAAATTGACCTGGCTAAGGCATTCGACAAGGTAAGTTGGCTTTATATTCGTTTGTTGTTAACACACCTGGGTTTTGATATTGTTTTTATCATATGGGTTATGAGTTGTATCACAACTGTTTCTTTTTTAGTTCTGATCAATGGGGCTGCTTCACCTTTTTTCCATGCTGAACGTGGGTTGTGACAGGGTTTCCCATTGTCACCCATACTCTTCCTTTTGGTGGCTGAAGGCCTTAGTCGGGCCATTAAGGAGGCGATTAGGGTGGGCAATTTCTCTGGGCTACAACTTTCTCAGAACCTCCACATCTCACATTTGTTGTTTGTAGATGATATTTTGGTTTTTTGTTCGGGCTCTATCAGGGATTTGTATGCTTTGGATGATATCCTTAAACTCTTCTCAAAAGTAACAGGCATGGACATTAATGTTGGTAAATCCACAGTCATCCCTTATCTTTTATCCAGGGAGGAAGAACAGGTCCTACTGGATAATTTCCCATTTCATATCGCAAGACTTGAGGAGGGCCTGCATTATCTAGGGTTCTTTATCAAACCTAATGACTATCGGAAGCGGGATTGGGTCTGGCATTTGGAGAAACTAGAGAAGCGACTCACCCTATGGAGCCATTGTTGGCTATCTAGGGCTGGTAGAATCATGCTGGTCAAATCTATTTTAGAGGCCATTCCAGTGTACTGGATGTCATTGGCCTGGATCCCTAAAGGTATACTTGAAAAGGCCCATCGCATTTGCTTTCGTTTTCTCTGGAGTGGGAAACAGGAAGCTCATGTGACACCTTGGGTCAGGTGGGAAAAGATTGTTGTTCCAAAAGGATTGGGGGATTGGGGCCTCAAAAACATTTTCCATTTTGCAAAATCCCTGGCGGCAAAAGGAAGCTGGAGAATTTTACAGATGGACAACCTATGGACCTATGTGAAGATCAATAAATATATCGAACCATTCTCGCTGGAGGACTGGATTCGAAGACCTGATAAAACTCATGCAGGGGGTTCCATTTTCTGGAAAGCTATGGTAAAATCCTTTGATGTTATTGGTGATGGGTTGGCCTGGAATGTCGGAAATGGAAGGAAACTTCGAATTGGGGAGGACCCATGGGCTGGGTGTTTACAACAGCATTTACTCATGGAAAACACTATACTGGCACTTAGGAATGCGGGTTTTATCTATCTGCATCAGCTTGTGGCACCCGAACGATTGGTCAGATGGACTCAATCCTGGATTTGGGTAGGGGATCTGGGGTTTGATGCACTAGTCACCAGGGACCTGGAGAGATATATCAGATCACTCACAAGAGATCACATTATTCTATGCAATAGGGAGGATGGATTAATTTGGGATTCAGTTCCTATTGGTAAATATACACCAAAGGCTGGATATATCGTTCTAAGTGGCATGGGGATGGACAGAGCGACGATCTGGTGGTGGAAAACACTCTGGAAAATCAATTACCCACTGAAAAACAAACTATTTATGTGATGTGTTTTGGAGAATAAGGCTCCAACCTGGGACAACTTACAAAATAGGAGCTTCCATGGTCTGGGTTGGTGCTCTCTGTACAAAGGGGATTCTGAAACTATTGTACATCTTTTCCTTTTATGCCCATATATCATTGTGGTCTGGAAGGAATGTTCTAAGATTTTTGGCATTACCTGTGTTTGGAGAGGAGACAACATCCTACATTCATGGGAAGAATGGAGAAGAACCATTCCGATTGATTCCATGAAAGCATTCCCTTTCCTTGTTATTTGGGGAATATGGATTTCCCATAACAACTTAATCTTTTCTGGAAAATGTTGTACCCCCAAGATTACTGCTTCGTTGGCTTGTGGGATTATGGAATCTTTCCCACAACATATTAGAGCAAGAAATCAGCGGGATTCTTTAGAGGTCGTAATCGACAAAACTGCCCCATGGGATTTTTTGATGGGGCAGCACAAGAAAACCGTTGTGGAGGGGGAGCTATTCTGTATTTGAGGGAAGGACATTACTTTAAGATCATGATGGGTTTAGGCGAAGGCAACAATAACTTTGCTGAGCTCCTCAGTCCAAAATTGTTACTCATTTTTGCAGCAGAGAAAGGATGCCGTACTTTGGTTTGTTTCGGTGACTCAATGAATGTTATCAATTGGGTCAAAGAGATTCATGTGTGCAGACACTTGATATTGGAAAATATTCTCATTTCAATTGCTGATCTTATAAACACTTTTGATTCATTCTCTTGTAGCCATGTCTACAGGGAGAATAACAGGGAGGCGGACTTGGCCTCAAAGGAGGGTCTTCTTTTGATGGAGGGACAATGGAAGATATGGGAGATGCTTGATGATTCTGAACAGACATATTATCATCGTCCTTTCATTGAGGGGGTGGCCCCTCCTTGATCCATCGGCAGCACTGCTACATTTGTCTATTTTTTGGACTGTTCTTCTCAGAACTATGTTGCTGTTATATTCCTATTTTTTGTACTCTATCATCTATGACTTTGTTTACTAGTCCTACATGTTCGAAACTATAAGATTTTTTCTGATCGGTACTTATATGATGTTTTTTGGTACTATCTAATACTTGAGACTCTTGTGTCTGCTTGGGATTGTTCTTTCATCCTGGTATCCGTTGTATATGTATATCTATTGACCACAGCTGGGTATTTATTTGAATACACAGTGATGTGTATCTAAAAAATGTAATTTTGTTACTCGAAAGATGAAATAAAATTATGTTTTTTTTCCAAGAAAAAAAACTAGTTCTCGTAAGGAGCATTAGACAAAATATATGATAGTCCATTGAACACTGTAAACAAAATCCATTTAGGCGCCATTTTTTGTGGATATTATGAGGATGCAACCAGATTAAAACCCAAGAATCTATAAGCCCTTATTGAATCCGAGTGAGAAGACAATGATAGTGACCAAAACCCACACATAAAAGAGAAGGGTCGTAGAATGAGATTAAAGAAAAAATTAGAGATCCCTTGATGTCTTGCATTAAGGGCATGTGTTTATTAGATGTGGCATTACCCAATAATCCCTATATTTTTTTAGGGGGTGATACGGAGGGTAGGATGAAAGACTAAAGAGACAAAATTTGAAGGCCAATGCCAGCCATAGAAGAAGGCATATGAGCTGCCAAGAGAAAGAGTCACAGGTCAAAACAAAAGACTCAAACTACTTAGAAGAGAGATATGAAGAGAATAAGATGAACTTACAGAGGAACATGAGCTACAACTCATGGGATATTTCTCAAGTTTTTTTTATTTCCCACCACCAATTTTCATAGTAAAAAAATTGATATGTGGATTATTTAAAATGAAGACTAGATTACATGCAAAATAATTACGGGACATTGTGTTGAAAGCGTTTGGGGAAAATTCCCATGAGGAATATTAGAAGAAGAATGATGCAACAACATTATCTATCATTCGACAAGGCTTGTATGTGAGTATTTTACCCATAATTGAAGCAACGAAAATCACCAATGAAGCTTGTTGTATTCTGGAAAAACAATACAGTGAAAGGGGGAAAAAATGGTTTGTAAAATGTTGTCACATTGGAAAAAGACATATCTATGTGTGATACAAAGCCACCAAAGAAAGAGAATGAGCAAGAACATGTGGAATTTTAGGAAATTGAAGGTGAATTTACATCAATAGAAGATGGTGAATCCCACTTTGCTAAATCACATGTGGATGATATCTATAGGAATACCAATATAGTAGGTTGTGCTTTGGTAAATCCAACAATGTCTTTTGCTGATGAATAAATTGCCAATGTACCAAATTTTTCTTTGGTAAATCCAACAATGTCTATTGTTGATGACAAAGCTGCCAATGAAGCAGTATGATTTGACAAAGTAAATCCCAATGTGTAGGTGGATGATGATGAATATGACCTCTCAATTGCAGAGGTTGAAGCATCTAAACCAAACCATAACGAGGAAAAACTTTCAAATGAAGGTTGGTTTATTGTGTTGCAACAAAAGAAGTTCGTTGATATGTTATTTAGAGAAGAAATCCTAAGAAGAATACTAAGTATCTGATGATAGACATGAAAAAGATGCACATGAAGATGATTTTCATTGTGGAGCCTGATCTTCCAGATCCAGAGATATTATTCAGTTGTGTTTGTACCCCAGGTGTACTGTACACTCATTCCCCCTGCCTTGGAATGTGTGTTAGCCAACAGTTTTGCGGACCCATGGTATTGGGTTAGCTGTAGTATTTTCCCATGGTATTTCACCTATAAAAGAAAGCATTTTAACACGACTGTGTATGGTATTACTTTGTATTGTAAACAATCTCTGTGATTGTGTGGGAGAGACTGTGAGAGCATGAAGAGGAAGTGTAGTGAGTTTGTTGTAGGCTGTATCCCTTCATCTTTCTGGACTATAATAAAAGGACTGGCAATTTCTTTGTGGACGTAGCCCATCATTTGGGTGAACCATGCTATATCTGTGTCTCTTTGTAATGTGTTTACTGTGTTTTGCATCTTGTTTAATGATTTAACTATATATTTGTTATTGCTCTGCGGTCCTATTTTCTAACAAATGAACTTACAACATCAGTTGCTCAGGAAGATGAACAATATGAAGATTGGATTGCAAATACAAAAGAAGATGAAGATGAATATGATGTCCTATATTATAAAGAAGAGAATGAAACCGTTAAAGTGAAAGCAACCATAGCAGTTGCATGTGAAGAAGAAAAAAACAAATGAAGAAGAAGAGAAGGAAAAGGAAGATGTGCCATGGAGCAAAATTATTTTTACTGATGGTTATTTTGATTTTCAAGCATAGAAGTTGAAAAATTTAGCCATATTGAGGATACTACAATAGAAGAAGGATGACATGAATACATATTGCAATCTTGAAGATCTAGTTGAAAAATATATTATGAGATGGATTCTTGAAGAAAAATAGTTTTATCAACTATTGTTGAGTTGTGATGAGGGTGACAGTTTGTCACATGATAAGTGTTAAAGAAATGTAACTATGGAAGGCATTCTATTTTGTATTATTATTGTTATTACCCTTTTCAAAGATGTCGTTCCTCTGATTAGGGATGGCATTGATGTAATTGATCATGTAAAGTCTTGAGGTAAAACCTCTGTTGTAATTCGGGTCATTAGTGCCCACAAAAGTATTATTAAAATGTAATTTTGATTCTCCCATGGAAATTCGGCCCTAACTGGGAGGAGAGGTCAGCCATGTTGGGTTATTAGGATTCTCCAATATTCAGTATAAATAGGGGAGGCACCTCACTCATTTGGACACACACAGAACTCAAGTTGTTGTGCAAGAGAGAGAAGAAATAGTCCATCTGGAGGAGAGGAAGCATTCTAGTCTTATTCTTTGGATCTTACACTGTACTTGGGTGAAATCTATATAGAGGAATTTTTGTTGGGTTTTCTTCCCACGAGGGTTTCCCACGATAAATCTGTGTGTTCTCTTTTGTTATGTTTTACTTGTTATTATTTTAGTGATCCTTTGTTCTATTTGAAAAGAAAACTTAACATGGTATCAGTACAACAAAACCATGTGATTAACATCTCTTTTAGCTTCCTTTTTAGCGTCCACTATCACTTTTAGTGTATTTTTCATCATTTTTTGGACAAAGTGGACGGTTTTCCATGGGATGGTTCTTTTAATGACGTTAGTTACGTCCCTTTTTAAAATGTTATGCTATTTTGGACGCCAATTAGCATCCCAATTAACGTCCCAATTAACATCCCAGTTAGCATCCCCATTAGCGTCCCAATTAGCGTCCCAATCTGCATCCAAATCAGCATCCCTTCTTAAAATTTGGCACTATTTTGGACGCTAATTAGCATCCCAATTAACGTCCCAATTAGCACCCCAATTGTTAGGATTATAATCCTCCCTTGTCCAAACTAGTCAATTTAGCCTAACTTAGGAGTCATTTAGTCATTATTGAGTCACTAGTAGCATTGGTTCCACTTGGCTTAATGGGGCCACATCTATGAGTCACTATAGTGTGGGGAACACTGATTGAGGCTAAATGACACTTATTGCACTTTCATGCATCAATTTAGGTGCCTCCTAGACCAATCCCTATAATTTAGGAGCCACTAGGAGTGCCAACACCAATCTCCTTCAGTTGTTGACAATTAGTGACTATTTAATCCTAGTTATGAGTCATTTACATTTAGTTACAGTCAATTAGATTCAGTTAGCGCCAGTATTTTCATGGTTGTATGTGGGAAGGGGCCTTTTCTCACCTACCACATTAGTTAGACTAGTTTAACTGATTATAACTTATTGAGAGACTGAATTAGACAACTAGAGATATCTAGTTAAGCTCCGATAGCGATTTAGACACATCCAATTATCCATGCAGCCAGATTGAGTTAATAAATTCAAATTTCCTCTCATGGATTCGAATTCCCAGGATTTTAATGCCATTATATTACATTGTAATAATTATCCATTTTTACTTTTGATTAATGAAAACATATGCAAATGCAACTCCTTATTTCACTGTTTCATATCATTTTCTGAGTAAATTGTTTGTGGAATATTATGTAAGTTTTTTCTTGGTCCATATATTCCTATGAGCTCAATTTTAATCCAGTATCCGAGCCTCGGTAGAACAAGGAAAATCTTCTTCTACATATTTCCTATTGGATCAATAAAAAATTTGAGCAAAATTGCTCATTCCATCTCTACACCAGAAGAGAAGAGTTTGCCACATAATTCCTAGAAGCCCAACCTTGTTGATCAAGCTTGCTTGATTTCCTAAGTCAGGTGTGATGCAAACTCCAAAAGTGTAGGTTGTTCAACCTTACTTTGGTTTTTTTGTGTAATTGTAGATAAAACTTAACATGGATTTGAAATTATCAATTCCTCTTCTTACTCCATCAACAAGATATTCAAAATGGAAGTTGAAGATGATTTCATCTCTAAAGAGACAATATCTCTATGAGGTGTCTATTGGAATTGGTAAGGATTCTAATGAGAATGAGAATGACTGGATAAATGGTGGTGATAGAGCTTTTGGAACAATATGTTTGGCCCTTTCTCCAAGCTTGCTCTAACTTATTGCTTCTGTTGAATACCCAAATGATCTCTGGAAAAATTTGGATAGAACCTTTGGAAAGCACAATGAGGATCATAATATCAATTTGGAGAAGACAACCAGCACCACAAGAGTGCTTTATTCAAAATTCTTAGTCTCTACTCCATTTTATGAAGTTGTTCAAGATGAAGAAGAAGCAGAATCTTCCTCACAGTCAATTCAAATTGAATAAAGTCTCCTTGCAGTGACTCCTTCTCCTACTGCTTCGGAAGTTTATGAGATCACTGATATCTCATCTTCTCATATGGCTAATCCAGAAGAAGACATTTGAATCTCTTATATTGAATAAAAACTCTGCTGCACTTCTATGCAAACATTCTCCAGTGATTCTCCTTTAAATTCTGTGCAAAATTTGTCAGTGATTGCTTCCGAAAGTGAAAAGGAATTCGATTTCTCTCCCTCTAATGTTGTTGTTGGTGTGCATATAAGTAATACCTTGGATATTTTGGAAGTAATGTCATATTTGAGTAGTGATCCATTCACTCTTATTAATCTATATCTTCCATCAAATTCCTATAGGATTGCATGCACCAATACTCATAATTTTGAAGAAGGAGAAAATTGTGCATCTACCATCTCGGTGGACCATAATTTTGGATCTGATATGAACTTATTTGGATCTGATATGATCTTATTTGCATCTGATCTGATATTATTTGGTTCAAATTTTAAGTTCCAAGAGCCTTCATTCATGCTTGTAGCTGGTCTCATCAATTTTGGTGTGACAAATCAAGTACCACAACTCTTCTTCAAACTTGTTGTTGGGGATTTAATGGTATTTTCCTCTTATGAGGTTTATGATATTGTATTTTATGAATCATTTGTTCATTCTGAATCTATATCATATTATGGAGCTCAATCATTCTCTCTCCATAGCCCCAAGGTTTATCTACCTTTGTATTTGATCACATGCTCATCTCCTCACAGAACTAGTCAAGATGGAGATGTTCTGCATTCGCCTAGACACTTTCTCTTAACACTTGGAGCTGATATTACCTCACATGGTTTTTTGTTCAAGGCTGAAATATATCAGTTGCTTGGGAATTCCCCAAATGGTTCAAATTCTCAAGCACTTTTTCTCTCTCATCAGTTGATTTCAGTTGCTCTACATGGGTCCAGTTTTCATCCAGTGGCTGTCTATATTTATGATTTAGTTGACCATATTCTTCTTCTTCCAAAGAGGAATATTCCTTCAGACATAATCATTTAATTTTGGATGGATAATTTCACATTCCAGGCCCCAGGATACTTGTGCACAGAAGAACAAGCTTGATCTTGATTCTATCTACTTAATTTGAGGGGGGGTATTTTTCCCATGAGGTTTTCCCCATTTCCTTGGTTGTATTAAGAAGTTAATTTTTGCATTTTAGCTGTAATGGGTGACCTTTGGTCTTAGTTGCCAGGTCCCACAGTTGTCTAAGTTAGCATTCAGTGGGTTTGTTAGGATTATAATCCTCCCTTGTCCAAACTGGTCAATTTATCCTAACTTAGGAGTCATTTAGTCATTATTAAGCCACTAGTACCATTGGTTCCAATTTGCCTAATGGGGACACATGTACGAGTCACTAGAGTGTGTGAAACTCTAATTGAGGTTAAATTTCATTGATTTCACTTGCATGCATCAGTTTAGGTGCCTCCTATAACAATCCCTACAATTTAGGAGCCACTCAGAGTGTCGGCACCAACCTCCTTTAGTTGTTGACAGTTGGCGACTAGTCAAGCCTAGTTATGAGTCAATTACAGTCAGTTACAGTTAGTTACATTCATTTAGAGCTAGTATTTGCATGGTTGTATGTGGGAAGGTTCCTTTTCTCACCTACCACATCAATTAGACTAGTTTAACTGATTCTAACTGATTGAGATACTGAATTAGACAACTCGAGATAGCTAGTTAAGCTCTGATAGTGATTTAGAAACATCCAGTTATCCATGTAGTCAGATTGATTTAATCAATTCGAATTTCCTTGAATGGATTCAAATTGCCAGGCCATTAATGCCATTTTATTGCATTGTAATAATTATCCATTTTTACTTTTGATTAATGAAAGCATATGCAACTGCAACTCCTTATTGCACTGTTTCATATCATTTTATGAGTAAATTGTTTGTGGAATCTTCTGTAAGATTCCTGTGAGCTCAATTGTAATACCAATTAGCATCACAATTATCATCCCAGTCAGCATCCCAGTTAGCATCCAAAAAAGCATCTCATATAATGCCCATAGTAGCCTCCAAAAAAACGTATTGAATAGCATAGCACCATATATTAATATAAGGTTAGCAACAAGAATTGCACCATGAATTTCAACAGGAAAAACATCCAACATAGCTCCAAGTATAGAGCTATCAATTGCGCTTAGAAAAAATCCAACATAGAGCCAAGTATAGATCCAAGTATAGCGCCTGGAATAATGCCAGAAATTTTGAAAGGTAGCGTGCTATGAATTGCACTAGGTTTAGAGCATGAATTATGTTCGGAAACGCCCGATATAATGTCAAATATATCAATGTCAATGATCATGATTCATGTGATAGTACTTTTGGATATTGATTTATCATAGTGGCACCTAAATGATCGTAATCATGGCACTTTTGCATCTTGATTAATCCTAATGAGAGGTAAATTACCTTAATGTCACCTAAATTTATCTAATGGAATTTGAGTGTCCCAAACAACATTTGATAGACCCTAATGGAATCTTATTATCCCTAACAACACAACGATGATGCATTACGATAATTATGATGGAGAGTATGGATATGATTTGATAAGTATAAGACTATATCATCCATTCTTGTGAGGTAGTAGGGCTCCTTGCTCATTATTATTGCAATTATATTGATGATGAAATTGATGATGACTATGACGAGGACAATGATGTTGATTTATTGTATGATGATGATGACGATGTGGTTGTCAATGATGATTATGCATGTGGTATCACTTTTGGATCCTAATTAATTCTAATGGCACCTAATTGTTTGTAAGGAAATCTAAAGAACCCTATTACCATCAAAATGACTATGACATATAAATGACCTTAACAATTACATGACATGAATCCTAATGTTGATGAGTGATTAAGAACACTAATAGCATATGAGAGACCATAATGACAATGATGAAGATGATTTTGTTGATGATGTACTTAATGTTGATGATGATGATGATAATGAGGATGATGATCAAGATGATGTTGAAGTACAATATGGCATTGATGATGATGATGGAAAATTCGATGTCCACGATGATGATGCATGTCATAATACTTTTGGATACTGCAGGACTTGATATATTGGATTCAATAACAAGTAATAGAGGTTGTGAGGTGTTGACCATAAAAATATTGTTATCCATTGGGTTTTACATTGACTGATATGGCCATTGTGTTTAGTATTTCCCCCACCCCCCTATACACCCCCCTTGCAGAAAGGTAGTACAATACCACCTATCATGGTGCAATACCATTGTGTTAGGTATGATAGTCTAATTAGCATCCTCATTTTCCATCTTGCAACAAGTCTTCGAATGACAACGTGGATGATAAGTTCATAGACTCCCCCTATCACAATGCTTCCTTCTGCTCCATTAATTAGTCTCTCTTGGTTACTTCAAGCCAATGTGATGGTTGCCCAAAGAGAGATTTCTATGTGTGAGTAGTGTTGGACTTCTATGCACTGCATTGCACATCGACTCACCAAGAGTCCCACAATGTCATCTCATCACTCATCAAACATTTTTTTTTGTATGTGCATCAAGGTTGTTTTGAGGATCTTTAGATGACAGCTGTCATGGATGGATATTTTAATGGCAATATTTAGTATTTTCAACACTGTTCACAATGTTTGGTGTCTTTTCATGATTGGACAACCCACGAGTTATACCTTCGTGATTTCATGCTTGGAATCTCAATTTGTGACAGATTTTACACTCATCATTATTTTTCTTTCATACACTACTCTTTAAAAATGTATCAAGTAACTTGCTCTTCTTTAAGGAGTCTTCAATGCCATGAAAGCAATTTATTATCCGTAAGTCCTTGTTCCTTTAGATATTGACCAAGGTTTAACTAGCTTGATTTATACTATATTTCTTCTTTCATAGCTTGCACCATAATTCCTTGGTCTGAGGTAACAACAGGCTTTGCTACATGTTCATAAACATGCTTCCGAGAGACAAATTTAGAAAGAACTTCATCAAATTGATATGTGCTTGAATACCAATTGTTCCTTTGCAATCTTTACTGCTACTTTTACTCATCCTGACATTTTTTCAATAAACAACATCTTTATCTTTCAGATTAGCCTTAAGTTTCCTTCCATTGTCAATTAATTTTTGTAGTTAAAACTTCTTTTAAAAGATTAGATCAGTAATGATTTTAACTCACATAAATGATTGTTCATAATTTCCCTATCGACGCTATTTTATTCATTGTATGATAACTGAGATGATCTTACGATTTTTAAATGAATGTATTGAACAATATGCATGGTACACATGTTCATTGTTTTTTTATTATTACATATTCATAGAGTTTGACCCCAAGCCTTCCAATGGATTTGTCAAGTATTCCAATAACTCTTTGTCTCTTCCATTATTTTGTAGCCCTACTACCTTTTCCTCTTCATACCACCAAATCCTAATGCCCCAAAACTCCTTGTTAAAATACATTTAATTACATTATATAACAATTTAAAACATTTATTTTCTCATATAAAAATTAAAGCATTAGCTAATTTAAATAATTGAATCATTTCTTATGATTATATATTATGATAATGCAACGAAAGAGATATGTAAACTATTTGGGTGTGAAGCAATAATGAATAGACATGCTAAAATAAGGAAAATAGCGTTGTCTATACATCATATAACTCAAGGGTGTACCAATTTTTGTACATGCTAGACTATACTCATTAATGTGACACATTAATATTGAACCATATAATTATGATAACATTATAACTCAAAGTTGTATCATTTTGCATACATGTGAGTATAATGATCATCAATGTGACACATTAATGCCAACCATGACATTATAATACTTATTTTAAAATGTTTACCATTCTACTAAGTACTATAATTCATACAAACTATATTTATCCATATCCACCTTATAATTTTCTCTAAATTTAAGATTATAAATAAATTTGCAAAACCACCCTAAGCCACCCTTCTTTGACATTTTGATATTCCAAACCTAACGAATAAAAATAGCAATGTATATGAATACAAGTTATTGTCAAATTCGAACACCCTATTAAAAAAAAAAAAATAACAATAGTAGCTTTGATTTAAAAAAACGGTGCGTTCATACAAACTGATATCTTTACACTCGAAACCTATTTCCTATTGATAATTTCGAGTGGTCACTGGCAGGAACATCATCATGGAGGGAAAAACATGACGGAAATGAATCCAATTCCAGGTACCTTCAGGATTTGGAAAGAAAATGAATATGGTTTTGTTCACTTGGACGATCTTTCGCCACCTTCAACTCTAATTGTTTGCTACTGGTATCAGTGTTCAAACACACATGCTCAGGCCTACCGACCATCTCACAACACTATTTAAAGAGCGACGTTTGAAAGAGACTGCACATTTTAAATATTACAGGAAACCATGTCCACAATTCTCACGCATATGTGTCTCTCTTACAGGGTTTCATTAACCAAAGGAAAATTAGTCCACGCTCATATCAATCAGACAAAATTCATGGTAGCCACAGTTTTAGGTAATGCCCTTGTCGGTGTGTATGTTAAGTGCAGGAATATGGTGGATGTTTGCATAGTTTTCAATCAAATACCTAAGCGAAATGCATGCTCTTGGAGTATCATGATTGCAAGCTATGTAAGGTACAGATTTTATCCCGCGGCGGCATTGGCAGTCCTTCACCAATGGAAAAAAACCAGTATCCAACCCAATAAACTCACTTTTGTTTCCATTCTGTCTGTATGTGCCAAGCTGGAATCCCTCGCGCATGGTGTGGAAATCCATCAGCAGGTAATAAGATGTGGATATGATTCAAAATGTCTTTGTGATGAGTGCCCTCGTAGACATGCATGAAAAATGTGGGTTTATAGAGAAGGCATGTGAAGTGTTTGACAAAACGCATCAACAAGATATTGTTTCCTGGACAACAATGGTTGCAGGGTATGCACAGAATGGGCTTGTTGACGAGTTTCTTAAACTATCTATTGAAATTTATCAGAGAAACATGGTCTCATGGAATTCAATGATTTCAAGGTTTATAGATAATGGTTTTGTGGACAAGGACCTTAAACCGTTCAACGAAATGCCTCAATAAGGCGTGGTTCCATGGAATGCGCTTATTACAGGATTTACATGTAAGGGCCATGTCGATGAAGCCCTGAAACTATTTCAAAAATGCCACAAATTAGTGTCGTCACATGTTTGCAGCCTTTTTATAGAATGGGCTTGTTGATGAAGCCTCAAAACTATTCAAAGAGATGCCTCAACATGACATGGACTCATGGAACACAATGATCGCTGGATTTGGACAGAATGGGCTTGTGGATGAAGCACACAAACTATTCATGGAAATGCATCAACAAGATGTAGTCTTATGGAATGTTATGATCACATTGTTTGCACAGAACGGGCTTACAAGTGAATCCCTAACACTTTTCAACAAAATGCTTTAACGAGATATGGTCTCATGGAATGCTATGGTTACAGGGTTTATGCATACTGGGTATGTTAACAGGGCCCTGAAGCTATTCAATGAAATGCCTCATCGATGTGGTTTCATGGAATACAATGATTTCCATGTTTGTGCAAAACGGGCGTTGCGAGGAGGATATTCATCTTTTTTATCAAACACAATTGGCAGGTGTGAAACCAAACTCAAAAACATTCACCACTATGCTCCTAGGCTAGTCCTAGCATGTTCCAACCTGATAGTTCTGGAACTGGGTATGGATATCTATGAAAAAAAAATCAGAAGAAGATATTAGAGTCGATGTCGTTTTGGTGAATGCACTGATAGACATGTTTGCAAAATGTGGGAGTATAAATATGGAAGGTGAGTTACATGACAAAATGCATAAACAAGATTCTATCTCCTGGGCAATGATGATTGCAGGATATGCCATCCATGACTATGGCAAGGAATCCCTCCCACTATTTGAAGAGATGAAGTAGTCTGCCATGACCCCAGACTATGTTACCTCTCTAAATGTATTGTTTTCATGTAGCCATACAGTCCTAGTGGATGAGGGATACAACTACTTTATTTCTATGAGTGCACATTATTCTTTCAATCACACTTATGGGAGGTCACACACAAACTAGTAGTGTAAAGCTTACTCATGATACATGTTAACAATGAAATTCATGGATTCCATCCTTTTAGGAAGTTCTGAATTGTAAAAATCCTACCTTGTATCTTGTATCAACAATATATACCAGGTATAAGATTCTGCAAACTATGAATAGTTTTCAGTCATTCGCATCTTACAAACACCATTTATTAATCTATATGAATTGAATTTAGTTTTATTATTTGAAGTCCAAGTAAAGCTTAATCATTGATTACGTAAATTTATATGTTAACTTTATTCTATTGTGCTCATGTATCTCATCATTAAGTGGATTTAATGTGCTCCCTTTAAATTTTAGAGTGATAGTTCTACTCAGTTTTCAACTCAGTATAATTTAAATATATTTCCATGTACTCATTAGCAATGCATTAATTCCTATTGATAGCTAAGATCATTTTTTGTTTCATCTTTTGTTACAAGATGAATTTCAAAATGTAAGTAATGCAGTTGAGAGATTTGGGAAATGTTTATGTTTGACATCGTCCATTGCTTGGAATCCCCATGCCAATGCTATTCAATATTCCACATTTATTTTAGGCTTCAACTCCAATCTACCCATGTTCATTGTTGCAAAGGTAGGTACACTAGGTTGATTAAAGTTCATGTCTCTCCTCTTTGTTACATTAAGACTTTGTGCAAATGACAATATAGTTCATTGATGAGTTTTCTTTTAATTATACATATAATTGTCATATGTTATATTTTATGTTTTTATTACCAATGTTTTAGTTGTACATACACAAATTTAGGATCTCTCATACCATATAAAACATAATTTGACAAAAGAATCTTACTCCAACTTTAACCTGGCTCTTTATTGGATAGGGCACACCCTCTGAGACTTGAACATGGTCATCATAGTAGCAAGCCTCCCTTTGGTAATTATTGGCAGGCTATATAATTCACTCGTTCCCAAATTGACTGACTCCTATGGAAAGGGTAAAATGGAGATCATGACAATTAATGTGTGGGCTTGTGAAATGAGTTAGCGGTCCTTATTGGATTTCCTGAGCCCTAGGGATTTCCTTAGTTTGAATTAGGAACAACAGAACCCATAGTTTATGAACAAGACCTAGAATTGAAACTATTGTTTGCTTGCAATACTTGTCTAAGGACCTGCTAACAATACTTTTTCTGCTGGATACTAAATTGGATATATTATTCTAATTCTTGACAGTAATTTAGAGCTTTGATCTATTAATGAGCTATGTTTATAGAGGCCGAAGCAAGAAGTGTTTGTTCCTTGCTTCCTAAATATGAAGTGAGAGCTAGATATGGCTTTCTAAATCTTAAGTGAAAGTCGGTTGGTTCTTTTCCTTCTATTTGTTACTTGCCTTAGAATTCCAAGAAGAGATCCTATTATCTCTGAAGCAAGGGTTAATCTTCCTCCTCTTTGGCTTGAGAAATGATTTTTGTTGTGTACATGTGCAAGAAACAATATTTGACCTACAACCGGCTATCTGCTATTTTTTCAGGTTAGTTGGCAACTTCTTGATCAAATATGAGCTTAAAGGCCAATCAAAAAGGTGATTCAAGATTTAATAATTAGAATAGACTCCTCTATACACTTGATTTATTGGCTAGATCCTTTATTCTAGCTCCTTGTTAATAGAGGAGTGATGGAATTGATTAGAGTAATTTTTAGGTAAGGAAGGTCTTAATGGTGTGAAAATTCAAGGTGGAAGACATGTCGTGTCAATAAGGGTAAATCCTCCTGCTAATTTCGTTTCAAAAGAAAACACAAGCGTTCTACTAAACATAAAGCAATTCCTAATCTCTATTTATACCCTCATCTTTATGTCTACATCTAAATCTAAATATGGATTTCTAAATCTAAAGTGAGAGCCAGACTTCATGAAATTTATTATTGAAATACATGTCCAATACAAAACCCATCACTTTTAACTGTGCCATCATGATGAAGTCCAATAGCATCTAAAGTCCCTTTATCATTGATAAGTCTAAACTACCTCTATAGTTTGCACTCCAATCCATCATCTTCCTGAATCAAAGACATAATGCAAACTCCATGAGTTTATTAAAAATGAATAAGGATGGAACCTTGAAAAATAGATAAGCTATCCTTTAGTAATTTCTAAGCTTCCATACTATCATTCAAACCTCAACATGAGAAATTATGCCAGAAAATAGCGTAACTAGTAAACGATCCTTAGGCCATTTGGAATTTTAGGAAGGAAGGAGGTAAATATATAAGGGAACAAACATTGGGGGTTATCTAGTGATATACTTAATTGGTTGGTTCTCTTAGAAAAAGAGAGGATCAATGTTTCAATATTAGGGAATAAGCATTGCCCATGATGCAAGTGAAGTACCTGAAATTGTAGAGAGGGAAAGATTTGAGGAGACCAAAACGAACAAAATATTAGTTGTTGAGTGTATCATAATAAAGGAAATAAGGTATACACTCTATAGTTGTTGATTTTGACACGAGTATAACCTCTAGTTGAGATCTTTCTAATCTCTAATTTTCCCAATAAAAACAAAGATTTGAGAAATCCATTTCGGGTTAGAGCTTTCCCAAATCAAGTTCCTCTAGGAAAAATCTTAGTGTCTGATTGTGTATTTTTTCATTGCATTACTTATTCTAAATAAATAATTATAGTTATCAACACTATTTAAATAAACACAAAAGAAAGAACTAATTAAACAACATAGGGTTTGTGTTGGTGAACTGAGACCAATGAAAAGAACAAAAAAGACCTCCTAATGGTTTGAGGGAAAACAATATACTCAAAGGAATGGACTTTAACGCTTATGATTTCTATGATAAAATTTGTAGGAGTCCTCGTGGTCATCCTAAGACATAGTTTGTATGGTTAATGTGTGGTGCAAGCTATATGGTGGGTTTGTGCAAGGGTAACATAAATTGCAAATTATATACATTATCAAGTCATTTAGAGAACATTCTTAACATGTAATGTAAAAAGAATCAAGTTCAAGATGAGAAAAGGTTTTCTAAGCTCTAACTTATGATTGTAATATATTTGATGCAATACAAGTTATTCCAGAAGTCATTACTAAATTGACATATCTATTTTGTGGCATTTCAATGAAAATTAATAATTTTTTTATTGTATTATTAGGTATAAATTTTGTATGCCATTTTTTTAAGGAAGCTGAACCCACTTTTAAAAGGGAGAAAGAGATGATGCACTCCATTTTTCAAAAGAAGAGAAGATGTTGCATTCTCCACCTCCTTAAACATTGCAATCCAAGACTATATTATGGATATCCAAATTGTGTAAAGATCCAAATGGGAATGGATATCCTGATTAAGTAAAGATCCAAATGTGAATGTATATCCTAATTATGGATTTAGATAGACTATATTGGATTAAACACATGGTGGCAATACTACCCTTTTGAGAGGACTCTCAAATATTTTCCTCTTTTGTAATAGCTATGGGGATGATCCAGACACATAGGATCATTATTGATTACCTCCAAGGATGGGCTAAGGATATAATAGGGAGGATATCCTACATGTCATAGGCAAGTGGGAGGATTTAACATTCAAAAATATCAAGGAGGAGAAGGAAAAACTAAAGCGATCATAAAGGTATGGTCGAGGAAGCCCTAGATTGCATAGCACTTTTTCTATTTTGGAAATGTTTTTAGATGTATATCATTTTCACAACCTTTGAAACTTTCTTTTGAATTTTGATGACCATTAATGTACTTATGAACATTAATTTGTCATTAATTTGATGACCATTAATGTACTTATGAACATTAAATTGTCATGATATATATCCATGCGTTTGTCATGATAATTTTGGTTCTTTATGGGAGATAATGTGTAAACATGTATGATGTTTTACTTGCTTTAAAAGAACATTTTTATTTATGATGGATATATATCGAGTGAATGCATGCTTAAAATCACACAAAGTAGCATAGGGCGTGGAAATCCTTGAATGTGTGAATCTCATCAAGAGAAGGAGGGATATCTACCTTATATTTAAGGGAAGGTTGAGGAGTGAAGTCAATGTAAGGAAGATCAAAGAGAATAATATTGCAAGGGAAGGTGAAGGAGGAGCATAAGGAGGAGAAAAATGAGGGCAAGGAGGTTTGACTTATGGAGAAGGAACCCAAACAATGAAAGGGCCCATAGAAGAATAAACTAATGATACAAAGGTTTGTGTTGGAGATTTATATTACGACAACATGGATACTGATGTTAGATTGTTCTTAACCACGTGGGTCTTTCCATTGGTGAAATACAATCTTACCCAAAAAGGTGCACATAATCACCATCATCACATACAACCATGAACAACTTAGAATAATGTTGCAATAAACCCTTGAATCTATGAGAAAAAAATCAAGTTGATACAATTTTAGACTCAAGCGTTAGCGCAAGATTTACTACCCTAGTAGGCTTAGTCACTGACTTGTTAAATCCAATATAAGTCCAATTCACTTCTAAATTTTGGTAAATCCATGGGTGGAAACAATGGGAGTGGTAATTTTGTTGAGTGAAAAAATAGGATCTACAACGACTCATTTGATGGTAGTGTCATCATTGTGTATAGATACTAAAAAGGGGCTAGAGATGTTGAAGGTTTATTCATTATCTAGAGGCATATCATAGAGATAGAAGGAGAGTGATGGGTCTTGCAACAATGCCAACTTGGGAGAGAACTCCATTAATGCTCAAATGAGAAAGTCATGATGCTCAAGGAAACACTATAAAATATCCATGGTGGGCATTTCAACATATTTGTTTGACGAGGCCTAGACTAGATATTAGGGTTGCAAGGGGGAAGATTGTAGTAGAGGAGATAGGAAATTGATATGGGTACATATTTTTATATTTTTTAAGGATATCTACTATATTTGATATTAACAAAACAGATGATTGCAAGGAGAGATTTAGATTGCAAAATACAAAACATAGGGAATGAAGGAAAAAAAAAGAAAAAGAAAGGTCCACCATTGGAAACAAAGAAAACAAAACATGTAAGGGGACGAAGGATGATTCACTTGACAAAAAAAGGATAGGAGCTATGTTCAAATAAATTAGTTTTTATCTTCTATGTTAATTTTTTTTGTATCGCAAATTGTTTGAATACATCTCCCATATCCCAATCCCACTAGTATTTTAATGACAGTCCTCTAAACCCAAGTAAGTTGGACACCTTTTGTTAGTTATTCCACCTTCACATTGATGATTACCTCTTTGAACTATTCAATTTCCTCATGGGTGTATTTCAAATTGTCGAAAGATACATGTTCATTGTGCTTGACTTCCATGGATTCTTGAAAACAAAGAAATGTAAAGTAAAAGCATAAGAGGCATTACAAAATGCACCTACATAGCCATTTATGTTATCACCACACATCAATTAAAGATCATAATTATTATTTCCATAGTAATGTGTATAATTCAAAATACACGAAAATTGATTTTATAATATAAAATCTAATTTTCCTTCACTTTATTATTAACTATACTAACTCTACATACTATTCTTATGGATTTAAACCTACAAAATATTCAAAAGAAACACATATTCTTAGATCCACTAAAACTATGCATCAGGTTTAACCCAATGCATTCAACATAAAAACATCCCACTCCTTGCTAGGGCCTCTTCTAAAAATCCGAGGTCTGCTAGGGCTTTCTAGAGCAGGAAGAGCTCTATTGGGGGGTTAAAATGGAAGCCAGCAGTCTCAAAAAGACTCATAATTAGCCATCGAACATGCTGGGAACTTATAGCTGTCAACAACAACCTCAACATAGTCAACGACAGTCACAGGTTACCATAGTTCATGGCCCAACCCTTAATCAAGTTTCCTCAATATAGTCAACAACAGCCTCAACAGGGTTAATGCGCTTAAGGGAAAAACAGGATGATTTGATGTTTCAATCCCATGAAATGGAAAGCACCCAGCCTTTTGAATTTTTTTATCACCTCTGTGTCATCTCTAGAGAAGCTTCCATCCATTGGAGACTTTGTATGATGTTTGAGGTGCTATTCTGGTATGTTTTGTGGTTGATTTTCTAAACATGATGCACGCACCTATGGCAGGTTGTGGTTCTAGAGAATGGTTTTTCAATAGGACTGGTCCAATAGGCCTATTCTAGACAGATCTAAAGCAAAGTGTCAGCATTGAACATAGCAGTCTTTAAAGTGCCCTAAAAATCAACAAAGGTAGAACTATCATATCATAACCTGGAAGAGGGTTTCGCTCCCTTTAAAGAACAAGTTGTTCTTGTCACTGTCACATTTGGAGAGGAAACAAATTCAGTCGAGGGCTTATTCACCTCATTGTTTCTTATTCCTTAAGGTCAATATGTAGAAGTATGGATTGGTTTGTTGAGGAGTTGTAGGATTGGTCAAGCCTTAGATACATCATGTTTCTTCTTCTAAAAAGCCACATGGATTATCCTACTGTATTTCCACATGTGGAGGGTTGTTTGCCTTTATAATTGAGGCATTTAGGGCTAGTCAATCCCTAAACCATATCATTTTCCGACTTCTATAACAAACTATGGACTATTTTTCAGTATTTATGCACATTTGGAGGATTCTTTATTAAATTATTACCTTTGGAAGTTTAGAGCTTGTTTTTGAGTGGAAATCTTGGTTGGATGGTTTCCATGTGGAAGAAATTTTGTGGAGCGCTTCCTTAGAGAGGCCTTTGGAGGATAATTAAGGCCCTTAACAATTGTTATTTGACCCTCATTTGATGGAGGCACCTTTGTATTCAAGTTTGAGGCTTGACAGTCCAATTTCTATTCTCTAGTGTCAAGGATGAGTATACTGTTTAAAAACCAACTTCAAACTCATGTGTGTGTGATCCAATCCCTTATTTGCTTGTTCATTGGGATTCCGCCTACAAAATGATTTATCCTTGAAATGTATACATAGAGCTCCAACATTAAATAAATGCAATCCGAGACACATAATCACCTAATGCAGAGACACACAGTCATACTGAGAAAGGACACACAGTCACATAGTGCAGAGACACACAATCATACTTTGCACATTCATGCTGAGAAAGGACACACAATCACGTAGTGCAGAGACACACAATCACATACTCTACACAGTCATGCTGAGAAAGGATACACAGTCACATTAACTGACACATAGTGAAGAGACACGCAGTCACATACTTTGCACAGTCATGCTTTCACATTCATGCTAAAAAAGGACACACAATCACATTAACTGTCATTTTCTGAGCCATGGTTTGGAATGTGACCACTAGAAGATAATAAAATTGTTTTTTATATCTTGTAAAGAGACTCCTATGTTCCAGTCTGTGGTTTGTTCTACCGAAATTCCTTAATGCCAAAGTGGTCTATAAATGTAGGGAATAGTTGCATGGAAAACAATGGAGAACTTAGATGCGTGAATTAGACATGGTATGGTGGGATACAGAGCAAGAAGGAATTTTTCTATGGAAAGCACCATCTCAAAGGAAAAAATATTAAGAAAAAGTACAGAAGGGAAATCATTCAACATGGCAATTGTTGGTCACAGTCTATGTCTTGATTTGAAGCTCTCAATATATGACTTCATCAGGCTAGAGGCAGAGGTGATTATCCCACTCCAAATACACATGACTGATTGGACTTTTGATGCCACTTGATAAGGATATGAGAGATCCTTATTGATGTAGCATAAGAGAGCAATGGTTCAAACTTCAGAGAAGTAGAGAGATATGAAGATAAGTGGTTTTTTCCATTGACATCCAAGAGTTTCAATAAATAAAAAATCCCTAATATCCACATGGGACTTGGGGTCTTTCATACAAAAACTCACCCATTTTTGGGCCATTTTCTAGTATTCAAATCATAACAAAACCCTAACTACTCTCATTGTGGGGAACTTTGAACTGCTCTATAATATTAAAATAATAAATTTGAGCTACCCTTATCCATTAATGGTCATTGCAAATTGTCAATGAACAATTGATCTATGCAGATGCCCACAATCTATAACAAAAATGTTACTAGTAATTTGTAAGCATAGAGTTGACAACTGGTTTGCACCCATCTCCCAACTGCAATCCTACCAAACAGAAATAGATTACGTGAATAACACAAACTAAGATATGGATAGTTTTTTTTAGAATATTCCAGCATATTAGCAAGAAAACCGAATAGTGGCTGTAAAGGGAGAGATCCAAAATTGATTAGAATGATAGCCTGGTGGATAATATGCTTACTACAATATATCTGGAAAAATGAATTGTATTCATCTAGATCTGATTCCTACAAGAAAGGCTTAGTCTCCAATCTTTTGAACACTACAATTTTGTCAGCATTGTTTGTTGGATATACTCCAAGAGTGCACCTAGGAGTGTCACTTCTATCTCAATTTGTTAACTCACTAGGTCTAGAAAATATGGCTATGATGTTGATGTCTGATTTATTATTTCAATCTTCTGACACCTTGGGTAAAGAGTAATATCTTTGGAAGGGAAGTGAAAAAAAGAAATTAGATATTGGCTAGTTTCCTTAGCAGACTATTTAGCATACATATTTTTTTATTATGATTAAAAGTGAAAACCCTGTTCAGTTATTTTGGCACTTGTTTCGAGTGTGTTTTCTAAAATTTTAGGAAAGAATTCAGAGGCCAAGTACCATAAGGGAAATTTCTGTGTTCCTTACAGGTTAGATCTAAATTGGTCAGTAGGCATGGTTTGGATGAATATCCTCCTATAGATTACAGTGTTGAGACTTGAAAGGTGGTAATAGACAGTCTAGACTCCAAATAAGTACTGGTTGTGGAAGATTTTGTGTCTTTGAAATTGATCATAATGGTCCAGAGTTTTCTTCTATATTTTTGGCTCTGATTGGCTTTTCTAGCATGTCAAGATATTCTAAAATCAAGACGAGCCATTAATATCAGTGATGTTTGGGTGTCAAAATCTAGAGATGCACATTTATGTCTCATTAATATTATTGGTATAGATTACACTGTACGTAAAATCCTTACAAGCTTGGAAGAAAAGTTATGTCATAACTGGAATTAGCACACTTAGGAGGCTCAACCCTTCCAATTTTATGGCTTAAAATTAGTTGTTTCATTTCCTCCTTTTATCAAGGTTCTTTTTTTTCTCTAAATCACGTATAACTGAAGACGGTAGGTACTTCCGAATGATGGCATTAGTTTCCTTGATGCATCTTTTGTCAAAATATTCTTCCAGTTCAATAACCACCTTATTTCCTAAACTTATCATGGGGGTAAATAGGACTACATGTTGTGTTGTACACAACCTTTTAGCACTGAAATTTTGGTTAACTATGTATCTCAGGTCTCCACCTCACTCATGGAATATTACTGTCAACACGTGCATGATTGTCTCCATGGTTGCAACAACATCACTCTACTTGGATTACTCTAAAGATAAATGAACAAATGAACATCCTAATGAGCAAATTTTCTAGTAAGAGTTACATCCTCCAAATTCAAGATGTGCTAAAATGCAACATGCGCTGGTGATTTACAAAATAAATTTGGAATCAGTATATATTTTTTCTAAAGAAAACCCATGCAAATATATGGGTTTTATGTTGTGATTTCTTAATTGCAAGCATGTTGAATCTTGTAATAATATATCCCTTGTTGAGCCTCAAAGTCCATGTTAATATCTAGCAGATTAAACTAATAGGGTGTGGCTATCAAACATAAATATATTGTTGAGAAATTTTTGATCTCTTAAATGTATTTATTCTTTAATATAACCTATTCAGTGTCCTATTTTATTTCTAGGAATCCGTTTCGAGATAATTATTAGTTTCTCTATAACATTTCAGACATATTTTCTGTAAATTTTAGCTCATTTCAGGTTTCCAGGTGTCAATATTTTTTGTTTGGGTCTAGTTTCCATGCAGTTTTCACACAAGTTAAGTTATGTTGTTATATTCCTTTTCATTTTATCTCTATCCTTATTTTACTGTTGTGTTTTATGAAAAGTAGCCAAAGCGATAGGTTGGATAAACTTTTGTTATTGTTTAATTCAATATTAACTCTTATTTGATATACTTAGAATATGTTGTAAGAATTCTGATGATCTCTAAATTCAATGCAGCAATAGCATGCATAACATTTTTGCATCATCTAAAATTACATGGATTCTTTAAGAGGGTGAGTAATAAATATGCAAACCGTGCTCATGGGATAAATGAAGTGAGAAAGGGCTTTGAAATTGAGATTTTAATTTATACAAACTTTAGTCTTATCAGATTAATATATAAATCTTTCATGTAAACACAGAGCTGAGGACCTAAAAGTGGTGGTGTCCATTTCTCCATTTCATGCTTCTCTTTGATGCCTTTTCTCCATGTGTTAAATTTAATTTGACTGTATTTAGCTTGATAATCTTATTGATGTAGTGTATTGGGAGTCTGGAGAGATTTTCCTGTGCTTATACCATATGTTTATAAAGATGGTACAAGCATCAAATATTGTTGTCTTCCAGCCATTTCACATGGATTGGTCTTTTATCTCCTTGATTCTTGTAGTTCCTTATGTCTGTATATCTCAACAATTTGAAAATTAATGAATCTTTTTTATGCACTAGGCGGTTACCCGTTTCTTTCTAACTAAGTAAGACCACAGAGAACCAAATGTGATAGCTGGACAAAGTCCCCCTCAATATTTGTTTTCCACTTAAAATGTTAAATGTATGTATATTTTTTAGGCTAGCACTCGTCTTCATGGTTGAACTTGCAAATGTTCATACATTCATGTCCCACCTAAAACAGAGATGCACACCCTTATGTGCAAATAAAAATGGAAGTATGACATTTATGTCAAGGTCATGACTTAGATTTTGATTGAGGAACTGAATTGTAAATTGCAAAGTCACTTTTTTCTGTAAACGATTGTTTTTTCTATTGAAATTATTGTAGGCAATATTAGCAGATCCACCTCTATATTATCTAGGATCCACTTTTCTACAGTTCCAGATCCGCTTGGTATATGTTTCCAGTTAGGAAGTGCAAAGATATACTTGGGATCGTCTTTTCAATTGTCTAGAAACTTCAAGCTGGTGGATCCTTAAAAAAATATTTTATTAAAGCACATTAAAAATCATTATATAAAACATAAAAGAGGCAAAGTGTGAGGGCCTAAAACCCCATATTTTTCCTATAAATAGTCCCTCCCCATCTTAAACATAGTATCTCATAGCAGTTTGCTTTTATGAATTTGTTACAAGAATTTGGAGCAAGATATTTTTAGAGGTCATAATTTGTGAATTTTATATGTTTCTAGTTCTTTTAAAAAAAATTGTCTCGGTTTACATGCAATTTAGATTGTAGGCAATTCTTGATTAGTTTCTGCTAGATTGCTGCCTTTAGTGGAATTTTTAGATTAATTCTATTCTAAAATGATCTTCTTTCAAGCCTTTTAAACTCATATTTTTTATTGAAAAGGTTATGGATACTCTTGGAGTGCCCTTGTTTGTATATGTGAATCCTTGTATTTTTAGCACCATCTTGTCAATGCCCTTATTTGTATAAGTGAATCCATATAGTTTTCCCACCATTTTGGTAGCGGTATGCCATGTTCGTATTTATCTTTGGTTTTTAATGTCCATTTCAAATTATGGGTTTGAATCATTGTTGAAGCTATTCAATATGTGAACTTACTCTCATGAATAAAGTTGTAGTTGACTTGCATTCACTGTGTGTTATTCTTGCAAAGTTGTATTTGATTACTTGTGGTTAACACTGACCCTCCACTTCTAATTTTAAAGATGACGTAGATGTTCAGATTCCCTCCATTTGTATATTTATTTCTCTTTTGGCATGTAATAGAGACTACTTGAGTTAAAACTACTCTCTTTTATATTGTTTCCTTTTGAAAAACTAACTTTGTTTTCTCATTTGCTATTTGTGTATAGTGAACTCATGATTATGTACTAAAGTTTATTTTTGCTAAAATTTACATGCACTACTGCATCTAAATTTGGTCATGTATGGTCTAACATAGGATGGATTATTGTGAATGTTTATATATTTACAGTTGAAAGTGTGATTTGTGCATATGTATAGGCATATTATCAACATCAGCCTCAATAGGTTGCAGATAACATGTTCAGCCAAAGGGATTCATAGGATGGTTATCAACAACAGACACAACAACCATATCAACAACAAAATCAGCAACAACAATCTATGCTCCAACCACAGTATCAGGATGGTAAAGGAACTCCTTTCTATATCTTGCACTTGTGTAACATGTGTAATGTCATTGGATATTTTTGCATTCTTTCTTATTTCCAATACTTTATTTTATGCAAAATATGGCTTATTTTCTTCGTCAATATCTAATGTCATTGAAGGGTTCACGTAATTTTACTTATTCATAAAATAGTGTCTTTAGTTCTTAATTAAATTAATGGTTTGAAAACATTCTCAGCATCCATATGGACAATATTATGTACAACCAGCACAAAATTATGGACAATCGCAACAACAACCTCAACAGGGCAAGTTTAGATCCCTTATAGAAAGTCATTTTTATGAATCTAAGATTGTGGTATATAAACTTTAAGCCATTGATAAGTGTTATGCTTATATTTAACTTTTGAATTCCTATAGTATTCTCAGAATACTTCTTACTATCAATAGCAGTAGCATGCCCAACGGAAACAGGTATTGCCAATGTTTTTGGCCATTCTGTATTATGATGTTACAATCTGATGGATTGATTCTATGGTAGGAAAATAACTTGTTTTTTATGGTAGCTTGATACAATGGGCACACAAATAAGGAAATATTTAACATTATGTTTTATGAAATCAATTTTTCCCCATATATTGCTATTTGAAGACTTTTGTGATTATATGAAGTATATACTACATTGTAGTTTTTGTTGGTCCATTTTCATTTGCATTTTTTTTTTTGTCTCACAATAATTTTACTTGAAAATACAAAGCTCTGTTAAACCCGAGTTTGTGAGTTCCTAATTCCCTTGTAAAGAGACACGACAGGGACAAATAAGGAGTTGCAGTCCCTGGAACTTAATAATTTCCTGTTGAAGTATGGAAGTAGTTTTAGAATATCAACATTTATCAATAATTGTTGCTGTAACTATTTTGAGCAAGATATATGGTGACAACATATTTAAATTCAACATATTTGCAAGTAAGAAGGATGAAAACAGTCCCAACAGTAATTATTGGTACTTCTTATCCCTCAAACAACCTCCTCTTTCAAATATGGGAATTATTTTAGGCCATTCTCCTAAGTAGCAGTCATAAGCAAGCCTAAAAAGATCAATGTTGAAGTCATGAGCAAGGTTGTACTATAAATGTAGATGATTTTAGGTTTATTATTCATGATGAATATGTGAACAATAGTGTTGAAGAGGGTCCATCAGATCTGAGCACAAATAATGCTCTTTTGAGCATACCTCGGCCCCTAATAGTCCTAAAATAACATCAAACCAAACCATGAATAGTTTTGACTCTCTAAGCACATTTGGGGACTGTTATGTCATCAACTAACCCTAAATAGCCCCAAATATTTGATGTTGGGTGTAATTCCTGGGCATATTTGTACCTAAAACAACTTTGTGGTAATTTTTGGATAGTTTTGGTACCTTTTACACCCTTATAACAACAATGGTGAGCAACAAAAGGACCTTGCTTTCAAATCTGGGCATGAATGGGCCAGATCCATCATAAATCAGTAATTCTGGGTGGTTTAACAGCATTTTGGTTGAAGTTCAAACCTCGTGCAACATCTAATTAGTGGGTTGGGCATGTTCCAGCCCCAATCCTCCTTTCAAACAACATTCTGGACACTTTTTTGTCATGAAACAAGGTATAAAGGGATCTAAAGGCTAAAATACAAATCTAGGTAAATTTCAGACCTCTAAAGGCAATGTTTGTTAGTCAAGAGAGTGTAAACAGCCATAAAAAACATATCTAGGCACTTCCAAGTTAATTATGGGTAGATAATCGCCATTTTGCAACCCTAGTCATTAGCTCTTTGACAAAATTCATGCGTAAAACATGTATAAACAGTCCTAAACATGAAATTTGGACATACACTGACTTGTCTCATCCTTCTAGTAGCCATCATTGTAGATGTGGGTGCATTTTGTGCCCTAGAACAACATAATGAAACCCTGAACTTTGAATGTGGGCATTCTTGAGGTCATGGCAACAACAATTCTAAGCATATCTATGTGCATCAAAACCTTAAAACAATCCTTCTATCACACACTATCATATCTGTTGAGATGTTTCGATGGATCTAATGGCCGTGATTTAACATTTCATCCCTTTAGGACTTGTCTTCTAGCAGCATCATCCCTTTGGAGGATTTTTCACATGGTTCATACCCTATTTTATGAAGAACGTTTTTGAATTTGGAGGTTGTTATATAAAGTGACACATTAAACAATCGCTTAAACAACAAATAAGTTTAAAAACTCCATCCAATACCGAGAATGATAATCACAAGAAAATACAGAAATTTGGTTTCTGGTGTTATTTTTAAAATTTGATTGTGTAGGCAACATACAGTTCACTTGTACAACATTGTTCCTCCAAAATAAAGGAAACACATAAAGGAGCAGATGAAACCTTCTTAAGGTATAGTCATTGACTCACCAAGTATTAGAGGGGAAGAGTTGGATTATTGAGGAAATGGAAATGCTACACTTGCATAATGCAACTCATAAAAGGTAGAAGGTCTTTGTGCATGCGTCGTCTGAAATTTGTGCTCATAAAGTTGAGGAAATAGGTATTCTATCTAGGTCTTTCTTCTATGCTCTATATTATTGCCACATTTTCTTTATGGAATTAATTTGGCTGCAACACTTTTCTTCACATGGAATATGGAAGTTCTAGCTAATGTAGAGTTGGGGCTTAATTAGCCATGTATATAAAAGATGGTGTGCATAGTATGCTGTCTGATTTCTTTTCAACTGTCCTTCTCACAATGTTTCAAATCATGCCTATTTTCCAAAGAAAAAGATAAACATACAGCCTCATCCTATACTCTATGGCCCCATGAATATGATTATATACAATGTTGTTGGGGATCATATAGATCTCCCAGTGCAAGCACGTCAACATCACCTTGGGAAGCAAATAAACATTATGAATTGGCATCACAATATATCCTAACCATTTTTCCTTGTGGATACTTATTAGCTTTATGGAAGAAGGAACTTTGCTCATTCCATTATGGATAGGATCCATGTGACGCACCAACTATTGGGTTGATCATCCTCTTTTGATTCTCCTTATTGCTCCACTTATACATGGCTCTAGGATGATCATGCTTATCTACTATATCCTTCGCATCCACAGTAAGATAATTGTTGTTGATAGGTCTCATATAGTGGTACACTTACGGTTTCTAGGGAATAGTGATTTTTGCAATCCCATTAAGCCAATTTCTTGAGTTTTGTTCAAAATTCATAGAAAAGGTTTATGGATTTCATAACCTTCTTGATCATATATTGTGAACTTATTCAATCTATCATCCTTTGCCGACCATTAGATACTCAAAGTTGTGTATTGATCCTTTTTACCATTATAGAGGACTATGTAAGTTAGGTTCCCAAATTCTTAAAGGGTGATAGCTCAATGGAAGAGAGCTTGCCTTACAAGCAGGAAGTTGGTGGTTCGATTCTTCCATCCCCTAATGATATTATAATATCGGTGAAAAAAAACTAATTTAGTAAGCAAAAAATAAGAGATAAGTGACCAAAAAAATGACCAAAATTCGTATATAAAATTACTAAAAACGACTTAATTAGTGACCAAAAAATGAGATATGCGAAACTAGGCATTAAAAAGGATGCAACACGTGGCACTAATGATGAAGCTAAACATGGCGTTGATATGGTAGCAAAATAAGACGTGAAACTACGAATTAAAAAGGATGCAACACGTGGCGCTAATGATGAAGCCAAACATGGCGTTGATATGGTAGCAAAATAAGACGTTACTTTGGATGCAAAACATGGCGCTACATAAGAAGCAAAATATGGTGCAACAATAGAAGAAATATTTGGCATCATTTTGGTAGAAAAACATGATGCAAAAAAGGAAGCAAAAATTGGTACAAATTTGGAAGCGAAAATTGGCACATATTTGGAAGTAAAACATGGTGCAAAATGGGATGCTAAAGTGGTAGCAAAAATGGATGCAATATTGGATGCTAATTTGGATTCTAGCATGGTGCTGTTAAGGATGTAAATATGGCGCTAATAGGGATGTCATTTAAGAAGAAAAAGTGGACACTCGCTAGGAAGAAAAATAGGACGTTATTTAGGAAGCAAACCTCAACGTTGTTTAGGAAGCAAAGTTGGACGCTATTCTAGAACAAAAAAAATAGACGCTATTTTGGACGTCATAAAGGATGCTATCTAGGAAGCAAAAAAATATGTCTTTTTAGACGCTTTAATTTTTTTCCATGACACGTCCCATTTAATGTCTAGTTTGACCACTCAATGTAAAAAAAATTACACTAAAAAGGGATGCTAAATGGGACGTTAATTCCAGGGTTTCTTGTAGTGTATCAAAGCCAACATGAAAGAAGACATTGTGCAACAACTCATCCCTGCAATCAAACAATCTAGGGCTCACTATTCCAAATACCTCCCTCCATATATCAGCCAAAAAATAAGGTCCATTCAACTCGGCCTAGGAGGGAGCATCTTTCTATCGAATCATTTTTCATTCTGAGGATTTTCACTTTTTGACCTATCACTACTACTGAGAGAAACTAGGGAATCATATTTTTCAAGGTTCCATCCTCATATTCAATAAAATAAATATACAGTCTATCTCGCCTTAGGGAGGCGCATATTTTTCTCCTCTCAGATCTACAAGTGATCTCAAATGGAAAATAAGGGTTTTCTAGTCAAACCCTAGGTCATCCTGAAGTTGGTTCTAGAAAAAGTCCTCAAACTGGTAAGTACTATCTCCTATAATTCCATTTGAGGTTCTCATTCATTAGAGATGACAAACGGTACCAAGCTATATGAAAATATTGAGGGAGCATAGAATTTCATAGCATGGAAGTATAGAATTATGCTCATCCTTGAAGAGCATGACCTAGATGAATATGTCAAAGAAGAGGTCGAGGAACCAAAGGAAGAAGAGGAAAAATCCAAGCAAAAGCAGGATATGATCAAAGTCAAGAGGATCATAGCTAACTCTATTAAGGATCACTTGATCTCCCAAGTGTCCTCAAAGAATACTCTAAAGGAAGTGTTTGATGCACTAACCAATATGTTTGAAGGGAAAAACATCAACATGAGAAAGAAATTTAGAAACCAACTCAAGGGTGTGAAGATGCAAAAGGAAGAAACCATGCAGTCATACTTCTTTAGAGTATCTCAAATTAAACAACAATTAGAAGCCATTGGTGACATGGTAGAAGAAGCTGAAGTTGTGATGACCACTCTAATTGGTCTTCCAAGAGAATGGGATTCCTTCATTAGAGGAATATGTGAGAAGAAAGCTAACCAAATTTAGCAAGCTATGGGAAGAATGTGTACAAGAAGAATGAAGGTAATAAAATAGAGAAGAGAAGTTAAATGAAGATCAAGATCAAGCTCTAGCTGTGCATACAAAGAATGGAAGAAATAAAAGGAATGATCAACTACAAGTAGATCATTAGAACTCAAAAGAGGTAAGAAGTTTATGAAAGATTACTCATCCTATGAATGTTATACATGTCATAAGTTAATACATATCTATAGACATTTTCCACTTAACAAAAACAAGTTCAAGAAGAAGAATGGAAAGTTCCATGCCCATGCAACTGAATAAAATGAATCAAATGAAGAGAGGACTAAAGAGAATAAAGGCTCTAATGAAGAATATGTCTTGATATCACCCCTCACATTATCGATATCTCATGGAAGTGATACTTGGCTCATAGATAGTGGTTCTTCCAAATATATGACAGGCCACAGAGATTCTCTCTCATGCCTCACTTAGAAAGATTATCGTGACACAAAGTACAATTTGGAGATAACTATCAATATCCTATCAAAGGCATGGGAGAAGCTTCCTACAAGCTGAAATATGGTAAGTCCATGAAAATGAAATAATTCTTATAATTATTTTATCGTAATTCCATGAAAATGAAAATGAAAATGAAAATAAGACTCTTCTTTCTATATAAGCTCTAGACAAGAGAGACTTCATAGTTTCCTTTGTAGATGGTGAAGTTCTTGTGTGGGAAAAAGTAAAAAATCTATATGATGTAGTTGTAATAGGTATTGAAGAATGGGGCTCTACAAACTAAAAGGCTTATAGACTCAGCGTTCACAGCTTGTACTATTAGTCCATGTGAACTATGGCATAGAAGACTTGCTCATGTAAACTACAAAGCATTACCAATTGTGAGAAAGGTAGTAACAGGCCTACCATAAATACATATCAACAATGAAGGGGTATGCAAAGGATGTACTCAAGGGAAGAACACCAAGAATCCATTTCCAAGTAGTAATAGTAAAGCAAAATGGATCCTAGAGATTGTCCACTCAGACGTGTGTGGACCAATGTCAACTACTTGCTTAAGCGGGTATGTATATTTTGTCTCTTTTATTGATGACTACTCACATAATACTTGGATATATTTCTTGAAAAGGAAAGATGAAGTATTTGAAAAGTTCAAAGAGTTCAAAGCTCTTGTGCAAAGTCTCTTTGAAAATAAATTTAAGATATTAAGATCGGATAACGGAAGAGAATTCACTTCAATGACATTCAAGGACTTCTGCAAAGAAGATGGGATTATGAGGGATCTTACTACACCCTATAATCCTCAACAAAATGGAGCAGCATAAAGGAAGAATAGATATATCATGGAAGTAATCAAAGCCATGATTCATGATCAAGATCTACCCATGTATTTATGGGATAAAGTAGCAAAGACCACAATCTATGTTTAGAACAAATTATCCCATAGTGTGCTTGGAAACAAAACTCCAAAAGAATTGTTTACTGGTGAGAAGCCTGAAGTCAGTCGCCTGAAGATATTTGGTTGTCTTGTTTACCTACATGTTCCAAAAGAGAAAATATCAAAGTTGGACCCCCCCAGAAAGAAGGGAATATTTGTTAGATATATGGATCAGTCAAAAGCATACATAATCTATATTCCAGGTTTTCGTAAAATTGAGGTCAACATAGATGTCACATTTGATGAAGATGCAACTTTCAACAAATCCAGAAAGACCCATGTGTATGAAGAAGAAAAAGAAACTCCCAGGGTAGTAGAGATCAGTAAACCACCAATTAGAGATGAAGAAGATCATATACCAGAATATTAGGACATGGTAGAACCACAAGAACCTATAGAGATTCCTCATGAAACAATCTCAACAAGGAAAAGACCGGCTTGGGCTTGTGATATAATTCAAGAAGTAGAAAGATATGGTGCACTAGAAGGAAGAAAGAGACTAAGGCTCCACTCCAACTATGTAGCATTAATGTGTAACCTTGTTGACGAAGAACCTACATGTTTTGATGAATCCTCAAAGAAGAAGGATTTGATGGATGTCATGATTGAAGAATATCAATCTATCTTAAAGAATGATGTTTGGGAAGTGGTGCCAAGACCAAAGGATAAATCAGTCGTCTCTTCCAAATGGATTTTTAAGAAAAAGAATTCAGTTGATGGTAGTATTGAAATTTTCAAAGCAAGATTTGTCGCATGAGGATTCTCTCAGAAAGAAGGGATTGATTATGAAGAAGTGTTTGCACCAGTAGCTAGATATACCTCAATCAAAACCATTCTTTTTTTGGCTTCCAAGATGAGATGGAAATTACATCAAATGGATGTAAATATAACCTTTCTAAATGGTGTCATAGAAGAGGAAGTGTACATTGAACAACCTCCAGGTTTTGAGACACGCGACAATAAAACACGTGTGTCGGCTAAAGAAAGCAGTATATGGATTAAATAAAGCATCCAAAGCATGGAACAAAAGAATTGATGATGTCATGATGAGCCTAGACTTTACCAAAAGTAAAGCAGATTCCAACCTTTACTATAAGGTTGAAGATGACGAGATCATAATTTTACTATTGTATGTAGATTATCTATTTTTTACAGGAAAGGAGAAGCTCATCAGTGGATGTAAGAAGAATCTTGCGACATAGTTTGAAATGAAATATCTTGGCATGATGCATTACTTCCTAGGTCTTGAAGTATGGCAGTTCCTAGATGAAATTTTCATAAACTAAGGAAAATATGCAGTTGAGATCCTAAAGAGATTTGGGATGTTGGAGTGTAAGACAATGAACACTCTGATGGTGACAAACCTGAATCTCCTAAATGATGACTCTTCAAAAATAATAGATGTCACACTATATAAGCATATCATCGGCTCACCGATGTATTTGACAAATACAAGACTAGATATATGTTTTTTCATGAACAAATTAAGTCAGTATATGGTGGAACCCATACATGTTCATCTAGTTGTGACAAAACATGTGATGAGGTACCTAAAGGGTACATTGGATTATGGCCTCACATGTGCAGCAGATCGTGAGTTTAGATTATGTGGTTACACTAGTTCAAATTGGGAAGGAAGTGCTAAAGACATAAAGAGCACTTCATGATGTTGTTTCAGTTTGGGATTAGGTGTGATCTCATGGCTTAGTAGAAAGCAAACCAGTGTTGCACTCAGTACAACAGAGGTTGATTACATTGCAGCATGTTTAGCCTATAGTGAAGCAGCATGGATTCACAAATTATTGACAGGATTGTTTGATACCGAAATGGATGCAACTGATATTTATTGTGACAACTAGAGTTGTGTCAAGTTAATAGAGAATCCAATGTTCCATGATAAGTCAATGAACATAGATATAAAGTATCATTACATCTGGGATATGGTGCAGATAAGATCCATAAAGCTCCAGTAGGTTCCTACAGAGGAACAAGTTGCAAATGTGTTAACTATGCCTCTGTCTCATGTGAAGTTTGAATAGTTTAGAAACAAGCTTGGTGTAGTCAAAAAGGACCTCCCTGGAAAGAGGGAGTGATGATAAGAACTGTTATTGATGATGAGATAGTAGCTCAATATATATGTGATCAAGTGCCTATAGATAACATTGTGGTCTGACATTCATTTGCAGACGTTGTGGTGTGGCATTCATTTGCAAACGTTGTGGTCCTGCATTCATTTGTGGGCATTGTGGTCTGGCATTCATTTGTAGACGTTATGGTGTGGCATTCATTTGCAAACGTTGTGGTCCTGCATTCATTTGCGGATGCTATGGTCCTACATTCATTTGTGGACATTGTGGTTTTGCATTCATTTGCGGACGATCCAACATATTTTTGATGATGTGGGTGATTTCGCATTAAGTTGCGATGTTGTGTTTATTGCAGGTGATTTCCAGGATAAGGATACCTGCAATGAGATGTGATGCTCATGATGATGCGACGAGATTTAATGCTCGTGATAATGCGATGATATGTGATGCAACGAGATGTGATGCTCGTGATGATGCGATGAGATGTGATGCTCATGATGATGTAATGAGATGTGATGCGAGGAGATGTGATGCTCGTGATGATGCAAGGAGATGTGATGCTTGTGATGATGCGATGAGATATGATACTCGTGATGATGCGATGAGATGTGATGTTCATGACGATTCGATGCGATGTGATGTGATGCTTGTTATGATATGCCAAGAAACAATGTTCGTGACGTGATGATCGAGATGTGATTCTATGTGATGGCAATATTCCACAGATAATGATAATGTTGATACAGTTGTGAAAACTTCCTATGACATATAGACTTACTAGTTAGTTGTACAAATGTATTGTTGTGTTATAGAATACCTTTCTTGTTAAGAGGGAGTGTTAAAGAAATGTAATTGTAGAAGATATTCTATTTTGTAATATTATTGTTATTACCCCTTTTGGAGATGTTATTCCCCCGATTAGGAATGTCATTGATATAATTGGTCATGTAAAGTCTTGAGGTAAAATATTCATTGTAAGTTGGGTCAATAGTACCCACAAAAGTATTATTAAAATGTAATTTTGAGTCTCCCAAGGCAAGTTGGCCCTGATTGGGAGGAGATTTTGGCCATCTTGGGTTATTAGGATTCTCCATTGGTTAGTATAAATAGGGGAGGCACCTCACTCATTTGCAGGACACACACAGAACTCAAGCAGTTGCACTAGAGAGAGAAGAAACAACCTATATGGAGGAGGGGAAGCAGTCTAGTCTTGTTCTTTTGATCTTACTGTTGTACTTGGGTGAAGTCTATATAGAGGAAGTTTTGCTAGGTTTTCTTCCCCACAAAGGGTTTCCCAAGAGAAATACGTGTGTTCTCTTTTGTTCTATTGTGCTTGTTATTCTTTCAATGATCCTTTATTCTATTTGAAAAGAAAACTTAACAATAAGAACAACAAGTGGGTTCCAGGAATGGCCACATTACAACATTTGAAGATTGAGATTGCAACCCAAATGTATGAAGATGATGAACAACAACTAGCACACAGTTTTGCAATTGAAGCTGTTGAGAACGGGTTTGAAGAATCTGAAGAACTCAATAAAGTATTGAGAATTCTAAAGAAGAAGAAATGGCTGAAGCCAAGTAGCTACAGAAAGAAGAAAAGGAATCCAGAGTTCAAAGTCTGAGCATGCATGAGAAGAAAGAAAATGTTTGGAACAACAAGTACATGAAGAAGTTGCATCATCACATAGCACCAAAAGAAAGAGAAGATAAAGATTTTATACATGTTGTAAGCCTAGTTGAGACATAGACTAACATGCATTCACATTGCTGATTTCTTATGTAAGCCTTAGAGGCAGTATGTTTTAGCAGCAGTTTGGTAGTTTTGTTTAGCAGGCATAATTAAGGGGGGTTGTTAAAGTATGCTAATTACACCTGCCAGTTAGGTGGTTGACCAGTCAAGAAGTTGTTAGCTCTATGTGAATCCCGAGATTGACACAATCAAACTTTAGTACATCAAATCAAGACAGTAAGTTGTTTGCTAGATCATTCTAGAGAAGTATCTGATGTGTATTTAATCAGTTTATGAAATAATGAAAAGAATGAAGTGGTGTGTGCCTTTGCTTCTGAAATCTAATATGGTATTAGAGTTGTGCATTTAAAAATTTGACAACATAAACACTCATACACTGATGATTAAAAAATCTTTTACCAGTAGTTTATCGCAACACCCTTTTGACATGTCTTATTAAAAAAACACCACTTACTAATTATTTAAAATATATATATATCTTGAAATTATTTTTATAACATAAATATCTCTAAAAAATTAATCACATATTATTTAAGAATTATGGTTAACCCAAAAAATATATACATTTGAATATGACTTCATCCTCATGCCACTAAAGATAATGACATGAAAGAGATACCTCCTATTAACATAACAATTAATTGGTTACCATGTAAATTTATGAAATTACCTCTCCATTATTATTCCTATTATAATAAGATATATATTTACTTTCCATTTAGTTCCATAAACAACAAAATTGTAAATTAAAAAAATTACAAAGAATGCATTACTTGATGTTGAAGGAATCCGAGATAAAACACAATGTCAAATCAAGTTTTATATTATTATAATTAAAGTTTTGGCATACCCTTGTTTATTTTGAGATTTAATAATTAAAGAAGGAATGATGAAAAGTGAAGGTATGTGAAGAAAAAGTAAATGCATTATTCAAAAAATGAAATTAGAAGCAATAAAGATTACAATGTAGGGCAAAGGGTAAGGCTAAAGATAGATTTAACATCATAAGCATAATATCCATATCTTTAAAGGTGACCATGACATGTTATATGATTAGTCAAATGCTTGAAAACCCATGTTCTTTTGTTTCCATGTGTACATTGAAGATTGGTTTGTGATTTTTAATAGTTTGTTTTAAAGATTTTGTATGTTTGTTGTGAGTCACGTTGATATGGGATTAAAAAATTAAGGAATACATTTTATAAAAAATATATATTTTTCATTATTTAATAAATCAAAATAAGTGTAGTTTAAGTATTCGATTATGACGCTATTTTTCAGTACCAATTTAAAAAAAATCAATTTTTGGAAAATTTTAAAATATATAAAATTTAGTTTTTTTGGTACGTGGAAGAACTTTTGATTAGCAGGTTTTTTATTCGCTAAGTTACTATCAATCAGGAGCATTTAAGTTGTCAAAATCACCTAAAATCGCACAAGGTCTGGATTACACCAACCATTAACATGGTTAGATTTTTTGGTATCCATGGAATTTGATTAGAAAACCTAGAAAACCTTCCCGCTTAGAAGGCGTCTTAACTATACCCAGCCACCAAGTGTTTTACATCTCAAATATATAAAATTTAAATTTATTAAAAACCCCTACCCAATGTTCTACATCTCACGAATATAAAATTTAGATTTATTAAAAAATAATTTTTTTAATAAAAAGACTAACTAACCAAACAAAATTAAAATTTAAATAAAGCTTTTCACCATTTTTATTTTAAATTAAAAAATAAAATAAATTAATTTTACATAACTTTCATATTCTTAACCATGAAGCGTTTATTAAATGTGAATAGATGAAAACGATTTGATGCTAGAATGAATCTTTGTAGCCTTCAGGGTTTTAGTTAAATGTGAATGCATGAAAACTAAGACCATCTTTTATTGTCTTACATGTACATGTCAAACAAAGTTAGAACTTTACCTTCAAATCAAGTAAGAACTTTGACAATTTTATTTGAACAAAAGTTTTGACATCGATTTATTTATTATTTTTTTACTTGTTTGAATAACTCATTTTGCCTACTAAACATATCATACATAGATGTGTATTTTTTATACTAAAAAATATAGTTTTTTTAAAATTAGAGTGATGTATGAATAATATTATTTTTACTTAGATTTTATTATGCTAAACTTTGATGTTGTTTCACCGTTAGTTGTGGCTATTCTAAATTCGAAGGAGTGGACTAAGCTTAAAAAAAAGAAAAAGGGGCAAGTTTGAGGATGGTCTCTTTCCCTTATTTGATATGTCTTTTTTTAGTCTTTCTGTGGCTGGCTTTAGCTCAGTTTTTTTTTTTTAAATGTATTGTGTGTGTATATATAAGTTTAAGGATGGTCTTCTTTCTTTATTTGATATGTCTTTTTTCAGTCTTTATGTAGCTGGCTTAGCTCTGTTTTCTTATTTTTTTTAAATGTAGGGTGTGTATATATATTAGAAATAATTTTTTTGGTTGGGAAAAAGGTTTTTTTTATATATTAATTTCATAGATTTATTTTTTTTTTAATGTAAAAAATCAATTAAGAAAATTAACATGAAATTAAAAAAACTTTAAATCAACATTATATCATCATATCTATATAAAAAATGTGAAAGAAAAAAATAAAATAAAAATAATATTATAGTAAAACAAAATTCTTGATTATGAATGGTGGCATTGACTTTATCTAGCTTTATAAGTGTCCTCTAAAGTGCAAACTTATTTAACAAAATACCAATTTGGGACCCTCTGTTGAGAAACATCTGGCAAGGCCCTAGTAGATGCTATCTGTCTGTCCATTTGTTTATCTAGTGTTCCTACATCATCAGGATGTGGGACCATGCCTCTCAAATATGTGGAATTCCTTTTAATTGGAATGGTTCATCTTTAGATGAGGCTTTAGCCATCGGAGAAGTATACTCGACAACCAAAACGCTCCTGATCCGTCGGAATCTAACAGAGGTAGAATAGTTGAATCTGCAATTTTGGTTCTTCAAATCGCAATTTGAACATTTTGGGTAGTCTTAAAATTATGCAGTTAGTCTAGAATGATTAAATCTAATTGTTAAAATTACAAAATAATGGAAACTACAATTTACAGTCGCGATTGTGACTAGAAATAGGGAATAAAACATTGGGATAAAGGGGCGTTTTAGCTGCTCCTTATCCCACGTGTTAGCCACCTAGTCAAACAACTAGGCTTTCAATGATTATCTTGCTCTACTTGCCATATTTACTTGTGGTGCACGGCATGCTCATAATCTAACAACTTTTGAGGAGTCCTTCATTCCACATGTAGTTTTTGTAGAGAGATGATTGGCTATTCTGAGACTTTTCCCTCAAGATGACAAGACTATTAGAGTTAGGACCATTATTGGAATTTTTATTTATAATGAGAGGGGGGTGAATCAGTATAAAGCACAGATTATACAATTTCCCACTTAACAGAATTATACTTCAATTTATTTTTCTATCAAAACAATAAAAGAAACCAATTTGCAAAGAATCTGTGAAAAGTCTCTCTCTCTCTCTCTCTCTCTCTCTCTCTCTCTCTCTATATATATATATATATATATAGGAGACACCAATCTCCAAAATGTGAGCACCAAATCACTCAAACACCAATCTTGTGACACCACTCCCACATCCAAGCACCAACTTGCATATTACAGGCTCCAACTTGTAAGGACTTCAATTCTCTGCATAAGCACCAACTTGAGAGAACATCAATCCTTTTGCACAAGCTCCAATTTGTTGTGATCAGGCACCAACCTGAGTGGATACTGCAATCTCCTTTCTTTGTTCTTCAATACCAATTGAAAGGAAGCTCCAACTCCTTGTTTTGCATTCTCTAGCATCAACTGGAAGGAAGCTCCAACTTCCTGTCCTTGCCCCTTCTTGCCACCCTGAAATTAAGAATTGTTGTAACAAAACCATGACTTCTGTGATTTGCATCATCTGCGATCTGCATCTTCTGTGATTTCTATGATCTAATATCTGCATGTTTTAAGAATTCTATGATCTATGATTTGCGTCTTCTACGTCTTCTACAATCAACTTAACATGCTTTCATTGTATATCTCCTTTCACACATCTCAGTGTTGGGTATCTCTCTAATTTGTGCATTGTCTTCAACTCTTCTTCATGCTTTTGCACATTTGGCTCTCCGTTGAATATGCTTCTTTTGAATCAATGGGCCATTGATACCCCAAGAATTCGAAGCTTACCCAAATCAAAATATCACATATTCCTCATCTTCAAGCTTACTTCAACACTTCCATCTCTTGCTTATTTATACTATTTTTGCTCAAGAGATGTGTCCACAAGTTGGGGTTCCTTAGAATCGGTGGCACCCCTTCTTCTTTACTTCTTGGTCAAGCTAACCACTTCATTCTATCTTTCGTCAGCGTATATCTCTTGATAATTAAGCCATGTGGGGTATTGCGCACTTGAGTCCAACGAGTTGGTTTATTTGTGCATATGGGTTCCACCCCTTGGTGGGATTTACGCACTTTCAAACTTGCACATTGATTATCTATATATTTCTTCAAACTAGCTTCACTTATATAGAGTGCCATTACCCGATGAATCTTGGGCACTGTTAAGGCTTACATACACTTTTATATATTTCTTCAAACTGGGTTCAAGTCTTCATGCTTCTTACTTGATATCAACATACTTATTGTTTGACATCAACATCCATCTTGTTTGTTTGACATCAATGACAACACCAAAGTTCAACAATTTTTACTTGGGATGTAATCTGGCTACTTCTGAGGAGTCCTTCATTCCACCTATAGTTTTTGCAGAGAGAGGATTGTCTATTATGAGACTTTTCCCTCAAGATGACAAGACTGTCAGAGTTAGAAACATAATGGTTGAAGTGATTATTAAAGCTCATCCTTGGCTTTATTTTTATGGTGCTACATAGAAGAATCCCTAAATGGGGGGCATTGTTGGTATTCTTTTCATTAATGACCAAGCATGGCATAAATTTGCAGCGAGTTTCGGTCTCAACACTAACAATAGAGCATAACTAGTGGCTCTTAACTTATCTATGATCCTAGCTATTCAGAAAAGTGTGCAATTTTTACAGGTATTCGGTGATTCAAAGCTAGCTATAGATTGGATGAAATATAGGTGGCCTTCTAAAAATACCAATCTACAAAGAGATTCAAAGACTAAGAAATCTATTTCACACATTTACATGGAAAATAATTCTCAAGCAAACTTCTTATCAAAGTTTGACATTTAATTAGAGGAAGGGCAATGGTCTAGATGGGACAAGGATGAGCATAAGGAGATGATCATTGATCCAGATTTATACCCTGGCTAGCTTTGCGACATCGTTTTTTGATGTGAGCAATTAACAATGGGAGTAGTTTCAATACCTTCTTTTGATAGAACAATCGATAGTATTCTCAAATCAAGAATCATATAGGTTGTTTATTGTTTGTTAAGTCTTGTCTCCATATATACTATTTTATAAATATATTTTAAGAAAAAATAAAATAAAAATGACTTAAGCAAAATTAACTTTACCAGATATAAACAAATACAAAGCAATTTGAATGTCCCATATAAAATACTATATAATAATAATAACGGCGGTCCCATCTCATAGACTTTGGAGATGGGCACCCTTGCGACGCATCACGGGCTAGAAGGAGGAGAAAGATGAAAGATGAAATGGGCAAATGTAGTGTGTGTGGGCGCAAAGCGACAAAAGAGCATCAAAATGATGAAAACAAAACAAATGTGGATGGGAAGCGGGTGTCCCCACCCGCGGCAGCTGCACACAAAGTCTCTCCCTTTCTAACCGCTGGAATGACCTATAGGTTAAATGCGGTGGTGGGTCCCGTCCATTATGAGAATTTGTCGCGCTGTTTGACTCTAGAATAGTCGGGACTCAGGAATAATTCCCGCACAAAGCTGGGACCCACGTAAGGTTTTCCACCACGTTAACCCGTTTGCCACCCCGGGTTGACGGGGTCCCCCTCCTTCTACCGCAACAGCTGGAATCGTCCCAACTTCCATACGTACTACAAACAGACATACATAAATAATACTGGATGCCCTCTCCTTCCCGCTTCCTCCTCCTCTACTTTTATCATTTCTGCCCTTAATTTAGGGGCACCCCGCCACCTGCCCTCGAAATATCTGCTTTTCTCGATGCATCTGGGCACCTTACTTCTTTTTCCTGCCCTTGCCCTTTGCCCCTGTCCTTGCCCCTGCAAAATATTATACTTATACTTACTGGTAGTTATATTATTTTCGTCATATACACAATTGTGATTAAGCGCCCTTCTCTGTTAAAGGCGGCTGTCTATGCATTTGCCTCCCCCTACCCTTAGCTTTAATGGGTGTCCTATAAATCCTTCACTCTCTCCCCTGATGTTATTGTGGGATTGATTGTACTGTGGAATCTAATTCTTTTTTATATGGTAACTGTATTGATAGAGAAGAGCAGGAGGACGAGGGGGATTGAATAATTTTATTTTCGTGGTGGGCGTGGGGAGAATGCAAGCAAGTGGTGTACAGTATGGATTGGCAGACGTCTCTCAATTCATGGTGGGAATTAGGGGTCCCTCACCTCGTGTTCATAACATATTCCAGCTGGTTTCTTCTTCTTCTTCTGATCAGCAACAATATTCTTCTCAGCAGCAGCAGCAACAACAACAACATGTTCCCAAAAATCATCAACAACAGCAGCTGAGACAGCAGGAGCATCTGAAGGATCAGATGGTTGCTCCTGCTGAGAAGGTGGGGGAAGGTACTGCATACAATTCTCCCTGCAAGCAGCTGGAACCATCTCCCATTTCTGCCCAGCAAGTCCAAGCTGCTGGCAATATTAGTACTACTGATAAGGCTTCCAGCAGTGGGGTAGCAGCTGCAGGAGATGATGATGTGTTTGGGGGTGGTGAAGATTGTGAAAGACTAGCAGGAGCAGGAGGAGGATCCGCAGGAAATCGATGGCCCAGAGAAGAAACTCTCGCTCTTCTCAAGATTCGATCCGAAATGGATGCCAATTTCCGAGACGCAAGCCTCAAGGGGCCTCTCTGGGAGCATGTATCACGGTATATAGTTTCTGTTTTTCTCGCAGCTAATTGGATTCCATTACGGCAAGAATTTATTGCATATTTGCATATCTAAAACGCAATGTATTTATATTTAATGAATATCAGTCTTGAGCATATATACAGCTCCCTTGTGCTGTGTTTCTCATGCAAATTAGTCATGAACTTCATCGTCGTTACCTTATACTGAATCTTTGTTGCCTTCAATGTTACCTCAGACTGATTGGTAATTCGATCGCGTGACCTAATGTAAATGAGTATTCATAGTTAGATCATTGTCTCACTGAAACAACTTCGATCCTCAAAACAACACTTGAGAAATCTATTTGCAGATAGGATCTCGCTATTTCAGATAGCTATTTGCAGATAGGATCTCGCTCGATTTGGAAGCCTATGACATGTTCTGTGGATATTAGGTGTTCCTTGATTTTAGAGTTTACAACGCTTGGGCTCAACAAAATTTTAGATTTCTGTTGGCATCGTAAATCACAAATGATCCTCAATTGTAGGGATACTTCAGCAGGTCCAAGTTCTTATTCTTAGAGTATGGAGATGTAACGATGGAGGGATTGGAACTCATGACATTCGCAACGATACTATACCAAGGAGAGTTGCTGTTTTATCTTCGGTTGTTCTATAAATGAAGTTTTTTCACCCATGCACTGAGATTATACATGCGAATCTCCCTATCAACTACAATTCTAACTTCATCCATGTTTGCGTTCAAGTTTGCAATCTTAGTTCAATCCATAAAACATGAGCGCCCCTGGGATCATATTACCCAGATACAGATTACTGTTAGTAGGGCAATTTACCCAAATAACTACAAGCTTAGCGCCCTTTCCATTGCAAAGCAACCCAAATTGTTTGCCTTAAAAGTTCAATTAGGCCACTGAGTATTTAGTATTTAGTTATCAATCACCTAACAGTTGAATCAAGAAGATGGAAAATATAAATCAAGTCTATGCTTGCAAAAATATGTTCAGGTTGAGGTGCAAGTGATGTAGCATTATCCTGTGTATCAGTAAATAAAGCAGAAGCACTGAATACAGCATTGGATTTAGATAGTTTATCTAGCTTGTTCAATTTGTCTTCAAATTTTGAGTTTTGATAATAAACATAGAGCAAGTTAGGGGGAAGCACTCATGGAGATTTGAATAGTATATCTATCTTGGTAAGTTTGCCTCCAAAATTTGATAATAAACATAGATGGTGTTTTGGAACTTCAAAAATGAGTGTTGATTAAGGACCTACAGCAGGTGGAGACAATCCTTGAGGTAACTAGTAATTTTTATATAAATATTGCTATAACTTTATAGATCTATTTAAATAAAAAATACATTTTATACTATTACAGAGTCTGACTTCACAATGATATTAATGCATTTTGCCAAGGTTGTCCAAATCAAATCTGAGTTATTGAGTTCGTGTTTTAGCTGAGGTTGCAAGTCAAGTCCGCTTCCATTTGTTGGCTATTGTCTCACATTATACTCGTTGAACATGATGATCAGGAGACTCGAGGAGCTAGGGTATCATAGGGATCCCAAAAAATGCAAAGAAAAATTTGAGAACATTCACAAGTACTACAAAAGATCCAAAGAAAGAAGGGTTGGACGACATGATGGAAAAAGCTATAGATTCTTCAACCAGCTAGAAGCTCTGTACTCTAACAATATTGACAAGCCTCCTTATAACAGCAACAAAGCCATAAATGATGCCAGTACCATATCCAACGGAGATGGTAGAGTCCAAGCTCATGAAGATCCTATAAGTAGTAAACAAAATGAGGACATTAATAATTTACAAGGCAATTTCATGGTAGGTACAACAAATGCAGCAACTACAGATCTTAATTCTAGCGAGGGTATCAGTTTTTCTTCAGACTCGTCAGAGGACTACGATGAGCCAAGGGACAGTAATAACAATAAAAGGAAACGAAGCGGCACCAAAAAACTGATGGCCTTCTTCGAGAACCTCATGAAACAAATGATGGAGAAACAGGAACAAATGCAGCAAAAGTTTTTGGAAGCCATAGAAAAGAGAGAACATGATAGAATGATTAGAGAAGAGGCCTGGAAAAGGCAGGAAATGGCGAGATTGAATAGGGATCAAGAATTAAGGTCTCAGGAACGATCTGTGGCTGCTTCAAGAGATTTGGCACTAGTGTCATTTCTCCAAAAAATCACAGGCCAAACATTGCAGCTCGATACTCAATTAGTTGATTCTTCTCAGATCCCTAACCCAATCCCTAACCCAGGTGATCAAGAACAAGAGCAGGAGCAAGATCTTCATGATGAACAAGACAAGGACTTAAGTTGTACTGATCCTAACAGTAGGAGATGGCCCAAGTCTGAAGTCATTGAATTGATAAAGGCAAGGAGTGGAATGGGTACTAGATTCCAAGAAACTGGCCCTAAAGGACCTCTATGGGAAGATATCTCCCTACATATGAAATCTCTTGGATACAATCGTAATGCCAAGAGGTGTAAAGAGAAGTGGGAGAACATCAACAAGTATTATAAAAAGACCAAGGAGAGCAATAAGAAGAGGCCTGAGAATTCCAAGACATGCCCTTATTTTCAACAGTTGGATGCCTTGTACAGGAAGGGTATACTGTCCAATCCCAATAAGGTGATTCAGATGCATGACGAGGATAATCAACCTGATGATGAGGATCACCAGGAAGAGCTCCTAGAGCAAGTCAGTGGAAGCAATATTAGAGAGGACAGTGCACAGGGCCAAGGAGCAGACGGAGATGGGGATGGGGAAATTTTGCCTGTCAGGCCACCCCCACCGCCACACTCAGACAGTAGTGCTCTACCTCAAACTCCAACCAGCAATGCTGTACCTGCAACATTATTTTCTACTCCAGACAGCCGGAATGCTGATAACGGATCCTTAACCAAGGTACTCACTGAATAATTATTTTACCTTACTCACTGAATAACTAGTTTTTAAATATATTTCTGGAGAATAGGATCACATGGTTTCTGCAACACCTTTTCCAACGTTGCATCCATATCGTTTTTTTTTTCAAACAGCCCACATGCATTCATACAAACGGCCTCTAATAAAAGGTACTCAAAACACATTTGTCACATTTTATTCTAGCAACCTTGCTGGGATCCGGCAACAAAAATCCGCTGTGTTCGGAAGTGTGCCCTTTGAGGTCAGATGTTGATTTGGAGAAGCCAAAAACCCATGAAGCAGATTAGAACGATGAGGAAATCACGTTTTGAGAGTGATATCCAATGATAAACACACCGAAAAATACGCCAGAAAGTGGTGCCTTTGGTACCTTACACTTGCCAGAAAGTGGTGCCTTATGCTACCCTACACTTGAGTCAGTCTTAACAGCAATCTAACTTATTATTTAATAGCACAGCCACTTAACTTGTGGCCTGTCAACACTGATACAGTCTTAACAGCAATATAACTTATTATTTAATAGCACAGTCACTTGAGTCAGTCTAAACAGTAATAGAACTTATTATTTAGTAGCACAGCCACTTAACTTGTGGTCTGTCAACATGGATAGGCCAGATGTTAAGTGCCATGAGCACAAGTCCATAAAATCAATTTGGATAGTAAAACTTGCCTCATCATTTTCCTGCAATCTAGGAAATATATATTTGTGAAGTCCATAAAATCAATTTAGATAGTAATCTGCTCATCCTCCTGTAATCTAAGAAAAATATATTTGCAACTCCACTCCAAATTCTACTAAAATATAAACACCTATCCCTATAATGACAATAAAAATGGAAAAATATTCAAAATTTGTTGTTCTTGGTGAGAGATAGGGGAGTAGATCAATGGTAACTTTTGTTTTTCCTTTTTTTGTTTGGCTAAATTTTTTGGAGATCAAATCTATGCAGTAAGGGTTTTAGGGTTTTAGAGGGTGTTGAAATCAGCTATATAAAATCTGAATCTGTAATTTTAGTAGATTTGATTATGAGGCCTAAGAGGTTGTTGATTTGTCAATGATGGAAAGTGCACTTGCAGGCCTCTTAATTCTGACACTGCATACATGCAATTTTTCAGGATTCTCTGAAGCGAGAAGGTTTGCTGATGAAGGAGATACTGGGTCACATGCAATCAACCCCAGCCCCACGGCATGATACTCAATCAGCTCTCGAAGCTGGTCAGTTCTGGTCATAATAATAATATTAAGAAGATGGGATTGGTCCATTCCATTACGAATGTAATGATTTACAGGAGCAGGAAAAGTAAAATCACGCAGATCTCCAGTATTCTCCAAGCACAAGGGATACTAATTCATCCATGGAAATGGTTGAAAACTTTTAGAAAAAACAAAAAACAAATTCTTGTTTCTATCAATAAAGTAGCCATTAAAGGCAACCGGAAGCATGAAGCGGATTTCAAAGTGATTGAGAGTATCTTCTGTACTATATGTTAATGTACCAATAGTAGGATAGTCTGAGGATCTTGTATGGTATTGTGTATTACGGATAGGGCAGATATATAAAATATATATATCAATTGCCTTCGTTCGAGTTTGTGCAATGAGTGTGCGTGATAATGTGTATTTATTTAAGGAAAATGGTACAGAGGTTGGTCATAATTACAATGAATGCCTCCAGGCTCCAGGTCTTTACCCCTTACATCTGTATAAAAATGATATATTCCACTTTCTCTGGCAGATATTGCAACTTCTTTCAATTATTTTGTTTGTTGCTTGGTCTGGCAAGTGCTGCGGATCCGCATGTGTTTGACAGGACTCTGCACACGCATATTAATATGCGCATGTATCACATGTCCCTTGGCTAAAGTATTTTGGGTTTCCATAATCTCATAATGGCCATCTCATAATAACATATTCTCAAAAGTCAAAAACCACAGGCCACGTTTTGTGAGAAGCTCATTTACCCAAAATACAGAACAATGAGCTGTAACGAATTGAATTCTCTGACATGGAATCTTTCTGAACATAACTTTTATAAAGTATAGATTTATGTTGCTATTATTATTTTTTTATAGCAATGCTACATATATCAATGAGAGGATAGCGCTCGTCCTTCGTGAGCGTGGAGGAGCCAGCCGTTTTTAAGGTATGTTTGCAGGGTGTATTTCTGTGTTTACAGTCAGGATATAATGTTGATTGCCTTATTAAGGCTGGTCGTACAGCTTGCTGTTAATTTTTATTTCATGTAATAAATATGTATCAGACTCCCTTGAATCAAAATGGTAAACCAGCTTTGGATTATTTACTTGATCGAGATAAATTGATTGTATTTACTTGATCGAATTGATTGACGAGATTGAATTTTTAAGACTGTTTTGAATACGTCTCCTGCTTTTAGTTTGCATTGTCACCCACGTGCATTGTGCAGTGTCTTACATTAGAAAATTTATCCTCGTCAATATATATTCACAAATTTCACTACTTATATTCATCTATTTTCGTAATAAATTTAGTAATTTAGTTTAAATTTATAATTAATTATTTTATTATAATTGATTTAAATATTAATGATTTAAAGTATTCTAAAATTATAATTTTTTATTATAAAATTTAACTTAAATACATAATTTAAATAATTTAAAACATTGAAAATTTTATAACAACAAACTTAAACTTTTATAAATACTAGCATTTGCACTCAGAGGTACAAAGGAAGGCCGTGAGGGTAAAAATATTCTGTCTTTTTACAACTGAAATTTTGTGACTTACCTTGGCACACTGGAAATGACTTTTGGATCTATTTTAAGTAGGAAATAATTATAGTTATCAGGAAATAATTAACGTATTTTAAATTGGTTCTTATTTCCTTGATGTGTTGGAGTGTCATGGTTTTTGATATGGGAAATATCCCGAATGGGAATGGGGAAGGCAAAAATTATCATTCATTTTAGATATCTGAATTATTGTTGGAATTGTGAAGCAAACAAATTATTCTGTTTCTATATTTGAATTATCGATAATCTGAAATAGGAAATAAATATTATAAAAATAATTTTTGTTATAATATATATAATGTGTTTTTAATTTATATATATATATATATAAGATATGAGTTAAAAAGTCATTTAAATTTAATGGTTTTAAAGAATAATATTTTTTATATCAGAATGCATTCATTTCTGAAATCCTAATTATTGCTGAAATGGAGAAGGCAACAAATTATTTTGTTTTCGGAAATATCGGAAATCCCCGATACCCAAAATAACATTAACAAAAACTAAATAACATTAACAAAAACTAGAATTTCTGGTTTCATACCTGAAAATCGGAAAAGCCGAGACCAGAGATTTCATATTTAAAATTTACGTAAAGATTTCATATTTTATTTATTTTTAATTATAAATTTATTTCAATAGAAAATATATCATTATTTTATTTTTGTAATTATAAATTAATTTAAATTGAAAAAATAGTATTACAATAAATTCTTAAGATTTGAGTGTCTTACATAGATCTATGTCATATTCCTAAAATCATTATTTATATTTCATTATAATTAGAAATTCATTTAAACTGTGAAAAACTTTGTCGATTAACTTTGTCATATTATGTCAACTTATAACAAAATTAACAACTATAGAGTTTCAGAATAAAAATAAAATGAAACGAAGTTGCAATGAGTTTAAATAAAATTTGAAATGGAGAGTGTGTCTTGAATATTATAATTAAACTACATTATAATATGAACAAAAAACTTAAAAGAAAATGTCGAAGTAAATACAAAGTGAAATTCTTCTTCACGAGTTCTATCTAACACAGGCAACAATGATTCCAACTATAAACAATTTACGCTCTTATCTACCCATCTATTATTATCTGTGTAAATTCTTCACACCAGAACACTTTCTTCATCAAATCAAGCGATATAGATTGAAGGGAAATCCTATGTTTGTAATAAAATAGATTATATGACTTTTGCGCCACTTAAAATATGCCACACAATGTTTAAAAAATTTTTAACCCTCTTTTTTTCAAATATACTAAACTCAAAGAAAATATTTTAATTTCAAAAACTCAATATAAAATCTAACACTTTTTTGGTTGAAGTTACTGGGGGCAAGAAATTATCCCGTTTCCCATATGGGAATTTTTTTATAACATTATATATAATGTGTTTTTAATTTGTTTATATATATATGAGTTAAAAAGTTGTGATTTTAAAGAATAACAATTTATTATAAATACTTCCATTTATGGTATGTCGAGTTTATAGATTGAATAATAACAATTATTTCTATTAATAAATATGGAGTTTAACCCGATGCTGATGATGTAATGCTATCGCATTGAGATTTATTATGCACTCATTATGCATTAATGAAGCGGGTCTTGTTGTCTAGGCTGGCCAAGTTGGTCATTAGTTGAGTTTTAATGCTTGGATTATAGTTGATTCGGTAGTCATGTCCATCATGAAGAGTGGCGCCTCCATTGCTACAGTAGGTTTGATTCCTGAATTTAGGTACAACATGGTGATGATTAAATTTTTTGCGTAACTTCTTTCTCTGCCAAATTTATAACAATATCTATATGCGTGCGATAGTTGGTATTGTTAATCCGAGACGACATTAAGTAATCCCTGTCGAGAAGCTCTGTCAGCACGTATCGCCTTGAATGGAAGACATCGTCGATATTGAGCTAAGGCACGATTTGAGCTGGCGGTCATTTCGTTATCTCGTTACAGTACAATTTCGCTTGGTATTTTCTCTCCATTAATGGCTTTCATTTCTCCTGTTGGTTTTAGCGTTGTCATGAAGCTTTCTCCCTCATTCCATTCAACTATTTTTTGGCTAAGTGCTCGAGTGTTGGGGTAGTTTTGTTTCAAAAATCGTTATGTCTGTCTTTCTTTGGTTTGTTCTGCATTTCAACGATTATAGTATGTCCAAGCAGCATGGAATGTCTCGTCGTGCTATGAGTGGTCGTAGTCGTGGGAAACGAGGGGGACGCGTCACAAAGGTAGATGGCTATAACAATGACATTTCTCCTCAAGTTCAGTCGATGATAGATTACTGGGAAACGAGGCTCGTAAACGAGAACCTTGCTCGCGACATTGGTGGTGGTAGCCCCAACCACTATTGGATTGTTAAAAACATGATGGGCACCCTGATGGAGGAAATGCTAGCCAGATGGAACGAAACTAAGTTGAAAATTTCACAGGCTACAACCAATATGGTGGAATTAGATATGGTGATTACGTAGAGAAATGTCATGGGCATCTAGAAAAAATTAGCGGATGGAGTTGACTCGTTGGGTGATGGAGGTGTTGACGGGCGTATTCGACTAAGCCCGCAATGGGGAAAACGACCCAGACCGGGATCCTTAGAACAGGCTCCAAGCTGTTTGGGATAGTCGTTCCCAACAGGTTTAAAGGCTTTGTTAGCCTCAAAGTCTAACTAAAAAAACTAAAGCTATTACTTTGGTTAATTAAATCTAATAAATACTTACAAATGTACAAATTAAACTAGTTAATGAATATACAAATTAACTAGTTAGTCTGCTTACTAATAAATTAGTAATATAATTAAATTAACTTATAAACTAAATCTATTCCATTAACTTAACTTACAATTAAAAGTTAATCAAATATTAACATGTTAAATGTATTACAAATTTGCACTATTCACAAATATACATTAATTACAAAAATCAGACAATAACCTGAATGTAATATGGATATAAATATCTGATTCAATGGCTGTTTTTATAAAATAGTTTACAAGAAACAACTATTGATTTGTTCTAAACATTTCTATCCCAATCAGGAGCGATAAAATATTTAACCTGATATCAGATTCACTAATGAAACTATTGCATTAACAATCCTGAAATATTCAAAAGGAAATTTTGAAATTGACAAGATCATACAACAGAAACATACACCATAAATGGTATGATGTGAAACATAAGTAAATCAGAATCGGTACAAGTCGATAATTAAATCACATATATTTGCATAATTCTTAAAAGAAATTATAACAAACATAAACAACATGGAAAATTAAAAAAAACAAGGCTAAGTGATACAATACGCACAAATACAAAGTAAAAATACTGTAGATATATGTAAGTATCACCAGTTTAACAATCCGCAGCTATTGACAGGAAACTGTTTTGAATCGCAGGGAAATTAAACAGCAGTCTTGTTCCTTCCTTCTCCAAACTATCGACTCCCCAGCTTGAGCTCTTGGTCTGCTCTTCAAACAAAGAAAAAGAAATTCTTCAATGCTGTTGATCCATCCCAAAATAATCCTGGCAGCAGCGATCTGATCTGAAAGAGAAATCTCTCAGCTCCACCACCTCCTCCCCTCCCAATCAAATTCTTCCGAGTTTAAATAAACCAGAATCAAAAGAAAACAAAACAAATTCATCTCTGCAACAGGCGAATTCCTGGAAACAAACATTTCGTTGCCGGCCGCAACTGCCAAAATCGCGTTCAGAGAACCCTAAAAATATCCTGAAATCCATCATTTTTTGGCGAAATCCTCCTGAGTTTAGCTAAATGGGTCTGTTCTGAAGAAAACCCATGTGCCATATTTTTAAGATTCGCCTCCATTTGCTCACAATAAATCTCAAAAAATCGCCTGTCAGTTAGCTACGCGATTTCTGCAACTGGTAACAATCCCGGCATTTTCTCTGTTTCTAGCTGAGAACGAAATTGATAGCACGCTTTTTCTTCATCTAGTGATCACAACAATCTCCTTCAATCCAGCCATGAATACTCCATTAATCTGCATCATCCTAAAAATCTTAAATGAAAACGTTTTTTAATATTGCGATCAATTCTGGAAAAAGAGATTTATGCAGAAATGATAGCTTAAAATATTAACTGAATTATTTTCCACGTCATGTTTAAAA